>PVHT021183672.1:4017334-4035115 GCA_004024745.2 Catagonus wagneri
AGGAAAAACTTTGATTTTTTTTTCCTGTCTAATAAGTAGTTATTATTAAATATCACTGCAAACCCGCCCAAAGCAGCTATGTGAAGGAAATCGAAGCCTTAGAAAGAAATAGATGCCCGTTGTCATTCTTTGGGGAGTTCTGTGACGTAGTTCCAACTTGGACATGAGACAGTTGAGTGTTTGGTTACAGAAAAGGGAGCAGGGAAAGGTATTAGGAAGAAGGACAGACCAAGTGGAAGGTTAGAGCAGATTCGAGCTTTAATTTTAATCTGAATACAAACAGGCATAGTATAGCACAGGGATTCAGGATGCTGGAGGTGAAATGGAAGTTTAAGCTTTTCTGTTAAAAGGGGACATACACGCCCTCTCCAGCAATTGTTATTTATTGACTTGTTAGTGATGGCCTCGTTGTAGTTTTGATTTGCACGTGGTTGCCACGGGGGTCGGGGAGGGAGCGGGATGGACGGGGAGTTTGGGGTCAGTAGATGCAAACTGTGACACTGACAATGGATGAGCAATGAGGTCCTGCTGTCCGGCACAGGGAACTCTGTCCAGTCTCTTGGGATAGACCAGGATGGAAGACAGTATGAGAAAAAGAATGCATATCTATGTACAACTGAGTCACTTTGCTGTACAGCAGAAATGGGCACAGCATTGTAAATCAGTTAGTCTCTAATTTTTTTAAAAAAAAATGTAAAAAAAAAATACTTGCAAGAAAAGTGGCTGTCTTGGGAACTGGCGAGCAGGAAACGCAGGGACAAGGAAGGAGACAGAGCCGAGGGGGTTGGTGTCCGTCTGGCCAGTCCAGCCAAGATGCTGCTAGAACCCGTGGGGAGTAACAGCCCCCCCATCGCACTGGGGGTGGAAGGTGACATAGAGGAATGACTGTGGGTGAGAGTGTCGGGAGCCTGATCCCAAATCTGAAACAACAGTACAGTTAGGGTGATTGCACAATGAGAATGGACAGCTTTTAACCTCACGTCCTGGTGTTGGTTGATGATTTGTTAACAGGTATGCTTTTATTTTAAAGCTCGATAGATATGTGGTAAGTGCTGATAGATGATACATAATAAATAAGAGAAATAGATAATGAATAGATAATAGGGGAACAGATTGATAGACACATTGATAGAATGTCTTCAGCCAAAGAAGACTTTATCTTTTTATAATTTTTTTTTTTTTTTGGCTGCATCTATGTCACATGGAAGTTCCCAGGCTAGGGGTCCCATCCAAGCTGCAGGTGCCAGCCTACGCCACAGCCACGGCAACCCCAGATCCTTAATCCACTGTGCCACAGCAGGAACTCCAGCCCCCCCCTTTTTTTTTTCACTTTTTAGGGCAGATGTGTGGCATATGGAGGTTCCCAGGCTAGTGGTTGAATCGGAGCTGCAGCTGCCTACACCACAGCCACAGCAACAGGGGATCTGAGCTGCATGTGCCACCTATACTGTGGCTAATGGCAGCACAGGATCCTTGACCCATTGCACGGGACCAGGGATCGAACCCACATCGCCGTGGATACTAGTCCGGTTCTTTACCACTGAGCCATAACAGGAACTTCCCAGGAGCTCCACCTTGTTATAACTCTTGCAATAAGAAGTCAACGATTATAGTGCAGGTGAAGGAATGGATTCATGGCTAAAAAAATGAAGCTACGTTGTTACTTACATACCACTCAAGTGACTGTTCCTCTGTGTGTCCTAATGCAGTAACAATCCAGTCTATATCGCGGGATCCAGAGAACCCAGGGGCCAGTGGCCACCTGTAGAGACGGAGGGTTTTTATTTAAAAATCAATAGGATTCTTCTCTGCAGCTGGCAGAAATTGAAGTAGAGTTAATTTACAATGTTGTGTTAGTTTCAGGCATACAGTTAAGTGATTCGGTTATTATATATGTATTCTTTTTCAGATTCTTTTCCATTCTGGGTTGTTACAGGTATTTATTGCCCTGTGCCATATGGTAGGTTTACCTGTTTTATATACAGTAGGTGTGGATTTATGTACAGTGGTGTGTATCTGTTAATCCCAAACTACTCATTTATCCCCCCCAGAAAAAAGTATTGATTCTTATAACCCATCAATAAAATATAAGTAACTACTAACATTAAAATTAGGCTTTTAGGGAATTCACAGAACTCTGGGATTATCTTTTTTCTTTTTAAGAGAAAGATTTTTGCCAAAACCCTGACCACTTTCGAGTTGTCTAATTCAGCTTTTGTTTTGTGATATGACACGGCACCAAGCAAGAGGAACATTTGTAAAAGAACTCTTTATAGAGGTTCTGCTGAGTGCTAGACTCGGTTGCTAGGGGAAAAAAAAATAAAACGCCCCCATATGCTAGTTCTCCTTAGCTCTGATCATCCAGAAGGCAACCTCACCAAGAAAAGAAGAAGAAAAAAGAATTGAGTCTATAGACATCCTTTCTGGAAGTAATTCAGATTCCAAATCTGCTTGGAACCACCTTCTAAATCTTAGGAATCTGCATGGACCCTCAGTCAGAAATGCTCCAGGTAGAATAATTTCATACACCTTCAGGACAATTAGTTTTATTAATTTAAATCGAGTGCAAAGCTTTTCCATTGTATTTCAATTTTAAATGAGCTTCATTTGCTTATAAATAGAAAGGAATTAACTCTAAGTAATTACATACAGTAGGAGTGTCTGTTATAACAGAAATTAAAACGAAGCAGCTGGGAACATTTAAAACATATTAGAAATAACATGTTGAGTCTTTTGTTCTTTCCAGGTACTCATAATTGACTTGCACATGAGATGTCAAAATTTCCCTAACATAATACATAATTTTATCTACGGTGATATTTAACTTTTTGTTTAGTTTTCTGGTTCCCCAGAAAAGCTGCAAACATATATTAGTATATTTTTGTAATTGATCTTTAAATTTTCGCCCCAAACGGCTGCTCAAGAGATGAGCTCATGACCTTATGTGGAAGACATAGCCCTGTCTTTCAATTAGATTGAATTTTAAACTCTGTACAGAAGAATTTTCATCTTACGATTGTATTTCAGTAATGTTTTCGTGACAAGAGTGTATCTAAATAGGAATAAACCTGCAGGGATTTATGTATGTATTCATGTATAGCATAGTATGTATGTGGGGTACCTGCCCAGAATGAAAAATGTTCCTTATATATTAGTGAAGATTTTTTCTTTAGCTATAAAGTGTGTTTTTCCTGCTATCTTTTTTTAATTTGACACAATATACTTTTTTTTTTGTCTTTTTAGGGCCACACCTATGGCATATGGAGACTCCCACGCTAGGGGGTCGAATAGGACCTGTAGCTACTGGCCTACACCACAGCCACAGCAACGCGGGATCTGAGCCACGTCTGCGACCTACACCACAGCACACCACAGCTCACGGCAACGCCAGATCCTTAATCCACTGAGCAAGGTCAGGGATCGAACCCACAATCTCATGGTTCTTAGTTGGATTTGTTAACCACTGAGCCACGAAGGGAACTCCAAGTAAAAGAATATTTGTAATTGGAGTTCTTTGGAGTTTGAAATTTCAATTACGTAGGAAGCAATCAATGAAATTATTCATAATTCAGTAGTATAATACAATATTGATAAGTATAAACTTTTTAGATCTTTTGACACATTTTAATATATTTTTGCATATAGTTTAACATTCAATACTTTATACATTTGACATTTAAGTTAATTGATAAGTACCTCAGTGTTCATTTTCAGAATTGTTTAGCCATAGAAACCTAAAGGAAAATTTAAATAAAAGACTGAACCAGTTATTTTGAATATGGACATAACAAACACCCTGATATATATTAATGGTGTGTGTGTGTGTGTGTGTATGTATATATACACACATTTTCTAATGTAAACGGGTCTGTTAAACAATAAGTATGGCAGTGTTAGGGTATTTGAGACTAATAAATGCCCCAGTGTTTCTATGGAGATATTTTGAATTTTGTCTTTGAATTTGAGCAAATAAATACACTAGTGTGATTGGAGCTAAATGCACCAGAACTTGTCTTAGGAGCAATTTTCTATGAAGTAATGTTGGAATATAGTGCATTTGTGTTTGTTAGAAACGAATCAAAGAAGAGCATGGGTATTATCTGGAAATTTAAATGTGTAGTGTAATTTGAATCAATAAGTAAATCATTATAATCTAGAATCCCAGAGCTTAAGTGCGCCAGTGCTTGTTTACTTATTAAATTTTGAGAGAACTTCCATGCTACGGGTGTGGCCCTAAAAACAACAAAGAAAGTTATCTGGATTTTGGAAGTTGAATTATAATTTGAATTAATAAGTCAAGCAGTGTTAAGATTAGAAGAATCAAAATACTGCTATTTGAAAATTTGCGTAAGTGCGTTAGTTGTTGTTTGAGATTCCAGTGAGTAAGTGCAATAGTACTTTTCACCGGAGATATCTGAATATTGGAATTTGATTTGAAATATAAGCTAAGAGGCAATCCAGTGTAATGTGGAATTGGAATTAGTACATGTACTGATCTCTGTTATGGTCTTATTTGAATTTTTGAATTTTAATTAGGATTTCAGCAAAAGCATGTACCAGTGTTATTTAGAAATATGAATTTACGCTTGATTCAGACTGAATTTAAACCAGTGAGTATACCAATATTATTTAGAATTCAAGCCAGGAAATGCCTAAGTATGTATGTGGATTATGGAATTTGGATTTAAATTTGAGCTAATAATTAAGCTGCATTATTTGCATTTAGAACTGGTCTTGCGTGGATTTTAAAATTTCAACTGAAAATTTCAGTTGGAAGTTCTGGACTATTATCTGAAATTTAAAATTTATGTAATTGAATCAACAAATATGCTTGTGTTATTCGTAAATAATATGAAAAAGTAAACCTTAGGTTATATAGGTCTTTGGGACTGAATTGAAATTTCAAGTAAATGTACACCAGTATTAATTAGAATCTGAAATAATACATGCAACAGGCAGTGCTTATTATCAAACTTATTTAGATTTTAAAATTATCTATGGAATTGGAACCAGTAAGTGAAACGAAGTTATTTGGAATTTGAGCTAATAAGAGAACCGGTGTTTTTTATTTTAATTACTTTAATTTTTTGGTTTGCAGAACTTGAATTAACATTTGAGCAAAGAAATAGAGCAGAGTCATTTTTAATTTTAGCTAATCAATGTAGTAGTACATTTTATCAACTTAGTAAGTCAACCACTGTTATTTTTAATTTGAACTAATTTAATTGCATTGAAACTAATGTTATCTGAAACTTGAATATTTATATAGTGTTGCTTGGAATTTGAAGAAATAAGTGGAATGGCTTCTTAATGGAGAAATTTATATATGGTAGAATTTTCATTGAAATTAGAACCGATAATTACAAGAGTGCTATTTGTTATGGGATTTCGAAATGTCTATTTTTGTCATGGGTATTATTTGGATTGGGGAATTTAAATTAGAAGTTTGAGTCGAGAAGGCAAATGGTATTATGAGGAATTTAAACTACTAAGTGCATCAGTGCTTGTTTTCAGAGATTTCTGGAATTTGGAATCCTAACTGAAAATTAAACTAGTAGTTAAAGTTTATATTCTCAGGTACACCAGTGCTGTTTAAAATATTAGCTAAAAGTTCATCAGTACTTGTTATTTATTTTGGAATTTTAGTTGGCATTGGGGCTTGAAAGACACTAGGGTTATTGGAAATTTAGAACCAAGAAGTTTAACAATAATTGTTATCACTCTGACTTGGAGTCGGGATAGTGAATTAAAATTTGAATTCAGGAGTCCTCACTGTGGTGCCATGGGATAGGTGGTGTCTCTACTGTGCCAAGATGCAGGTTCGATCCCTAGCCCCACGCAGAAGGTTAAAGGATCCAGCATTACTGCAGCTGTGGCATAGGTCACGGTTGCGTCTTGGATCTGATTCCTGATCCAGAAACTCCATATGCCATGAGGTGGCCAAAAATAAATAAAGAAACTAAATAAATAAATAAATTGTCATAAAACCTTTCGTGGTATTCACCATTGAACCAGTAATTGTACCATGGCTTGGCATCAGAGATATTTGGATATGCCAGTTGGCATATGAATGAATAAACACACCAGTGTTCATTGCAGTTTCAATGTTATTTGTGCACCTGTGCCTGTGGTCGGATTTATTGACACTTTGGAATTAAAATGGCATTTTGGTTAAAATTGAACCTGAAGTTGATATGGAAAGTATTCGCATACGGGCATAAGATTGAATTAATACATCAGTGTTATTTGAACTTTAGAGTGCTGTATGCATCAAAGCTTGGTTATCAGTTTTACTTGCATTTTAGAAATGGAGTTGAGATATGAATTAATAAGTAAATCAGGAAGTTCATTTTGTGGCTCAGAAGGTTAGGGACCCAAAGCTGTCTCCGTGAGGAAGCGGGTTTGATCCCTGGCTTTTCTTGGTGAGTTAAGGATCTGGCTTTGCCATAGCTGCAGTGTAGGCTGCAGATGTGGCTTGATCCAGTGTTGCCGTGGCTGTGGTGTAGACTTAAGCTGCAGGTTCGATTCAACTCCTAGCCCAGGGAGAGACTTCCATAAGCTGCAGAAGCAATGCTAAAAAGAAAAATAAATAAATAAATAAATAAATAAATAAGTGAGTTGGTTTCATCTGGAATTTGAACTTAGAAGTAAACTTTTGGAGTTCCCGTCGTGGCTCAGTGGTTAAGGAATCCGACTAGGAACCATGAGGTTGCGGGTTCGATCCCTGGCCTTGCTCAGTGGGTTAAGGATCCGGCATTGCCGTGAGCTGTGGTGTAGGTCACGGATGTGGCTCGGATCCCGCATTGCTGTGGCTGTGGTGAAGGCTGGCAGCTACAACTCCTGTTAGACCCCTAGCCTGGGAACCTCCATATGCCACAGGTGCAGCTCTACATAAAGGCAAAAAGACAAAAAAAAAAAAGAAGTAAACTTTTGTAGTTTGGGATTTGAATACGTAAGCATGTGTGAGTGGAAATTTGGATGAATGACTAAATCAGGCCTTGTTATGGAGATACTTAGCTGGCATAAAATATGAAGCATTAGATCCATGGGGACTATTGGGAATTTGAACACAAAATCATCAAGAACTGTTGTCACAGTCCGTGGAATTTGGTATTACTGATCAAAACTTAACCTACAATGCCCACCGTATTATTGGAAGTCTAAGTAACAAGTGTGCCAGTGCTGGGTTTGGATGTACTTGGATTTTAGATTTTGATTTTAAATTGACAAGACCACTGTGTTATTTGTTCTTTGAAATAATATGCATAGCAATGATTGTTATAGGCAGTTCTGAAATACCAGAGACGGAAATGAAATGTAAGAGAGTCATGTATTCATGTTATTTTCATTTTGCGCTAATAAGTGCAAAAGTATGTATTATGAGATATTAGAATCTAGATTTTAATTGCATTAAGAAGTAATCATTACTCTGCTATTATTTGAAACTGGAACTCATAATCGTTTCAGTGCTCAGTACCAAGGCAATTTATATTTTAGAACTTGAATTGGAACTTGAATTAATAAGACCTGAAGTACTATTTGCAATTGACACTAATAAATGCATTAGTGTTTGTTACAGATAAATTAAGATAGAAATAGAAATTGGAATCAGAATATAAGTTACTGGAGTTCCTGCTGTGGCACAGTGGGTTAAGAATCCGACTGCAGCAGCTCAGGTTGTTGCAGAGGCACTGGTTAGACCCCCAGCCCGGCGCAGAGGGTTGAAGGATCTAGTGTGGCTGCAGCTGTGGTGTAGATTGTAGCTGTGGCTCACTTTCAAGCCCTGGCCCTGGAACTTCCATATGCCACGAGTGTGGCCATAAGGACAAAAAAAAAAAAAAAAAAGAGAGAATAGGAGTTACTAAGTACAGTAGTGCCATTTAGAATTGAAAATAATGAAATTCCCAACCATCTGCTCCCCATTCATGAATATGAGACACATGTATGTATTTCTTCATGTTCTTTTATGTGCTCAAATGAATCACATGGCACGCGCTTGAAAAAAAGAAAGAAAATAATAAGAGTACCCGTGTTTATTCTTGGCGTTACTTGGAATTTGAATTGAAAATTGAGGTTTATTCTTGGCGTTACTTGGAATTTGAATTGAAAATTGAGGTAATAAACATTCTACTGTTATCTGAAATATTGAATCAGCTTTATAACTTGATGTAGTATGTGCATTGGTGTTATTGAGAGTTGAAGTGAATAAGCATATCCAGGTTTGATAACTGGGTCGTTCAGATTTTGAAACTTGAAATAAGTATCTCAGTTTTACTGGAACTGGAAGGAATAAGTCCACCCAATATGTTTGCCATTTGAACTTTGATTTGGAATTATAATTATTTGTAGATACAGTGTTACTGGGAATTCGAATGAAAAAAAGACTTTTGCATGGTATGTTAGATTTCCTATTTTGTGCTGTGATGCCCTAGTGCATTGGCTGCCTAGTAATTGTTTTCCTGCTGAAATTAGTCTCATTTCTTTGTAAATTCCACGTTCCCAGACCATCCATTTAACTGCTTCTAAGGAGTGCCGTCTGCAGTGTTAATAGATATCTAAACACTGACGTCGTATTACGAATCCATCTCCAGCCTTGCCAACAAAGCAGAATTTTTGTTATGACGTTAAAAATGATACTAGATAATTCTTTGAATCCCATGAAAAATGCCCCCAAAACGGGGAGCCTGGGAGTTCTCATTACCAACGAATAATACCAACTCAGTGTGTGATTTAAAGTCGGAAACTCAAAGAGAAAGAGTAAACCTCACAGGATTAAGAATGATGCCGGGAGGAGTATAGAAAAGCCATTTTCAATGTGTGTTTCCACCAAGGAGACTTGCCTGTTGCCATGCCAGTTCAGACAGAAATGGCAGTGTGTTGCATCACTTTCAACGACCTTGACCCCAGCGGAATCTAGCAGCCATGCAGTCTCTCCGGTAGGCATGTACACACAATTAACATGACTTGAATACTGCCGATTATAAGAATAAATGCATTTGTTTTCATCCACCCTTTTCTGTTTGCCGGATACGTCTCCGCGTTTAAACATTTGACTGGTCGATGGTGAGCTAACATCTCAAAGGGTGCAGTTTGAGGGGTCTTTGCTAAGATAATAAGGACCATTTATTCCAGATTCCTTCCATATTTTCCAGGTAACCTTGAGTATAAAAGGATAGTGGCGTATAGGAAGGGAATAGCTGGCCTAATAATGGTCACCAACCAGGAAGTGTCCAGTTCTCTACGTTACTTGAAAAATGTCAAAATAAAGGACAACCAAGGAATATCTCATTCTGCTGATTTTACAGGCTCTCTACGGATGTGAAGAGCAATTGAAAACTTGATGATGAGCATAAAATTGCCAGGGGCATATAAAATTTAATAAATGCACACCGTGAATGCCATCTATCAAAAACAATATTCAAGTTATTGTTCCGGAGAGAATAATCCAGAAGATGTTTGGGGAAGATATTTGTGCACAAAACTAATAATACATGTCCCTAAATTCCAGTCAGCCATAGAGTCCAGGATAAAGTGTCACTGAGAAAAATCAAACCCAGTTCCCTGGATAAATAGAGTATTCACGTTTATCTGGACTGCATTTCAAAAACTGGAAATGCATTCAGTTAAGTATCTGGACAGTGTCTTATATCCCAAGTCCCAAATTTATTTCCCTTTATGATGTCTTTCTGGCTTACTCAAATCTATTTATAGCACAGTTACTTTAAAAATAGATTTTGAGGAGTGCCTGTCGTGGCTCGGCGGTGACGAACCCAACTAATATTCATGACGATGAGGGTTTAGCCTCATTCAGTGAGTTAAGGATCTGGTATTGCCATGAGCTGCAGTGTAGGTCATAGATGTGGCTCGGATCTGGCGTTGCTGTGGCTGTGGTGTAGGCCAGCAGCTGCAGCTCTGATTTGACCCCTAGCCCGGGAACTTCTATGTGCCCCGGGTACAGCCCAAAAAAGAAAAAAAAAATGAAAGCACAGAGGTAATTTTATTTAAATATTCTCTCCCTCTGAGAAGCTAGTCATTTACGGATTCATTTATCTAACATGTTTTAAAAACAAGATGCAATGTGTCACTGCACAAAAAGCAGGTCACACATCTGACAGCCATGCTAGTGACTGTTGCCACCTAAAATCTTAGCAACCTCGAACTTTCTTCCAAATTGAAAAACCCATAGTGCTTCAGAAAGGGAAGATGTCATGAACAAAATGAGACATCTGAATAATTTCCTGTAGCAAATATCATGACTCGAGACTATTAAAAATATTAAATGAGACCAAAAGGAATGAGGCTACTTTTAAAATTTTTTTTATTTTATTTTATTTATTTGTTTATTGAAGTACTGTGGATTTGCAGTGTTCCAAGTGTACAACGAAGTGATTCAGTTTTATATATATGTATATATATATATTCAGTTTTACATGTGTGGGTATATATATATTCTTTTTCAGATTCTTTTCCATTGTAGGTTAGTACAAAATATTAAATATAGTTCCCTGTGCTATATTATAGGTCCTTGTTGTTTATCTTTTTTGTATATAGCAGTGTGTATCTGTTAATTCCAAACCCTAATTTATCCCTCCTCCCCCCTTTCCTCTTTGGTGACCATTAGTTTGTTTTCTATGTCTGTGTGTCTGTTTCTGTTTCATAAGTTCATTTGTGTTGTATTTTGGATTCCACATATAAGTGCTATCATGTGGTATTTATCTGACTTACTTCACTTAGCATGACAGTCTTTAGTTGCATCCATGTTGCTGCAAATGGCATTATTTTCTTTTCATGGCTGCGTAATATTCCACGGGATATATGTACTGCGTCGTCTTCACCCATTCCTCTGCCAGTGGACATTTAAGTTTCTGTAGAAAACACATTAAAAACTATTAAATGAGACCAAAAGGGTCCATAGCCACACTGATGTGTAGATTATTTTCTCTTTCATTTTCAGGCATTATTCCTTTGCTTTCTGTGATCCTAATTGATTGTTTTATTTATTTAGTAAACATGTGTTGGGTGTCTGATAGGCTTCAGGTACTCGGCTACACAAGAGGAAAGCGAGGTAGATGAGATCTAGTACTTGACAAGAACGAGATTATAATATATTGCTTTTGGAGAGACAGCAGTGAGGTGAGAGCTTGGAACAAGGTCTTCATTGCCGCTCAGGAAGCTGGCAGCCTGGAGGAAAACCAGGAACCCTAACCACTAGACCAGCAGGAGAATGAAAGCAGCATTGCCCTGATTCTTGCTGCCTGTTGAAAGCAAGAATGTTTCAAGGAGACAAAGGCTGTGAAAGCAGGTACACAGTTTATGGTTGGAGACACAGTATAACATGTGGGAGAGCACAGAGAGAAGAATTCTTTTTATCTAAGGCAGAAGCCGAGTAGTGACACACACCCAACAGAGGGGTGTAGGTGTGCACATCTCCCTGAATGAGGAGCACACAAGAGAGGTGATTTAAATCACGTACACAGGGCAATGTTTCCAGGTCTTTGTCTTCCTCTGGCCAATTACCTTGTTGTATCTTTCACACCTTTGACATCAGGGCCCTCCCTGATCTGTGTGTGCGTCTTTTGGCCAAGCTGGATTCCAGCGCAGAGCATGGCGGGAAGGTTATCCAGACTTATTATGGCCTGGCGCCCCCTCCCTTTCCGACCCAGAGGGGTCTCTCTGTGCACGTGGAGTTGGGGTCTCCCTGACTCTGAGGATGGGGAGTATGTGACTTCCTGGTCTTTTGCCCAAGCAGGACTCAGCCCCTCTCTGATCCTTTCATTACCTGCTGAGCAAGTTCACAGAAGACAAGTACCAATTAGGTTGTCTTGTACCTGCCGCTATTTCTATCTTGAAGTATAGACAAGTGGCTGGTTGTAAATGTCTAACCTGGAACCCAGCTATCTCCTGCCTCGCTACTAGGATGTAAAAGCATGGTGACCTGTAATCCCCTTTCTCTCCCTTCACAGGTGTCTAAAAACCTTGTGGAGAAACTCTGAGAACAGGCTGAGTGTCTCTGAGCTGGGTACCTGGAATCAGAAGGACAGCCAAGAAGAGACAAGATATGCCATGGAAAGTAAGTCAATTTTCTCCTTCAGGTGATTGTACTTATTTGTGAAATGATATCCAGTCCCTGTCCGTGCCACCAGTCATCAGAGGTGTGTTCTTGCTGTTGCTTGATGGAAGGGATGGCATAAAATCGCTATGGAGAGAAACAGTATCCTCTTCCATCCTCCAGAGTTGAACTGTGAACGCGTTGAGGGTGTGTGTCATGTGCAGGTGTTGCTATCCCGTTATGTCTTTTCATTATATTATTGCAACAGAAGTAAGACGAATAGCTGAGGTTTTGGCGAGGAAGCATTTGGAAAAGGCAAGCCACGATGAAAATTAGGCTGCACATTTCAATCATTCCCTTCCTGTTTTTTGTTTGTTTGTTTTGTTTTTTGTTTTTTTACTGGTAGGGAAAACTGAGAGTAAAGGAAAACACTTTTCTTTCTTGGGTTAAAATTGAGTAAGATGTGAAAAAAGCAATCACTGCTTGCGTATTTGACTGACTTTGGGAGAGTGGAAACAGATGACTCTAAGCGAAGCAATAACAATGCTCAATAACTGTTCCTGAAGGTTGTCCTCTGGACTTTAAACTATGTGGAGTTTTGATCCTGTGTCAGAGAATTCTAACAGCTCTGGCTCCCACATTTATTTTTTTAAGGGTCGCACCCACGGCATATGGAAGTTCCCAGCCTAGGGGTCGATTCGGAGCCATAGCTGCCGGCCACAGCCACAGCCACAGCCACAGCCATGCCAAATCCAAGCTGAGTCTGCAACCTACACCACAGCTCACAGCAATGCTGGATCCTTAACCCCCTGAGCGAGGCCAGGGATCCAATCCACATCCTCACGGATACTAGTCGGGTTCCTTACAGCTGAGTCAAAAGAACTCTGGCACCCGTGTTTAGAAACCACATCGAAAAGGCTGAACTCACCGGAGTTCCTGTCGTGGCTCAGTGGTTAACGAATCCGACTAGGAACCATGAGGCTGAGGGTTCGATCCCTGGCCTTGCTCAGTGGGTTAAGGATCCAGCGTTGCCTTGAGCTGTGGTGTAGGTTACAGACGCGGCTCGGATCCCATGTTGCTGTGGCTGTGGCGTAGGCTGGCAGCTACAGCTCCTGTTAGACCCCTAGCCTGGGAACCTCCATATGCTGCAGGTGCAGCCCTAGAAAAGGCAAAAAGACAAAAAAAAAAAAAGGTTGAACTCACCGAGATGGCAATTAAGCTACCCACCCCGATCAAACTTACATCTTTAGGGTTCTCAGATCAATGTTCCCCCACAGCCTTGGAAATTAGAACAAAGTTTTAAAGTAGGGGACTATTTTAAAATCCCATACTGTAATTAACTGTACAAAGGGAAAATAGAAAACTTCACATCTATGGCTTATGATGTTTAATTAGCCAAGGGCACCTAAGTATTTTCTTTTGCTTGAAATTGAAACCCAAAACACCTCTGACTTGAACCTAGCAAGGACCCAGACTGGGACTTAAACCCACAGTTTTTTAAATTAGAATCATTCGCCTCGGGTCTGGACTTACTGAGGTTCAGGTTTTTCGTTTCTCAGCACAGAAGGCATTCAGCCAGAGACACAGAGATAGGCAAGAAATAGGTTTTTAAAGATAGGACGCTTGTGAGAGATGCAAGGGGGCAGCTTAGGGTTAGCCCAACATCACGTGTTCAGGCGGTGGAGCCCAACAGACTGAAATGTTGGAGTTTGGAACAAAGTTTATTGCAGGGCCATTCGGGGAAGAGGTGGCTTGGGCCGCCTTCCGCTGCCCCCAGCGCCCAAGAGCCAGAACTCCCTGAACCAAAATTGTAAAGCCTTTTCAAAGCTAAGGGAGGGAGGGAGGGGCTGTAGGGTTAGGGATCAGCTCGTGCCAGTTCTCTGATTCGTTGATTGTGAGGTCACAGGGCGGAGTCACGGGACTTAACAGCAGTCATCTAATCTTGAGGTGCGGGAGCCTGGGGGCTACAGGTGGCTCCTGGTCGTCAAGCAGTTAATTACTTCCATTCAGCGATGGTGTTAGCATCTGTTAGAGACACAGGAAGTGGTCCTCGGATACTATTATTTAGGTGATTTGGGGAGAAGCTCAAGCGGAGGATACGGGGAAGGACATGCTGGGATTACAATTCCTTCCTTTTCTTTGATCCTCCTCAATCTTGAGGACAGGCGTTGGCCAAGGACAAGGACTAAAAGGTCAGACTGAGAGTTTAATCCTCAGCTTCACAAAGTACCCACAGGGGGCTGCCTCAGTTTTACCTGCGGACTCTGCTTTGAGAGCGGCTGCTGGCCTCTGAGTCTTTTACACGCATTCTCTCAGTTTTACTGTCCCACGCCTTTCTCTCCTCCGTGGCCAAAGCATATGTCGCCGTGGATGATTTTAGCACTTTTGTGGATATGAGAAGATGCGAGAATCTAGGCTCCTAAAATCTGAATAGACCTCACTGCCCGAAACCTGGTTCTGTCCATTTTTTTCCAGCACACAGAGTGCCTCTTTCTTGATGTCACCCCTGAATTCCCTTCAGGGGGTCTTGAAGATTAGCCCCTGCAGTGGCTATGGACCTAATCCTTTCAGAGGCACATGGCAAGTGCCGATTTGTAGGTGGCAGGGCCCCTTCAGTGTCCTAAGCTTGACCATGGTTCGTGGGGCATTTCATGACCACTTCACCCCATGGTGCATGGAGGGAGGATAACCGTAGTTAGCGTAGGAGTGTGGGCTTCCATGCATTCTTTGATATGGCCATCGATGAACATTTGTGGCTTCAGGGCTCCCGGGAGCTACATCCCCATGGGCCTCGGGCCTCGGGCCTCGTTTACTAGAGGGAATGCGCCTACGCCCAGGTGAACATTTAGCTTTAACCCACTCCTCAACTAATAGAAACAGAATGAGAGGAATGGCAACTCTCAGTCTAAAGAAGAGAACAGAAGCCATAAAACTTACAGGGCACTGCTGCCTCTAACACCCCTACTGGGCAAGGACTGATGTAGGGAACTGGGCAAGGCCAGTGGGAGAAAACCACATCTTCCTGGACCCGACGTTGCTAAGCCCCCATCTTTAAGGGATAAAAACTCTAATGGGACAATCGAAAATGGCTCTTCTCCCCCTCCCAGCGGACATGGGAGCTGTTTGCTTTCCTGTAATACAGGCTTTGCTTGCTGGCTGCCTGTGTGTTCGCCAAGTTCATTCTTCAGCTCCGTCAACGAGAACCCGGATTCCGGTAACATCTTTCCGGCATCACTGTTACCTGACGAGACCTTATTAACAGTAGCCAACAGTCTGGACCGCGGGTTTTACTAGTCTCTTACGGCCCACGGAAATGTTCCCTGTCGTTGCTTCTTCCTCTAACCAGAGTTACACGCTTACAACCACGCATCTCTCGTGCTCGCTTCGGCAGCGCCTACACAACCATAGATCTCCTACGGAACTCTGCGTTATCGGAGTCTCGGTCACACCTTTGTTAATGCAAGAAATAACAACTTTGTAGCACAGGCAATAGAAGCTAAAATCGTCGCCAAAGTTTCCTGGTTGCACTCACGAGGATTTATTGCAAATATCTCCTGGTTTCAAAGAGCATGGAAGTCATAACTTGTTTCCAAGTCTCCTGGTTGCAGCCAGGGGGATTTATGGCAAATATCTCCTGACTTCAAAGAAGATGTGTTGATTTCTCCCTTTCTGCAGCCATTTGTGGGCGGGCTGGGTCCCGAGGTTCTCTGGAAGCTGAACAAAGTTATTTTCATTTAAAAGTCAAGCATGGGGACAAGGTCCCTGACCCGGGCTTATACTTGTGTACACTATAAGCCACACCAAGGTTAAAGTCAAAGAGACATCTAATACGGAGGCAGATCTGCTCTTCCCTCCACCCTGCAGTTCCCCACAGTCGTGTCCATTCCACGATCTCTTGGGAAAACGCGGGTGATAACTTCCTGCCCAACTAGGGGCGATGAGGGGCGATCGTGGAACAGAACCAGTCCACCTTGGACCGGGAAAATTTCTTAGAATCTCTAGTAAATAGCACTATTTTCTTTCCTTCTCTGTCTACCATGCTTAGAACCCGACTTAGCCCTGGCGTTGTCGAATTGGTAATTGGACTGTGGCTTTGGGTTCCAGATTCCAGACCCATCTCTTCACTTTCTGACTGTGTCGTAATTATACTAGATTCCCAGGCTGATCCAGTGAACAAGGTAAAACAGGTAGGCTGGCTCGCCCTGCTCCAGCTATAAAGGTAGGAACTCTCTGGCAGGTTGCTACCATTCTCCGTTCTTTGGCACTCCTTAATCAATAGAAATTGATAAGGGGCCAGACGGGAAAATTCTGGCAATGCTTTAGGGGGCTCCTGCCGCAGCAGAGAGGAGCAAAAATAAACTACGGGTCCCCTTGCTGGCTGTCTTGCTGGGGAAGGGTGAGCTGGTTCCTTATACGGGGTGAGGGTAGGGGTGGGTCCAGGGGTCTGGCCAGAGGGGGGCTTAGGTGGAGGGCCCACCCCTTTGGGGGTGCTGTGTGCAGGGGTCACATGCAGTACCTGCTTTTGCTCCCAGCACCCTGCTTTTGCCCTCAGCTCTTCAGAAATGGAAACTGGGTTTTTAGAATTTTGGGGGGGTATCTTTTTGCCCATAATTTTTGTATTTTTAGTCCCTTACGGTTTCTCTTTATTTAGTTGCTCCAGGAGGTTTTTGTCCAGGTATGGGCATTGCAGCCACTGCAACCAAGGGTCCCAGGTCCCAGCCCGTCTCAAAACCTCTGTTCTTGGCCAGAACTACGGTCATCCTTTAGCTTTAAGTCACATAATTGCCCTGGGGAAGGCTGTTGTTTATGTCATCATGACTCGATCTAACCCTTGGAGGGGGGACAAAAGATAATCCTCCACTTAATATCAGGAGACACGTAAGTTGGAAATGACATTATTTCAGGCATTTGTGATGAGTACCAAACATTCACATAAAACTTCTGGGAACTCAGGAGTTCCCACTGTGGCTCAGTGGAAACAAACCTGACTAGTAGCTATGGGGATGTGGGTTCAATCCCTGGTCTCGCTCAGTGGGTTAAGGATCCAGCGTTGCCTTGCGCTGTGGTGTAGGTCACAGATGTGGTTCTGATCCAGCATTGCTGTGGCTGTGCTGTAGGCTGATAGCTGCGGCTCCTATTCCACCCCTAACCTGGGAACTGTCATACTTTCATATGCAGCAGGTGTAGACCCCAAAAACAAACACATAAAAAAAACCGAACCAAAACAAAATTCAAAAAAGCTTCTGGGACCTCCAAATATTTCCTACACATCCAGCTCATCCTCTCACTGCAATGGCATTGGGAAAAAGCGTTACAGAATATACGGTGTTTGAGCATAATACAGAAGTCCATAAAGACAGTGAATGCGTGACATCAAACTGCCAAATTTGATTGTGCAAAGCCAAATTCATGCCGAAATTACAGGGAAGACTAAAGACCATCCCCAAATGTCCAGATGAGACCTCAGATACTGGATATTGCAATAGAAATAAGGTTTCTTAACAGGATGTCTTTAATGGGATAGATTTCTTATCTGAACCAGTAGAAAATTCTCACTTGATCGATATCCTATATACTTGTTAACTCTAGGAAATAATCCTGGTGACCCTTAAAGTACACTTACTTTGTTCACATTTCCAAGCAACCTGATTTATTGTTTCCAGCCTTGGGAGACAGGACTGGAGCTTGAAATGCTCCCTGTTAGCTTCAAGGTCCATAAAAGCATTTGTAAT
>PVHT021183672.1:4055298-4118283 GCA_004024745.2 Catagonus wagneri
TATATATATATATATATATATATAACATCACCTGCCAAACACATATGCACAAACTCTTGTTGAAAATGGCCCACTTTCTCTGTTACTCTGAAAATGGATTTGTAATTGTTAGCGATAAAGTCCTTCCTCACTAACACGTGAAACCTTCACCAATATCATTTCACTCTTTTCAGTGAGGTAGAGTTGATTTACGATATTGTGTTAGTTTCTGGTGAGCATATATGGTACATCTATCATTATTCATCTATTGAGAATACCTATGTATTCTCAATATATATTTTTTATATATTGTTATCCATTTTTAGATATCCATTTTTGTTATCCATTCATCCATTGAGTATATTCTCAATGTATTACGTATACCAAATCTTTGTTATCCATCATCTATCTCTCTCTCTCTATAATATATATTATATATATATATATTATATATCACGCATCACATTATCTGTGGGGAGCATCCTTTCCTGTGCCTGTGGTCCATCTTCTTGCCTACATGGAACAATGTCTTTTCAGGTTTTCTCCGTCTTTTCAGTCGGGTTGACTCAGCCTTTCATACAAGGTCTAGTCCCGGATACAGAACGAGGACCAGTCAGATAGATGACATCAGCGCACACAGTCGCAGCTTGGCACTTTCATCCACGAGGACTTCCAGCTTAGCATTGTCGGCAGTCAAGTTACCTAGCTTTGCACAATACTATGTTTCGGCAGAGAATTCAGTAACATTGCTAAGCGCAAGCACCGTGAACAACCGTATTTAAAACCCCGAGCCGTTTTGCCTCTGTGTTGCGATTTTAATTCAACGGAGGCATTTCTCAGAAGTCAGGATGCCAAGCAACACGCTGTGGTGTCTTCACCAAACGGTCCCTAGGACTATTATTGCACGTGGGGTGGGGTGCTTTCATGAAAAAAAGCTTTCTGTGTAGTTAGCAAGGCCTGAACATGCGGACTGAAAAACATAAATCCTTTTAACGCGAAGCCTTTGCACTTGTTAACTTCCCCAGAAATTACCGAGCCTCAGGAAGCTAAAGAGCCCCGCGAAACCAGGCTGAGACACTGCAGCCCCAACCTTGCTTCCTGGAAGAGGCTGATCTCGCGGGATCTCTCGGAGTCGCGCAGGTGTTCACGGCATCATCTCGCGGTGTTTTGCTCGGTCTCGCGGGATGCCAGGGGCTATAAAGATGTCTGCCGAGAGAAGGAGACGCTTCCTGGGCAGAGAGACGCTGAAAGCTTGGGTACCGGAGCCTCCTGGTGCCAGATTTGCCCTCACTGGCCACCTCTCCAGCCACCTCTCCAGCCCACGAGCATCATCGTGATGCCCAGGCCCGCCTCCGTTCCCAGCTGCCCGGCCAGGCTCTGGGCCAGAGGCAGTGCCCAGGCCACAGCTGGGGTTGCTCTGTGCAAATTGGCGCCCCGCGTCTAGAACGTTCCGGGACCCTGAAAGGCGGGGGCGGCCCGGGGGGCTCCCGAGCAGGGAACCTGGGACTCCAGTTCCACCTGTGCCAGCGTCCCAGACCGCACCAACAAAGACAGGCAGCTGCCAGGCGTGGGGAGTTCAAGGAGAGCGGTTGTACCTGGTCCAGAGCGTCTGCCCTGGAGCACAGCTTCCAAGCATTTCGGTAATTACTGCCCCCAGAGGGAAATAGAAGAATTCCTCCGACGTTTTGCTTTTGCGCGGGGACGGATACCTCATTGGTGGAGAAGGGCCTCGAAGCGGTTGGGAAATTGATTGCCCAGGCGTCCTGGCAACTGAAAAGTGCAAGAGAATTCCTCTTACTATTTCACCCAGTGGCTGGTACCTAATACGTTCTCCTTCATTTACAGTATCTTCTTTTAGCTTTTCCTTGGCGTTAGGTCCCGGCACAGTTTGACGATTTCTAATCTCAAAAAAAGGCGTGGTCCATGGCGGGGCGGGAGGATCTCAGAGCGATGCATTTTTGAATATCCCCTGCGGGTTTCTTGAGAAAGACCCTTTCTCAGAGTTGCAATTATTCATTGAAACTGTCGTCCTGGGAAAGTGAAAGGGAATGAAGTGTTGCAGAAAGGAAGACCCTAAGAATGATTTCAGGTGCAGGCGTGGACTTGCAAGATTGGTCGGTTTTTACTTGGAGTTGAATTGCGAGCCTTATTATCCTTAAGGTCATTTAAATCACAGAGCCGTAAAGTTTGATTTGATCATGTTTCACAGTAAAATCATTGATATTGCCAATGGGAAAATGTTCTTAGGATGGCCAGGAGGGGAGGCAGTAAATGGGATAGTAAAAAAAAAAAATGCTTGAGGTAAAGAATAACTCATTAAATCTTGGTATTTCAAAGTGGAGGGGGATGGGAACATTTTAATTTCATGCTCTTATGTGTGGTAACTGATGAGCTTTAGGATTTAACTGGAAATGGGCTTCTTTATTCATCTCTACCTGAGTTAAGGAAATGTGAACTAAGCATAATTCACATTCCCAAAAAGGCTATATCCATTTCGCTTTAAAGCTGGAACATCAGAGTATTTAAAAGATGAAGATTTATAGGGAAAGATGGAGCTGCAAGCTCACATTTACTTTACAGTCCTTTCTGAAACCCATCATTAAAAGCAGAGAACAGCCCGTGTAAAATGGAATGAGAGCATTCCCGTCGTGGCTCAGTGGTTAACGACCCCGACTAGGAACCATGAGGTTGCGGGTTCGATCCCTGGCCTTGCTCAGTGGGTTAAGGATCTGGCATTGCCGTGAGCTGTGGTGTAGGTTGCAGACGCGGCTTGGATCCCATGTTGCTGTGGCTGTGGCGAAGGCCGGCGGCTACAGCTCCTGTTAGACCCCTAGCCTGGGAACCTCCACATGCCGCGGGTGCGGCCCTAGATAAGGCAAAAAAAATTGAATGAGAGCAGTTCCCGTCTTGGCTCAGCAGATGAAGAGCCCGACATCATGCCTGTGCAGAGGTGGGTTTCATCCCTGGGCTTGCTCAGTTGTTTAAGGATCCACCACTGCTGCAGGCTGCTGTGGCGGTCACAGATGCGGCTTGGATCCAGTGTTGCCGTGTTTTAGGCAGGCAGCTGCATCTCCAGGAACTTCTGCTAGGGCAACTTTCACATGCCGCAGGTGCAGCCCTAAAAAGAAAAGAGAAGAAAAAAAAAATGGAATAGGGGTGAACCATAAGCCCACAGACCAGGTCATTAAACAGAATGGTAGTAAGAGCTGGCGAAACTGAAGGTAGAACAACACAGCTCTCCCGTTCTCTATGACATTGAGAGGTGATCACACTACCCAGGTTGAGAAAAGGTTTACCATAGGTTCCTTCTCCTAGAAGGTAGAAGATTCTAGGGGGTGGGGGTGGGGGGATGGGAGAAGCCATTCCCTCTTCAGTCTGAATTCCTGTTATGTCTCTAAAAGCAATCCTTGACTGGGTTGTAGCCCTTGAAATGATCCATCTCCCGTCGGATATCAGATAGACATCTTGAGCAAAACGTATCGAATCGCAGCTTCGTTGTCCCTAGATCTTCCTATTAAGCGACGTGCGTGGCTCACATGTTCACGTAGTTACCCAGACCGAAAGCAGATTTTACAGTCAGTGCTTCAGCCGTTTCTGTTAGCTGTACCATCCACCCTGCTCCTCACCGCGCCCCCGGCCACCACCTCTGCCCAAACTCCGCCTTACTTTGTTGGACTCTGAAGGGCTGTTTCCAAGCCATCATCCTTCTTTCACTACCCACCCCATCTTTGGTTTCCACCCTTCAAATGATGACGCTCCCTGATGACAGCCCGCTTCCTTCCCTCTGTCCTATCAGTCCTGTTCTGGGCTGCTGGAGTTTCACTGGACTGAGCTGTGTCTCTCCTCTCCCATCCAGACGGCAGACTGGCTAATGGACCTGTGATCCTGGACCTCTGGCTGTGAGGTCAGGGCGGAAGTCCTCCGCGGAAGACTGGCCATCACGCCTGAAAACCTGTGGTCCCCCGACAGATCAGCAGGTAAGTGGGTGGAAGGCGGCAGTGACAGGTGCCGGATGCAGATGACATGGATTTCGCTGGTTCGTGGAGACTGTCCACGAGGGATCAGGAGTGAGGCAGTGGCCACGCAGAGACATGGAGCCCAGCAGGGCTTTTCAAATCGCATTGGGCACGAAAGCGTGTTTGCAGACTTGTAAATATGCTGTGGGAGATGGGTAAAAATGGATGATGTTGGAGACGGAGTGACCGAAAGAGAAGCAAAGTACATGACTAGAGCCACAGTGTCCTCTTTAAAGGTCACCGGCAAAGGTTATGTCACTTTCAGCTCTTGACCCACGTTTGTACCCCTTGAGGTTTCCTGGCCCCCTTCTGAAGGTGCATCTTTCAGTGTCCTGTGCAGGGGCCAAGTGTGTTGGCTCTGAGTTGTGAATCTGATTCTTAGCCAGGGGTTTTCCGACTGGCTTACTGCTGTCCTCACTGCTGGCAGGGTGCATTTGGTGCCTTTGTTCAGTAGGATTAAGCGGCTCTTTGAGGTGGTAGGTAACCTGGAAGAATCGGGTTTGTTTCTCTGCATTTGCATTTCCGAGGAGCGTGGTACTTGCTGCCTGATATTTGCTGGCCTTTGGGGATGTGAGGTGAAGTTGTCACTGTCACGTCTTGGTGACCACACAGCCTCTGTGTTTGTGTCTGCGTGTGCCTTTGCACTCACATGTGGACATATCTTCCTCCAACCCTAAGGGCCTCCCCTGCAGCCCTCGTGTTTATGCTTACATACGGGGTCTCGATACTTACAGTGTCTGCTACCTAAAGGAGGGTCTTTATAGGCGCTCAATTCAGAAGAAGCTTCAGCCCTGAGAAACAGAAAGAAAACCAACTCGAACATTCAGCGAATGATCTTCTGTTGTTTTGTTTTCAGCCCAACATCTCCAAATTATTTTTATTCATTTTCATTGACGTATAGTTCACATACAGTATTGTATATTTCAGATGTACAATAGTTGATATGTAATATTGTATGTTACAGGTATACAATATAGTGATTGACGATCGCTAAAAGTTATACCCCACTTATAGTTATTATAAAACACGGGCTCTTTTGTCTGTGTTGTACAGTATATCCTTGCAACTCCTTTGGACCTCTGAACCTCTGACACCTGTCTTGCCGCTCTCTGCGCCCAATGGTAACTGCTAGTTTGTTCTCTGTACCTGTGAGTCTGCTGCTTTTCTTGTGGTAGTAACTAGCTTGTATTTTTTTTAGATTCCACAGAGAAGTGATATGATACGGTATTTGTCTTTTTCTTTCTGACTTACTTCACTTAGTAGGAGAATCTCTAGGTGTATCTGCGTTGCTGCAAATGGCATGATTTCATTCCTTTTGATGGCTGAGTAGTATTCCGTTGTGTATATGGACCACATCCTCTTCATCCTTGCATCTATTGATGGACATTTAGCTTGTGTCCATATCTTGGCTATTGTGTGTAGTGCTGCTGTGAACATAGGGGTGCGTGGATCTTGTCAAGTTAGAGTTTTGGAGTTTTTTGGATGTATAGACCTAGGAGTGGACTGATTTGACAATGACAGTGAGTAATGTAAACAATTAAACAATTATAAATGAATAGCATGCCAGGACTTTGGAAATAAGGTCAAGAAATGAGAGAAGAGAAACGTGTCTTTAGAAATTAAATAATTAAAGAAATAGGAGTTCTGAGGCCAATTAGAGTAGAATTTGATAATTCCCCAAATCTCAAATTAGTTAAGCCTTTTATAAAAATTCATAAAAAATAAATGCCATGATTATAATGGTCCAGAGAATGACATGACAGCTTAAGAAAATAATCATGAAGGGACTTTTAATGGTGCTTAATTATGTGTGTGTTTCTTTGATTGATTAATACTTCTAATAGATACAAGTGCATCTATTTTCAATGTATCCTGCTGTTTTATCAAAATGAGTTTCCCTAGCTTTCTTTGGAATGTGACAAAAAGTTTTCTGCTTTGCTGCTTTGAAATGTTTTTTTGAGAGAATGATACACTTTGAATAATTTTGAAGATAATTAATGAATTAGATTGTAGGATTTAGAATTTAATTGAGCTCCTATTCTGATTGAATTGCGTAGGTTAATAAGGGCTTATAAATATTTAAACAAAAAAGATTCAGGCTTCTAGAAAAGATATTTATTCCTTTTGGGCTCTTTAAGATATATACATTCACACACACACAGTGTTTTTGTTTTCTGAGTGAATCTGTAAGTCACAAAAAATGATTTAAATTGAGCTTACTTAATGGCCATTATTTAGTACTTTATAAGAAACAACAAAAACTTGTTTTTCAATATTTTGCTCTTAATTTAAAAATATGTAGTATTATAGGAAAAAACTCAAGTAATATTTTTATAATGATTTTTAGTTTTTCCATTATAGCTGGTTTACAGTGTTCTGTCAATTTTCTGCTGTACAGCAGGGTGATACAGTGACACCTGCATGTATACATTCTTTTTTCTCACATTATCATGCTCCATCATAAGAGACTAGATATAGTTCCCAGTGCTATACAGCAGGATCTCATAGCTTATCCATTCCAAAGGCAATAGTTTGCATCTATTAGCCCCAAATTCCCAGTCCATCCCACTTCCTTCCCCTCCCCCTTGGCAACCCAAGTCTTTTCTCCAAGTCCCTGATTTTCTTTTCTGTGGAAAGGTTCATTTGTGCCATATATTAGATTCCAGGTATAAGTGATATCATATGGTATTTGTCTTTTTCTTTCTGACTTACTTCACTTAGTATGAGAGTCTCTAGTTCCGTCCATGTCACTGCAAATGACATTATTTTGTTCTTTTTTATGGCTGAATAGTATTCCATTGTGTATGCGTACCACATCTTCCTAATCCAGTCATCTGTTGATGGACATTTATGTTGTTTCCATGTCTTGGCTATTGTGAATAGTGCCGAAATGAACACGTGTGTGCATGTGTCTTTTTCAAGGAAAGTTTTGTCTGGATATATGCCCAAGAGTGGGGTTGTGTGGTAGTTCTATGTATAGTTTTCTAAGGTACCTCTGTACTGTTTTCCATAGTGGTTGTACCAATTTTCATTCCCACCAATAGTGCAGTAGGGTTCCCTTTTCTCCACACCCTCTCCAGCATTTGTCATTTTCAAGTAATATTTTTATCCAGATACTTCTTGTAAAAATTATGTATGTGTAATAACTCTGTTTTATAAACTGTTATTGGCCATATCTTGATCTCATCTTAATCTCATTTAGACAAATCTTCAGTTTATTTTTTTTTTCTGAAAGCCTAAATAATTTGAGTTAACTATATATTGGCTTATCGGAGTTCCTGTCGTGGCACAGCAGAAGCAAATCTGACTAGGAATCATGAGGTTGCAGGTTTGATTCCCGGCCTTGCTCAGTGGGTTAAGGATCTGTCATCGCCGTGAGCTGTGGCGTAGGTTGCAGACGCGGCTTGGATCCTGCGTTGCTGTGGCCCTGGCGTAGGTCAGCAGCAAAGCTCCAATTAGACCCCTAGCCTGGGAACCTCCACATGTCACAGGTGCGGCCAAAAAGCCAAAAGAGAAAAAAAAAAAACAATATATATTGGCTTATCCTGATAATACACTAAGATCACAGTCAGTGTTTGTGAAAACTAAATTGTCG
This sequence comes from Catagonus wagneri, assembly GCA_004024745.2. Classification (NCBI taxonomy): domain Eukaryota; kingdom Metazoa; phylum Chordata; class Mammalia; order Artiodactyla; family Tayassuidae; genus Catagonus; species Catagonus wagneri. Next base: position 4,062,889 of record PVHT021183672.1, read on the forward strand.
CAGGCCATATGTGTATGGTAAAGGATTTATTTATTTTATCTCTTAAAAATAACAGTGTAAAAAATAAGCAAAATTATAAAAGCAGAGTGTTTACAATGAGACTTATCACTAAGAGATAAAAGTTAATTTTTTCATTCTTTGTGAGAAGTAGGAGATGCTGTTTTATCTTTCATTTAAACAAATTGAGTGCAGTTTTGAATCTGTAAACAAAGTGACTACTCTGTGAGCCGACAGAGACTCACCCTGATGATTTAACAAAGCAAATAAAATTAAACCCAGAAAATAGAAAAGAAGGGAAAGAGACAGATAAAGAACATAAATATAGAGGAATTCCCGTGGTGGCTCAGTGAATTAAGAACCTGACCATAGTATCCATGAGGATGTGGGTTCGATCCCTGGCCTCCCTCAGTGGGTTAAGGATCTGGCGTTGCCGTGAGCTGTGGTGTAGGTTGCAGATGCGGCTCAGATCTGGTGTGGCTGTGGCTGTGGTGTAGACTGGAAGATGCAGCTCTGATTTCACCCCTAGCCTGGCAGCTTCCATATGCCGCAGGTTAGACTGTAAAAAGGAAAAAAAAAAGGGAAAAAAGAAAAAATAGAAGAGAGAAGAGAGAAACAGAGAACATAAGCATGTAACACAGTGATCATTGAAAGAGATTACAGGGAAACAGCAGAGGGAAGGGGGTCAGGAGGCACAACTCGAAAGGAAAAAATCAACTTCAGTACAGCGGAAGGACAAACCCTGAAAAGGAAGAAAAACACGGCAAAACCAATCTAACGTATCACTTATAAAAAAACAAATATCCGTGCAGTAGCAATACCTACTGAGAGAGACATTGCTGGACCAGCTTTTCACTGTCTTTGCAAGACTCAGGTGTATGAAGTATATAATATATGCTTCATATAATAGGTAATACACTTAAGGAGAGAGCTAAGCATCTAGTGTGTAGCATGTAAGATTTGTAGAAAGAATTTTTTTTCTTTTTTTTATGGCCACACCTGTGGCATATGGAAGTTCCCAGGTTAGGGGTTGAATCGGAGCTGCAGCCGCTGGCCTGTGTCACAGCCATAGCAATGCCGGATCCGAGCTGTATCTGCAGCCTATGCTGCAGCTAGTGGCAGTGCCGGATCCTAAACACACTGAGCGAGGCCAGGAATCGAACCCCGGTACTCACAGAGACTTTGTTGGGTCTTTAACCTGCTGAGCCACAAGGAGAATCCTGGAAATATGTCAGTTTTCTGATAATGCTTGAAAGGCTTGAATTGAATTGCCCCTAGAGACCAGGTTCCAGCAGATAAGATGGTGAATGCATGAGCGTCTAGGAAGAAAATCAAAGTTTAAGAGCTGGCAGAGGAAGGAGAGTTGTACAGTGGGGCCCAAGAAGGGTTATTTGGAAATGTCAGATAAAAACCAAAACTATGTGGAGTTCCCTGTTGTGACTCAGCAGCAATGAACCCAACTACTATTCTTAAGGACACAGGTTCAATTCCTGGCCTTGCTCAGTAGCTTAAGTTTCTGGTATTTGCCAAGGTGTTGAAAAAGCCAGAAAAATCTAGGAGAGATGTGAGCTGTGGTGTAGGTTGCAGACGTGGCTCAGATCCTGCCTTGCTGTGGCTGTGGTGTAGGCCGGCAGCTGCAGTGCTATTTCGACCTCTAGCCTGGGAACCTCCATATGCCTCAGGTGCGACCCTAAAAAGACAAAAAACAGACAAAAAACACCAAATTATGTTATCTTACAAAACCCAGTGTTTCACCACCTGGGAGGGCACATTCGTAGTTTAGGATTCTTAGGGCCTTTGAAATCATGCCTTTCCTTGGAAGAAACCCAAGTGGGCTAAGTCACGCCCGAGGCCCGCCTTCCTCCCTCTCTGTCAGGTCCTGGGAAGTCATCTCCAGAGCCCTTCGGCCTGATGTTCCTCGTATATCCGCCAAGGTTTTCAGGACCCAGCTTTTCTTTTTTCCTCCTTAAAGTTTTGAGGAACGGCTGGACCTGAAATAATTTCAGCAGTACCTACTATCACCTATGACGTTTGCTTTTTTTCCAGACTGATTTGTTTCTTCCGAATCAGCTTTCTGGGTTCATCTCTCAGAATGCTTCATTTTCCAGCTTCCTTTCTTCTTGGCCTGCTCTGTAAATAACCGGCTCCTGTCAGAAACTTTGGCAGAACATGGTGAGAGGCCGGATTTTCTTGCTCTATAAGGATGACGAAGATTTCAGGTTCTCCTCAGTGGGTTGCAAGCTCACGAGAGACATAAAATGAATCAACAGATATAAAGGATATATTGCAAACGAGTTGGGATTCTATTCGTGTGTAAAAAAAGCATAAGGCACGTGACAGAGACAGGTCAATTAAAAACCATAAACATAAATTTACATTGCAGTTGGCTTTTTTATGACAGTGTTTAATGCCGCTCTGGAGCTTGGAACCCAAACGAATCCAGCAATAGAGCTCTCTGCTGATGCAGCCAGTCGCGTGTCTTCAGAATACACATTTTGGAGAAATTCATGCCATTCGTATGTAAAAAATGACCAGTGCGACTTCCTTGGGCGACTGAGTGTTTTCCTCGCGTTGAATGACTAGCAAAGCTGTGTGTGCCAGCCAGGGAGATCAGTGCTACCTACAATCAACAGAACAAAGCCGGAGGGTGTTGAGAGCAGCCCTTGACACGTAGAAACGCAGACAAGCAGACATGCAGGTGTAGCTCAGAGGCGGCACCTGAAATTCCAGTCTGTTTTGTATCTTGGGGTAAATGCCTTTAGGTCCGTGACTCGTATTTGTGGGGAAACTTGAGTTACACTGTCTCATCAAGCTCGAATTCATAAGACATCGTATGAGTTTAATCCATCTTTCGAATGACGCCTTAACAAGAGAACTGGAAAGTTTTAAAACATTATTTCACTTCGGCAGTGCAGTAGCCTTCATGTTAAAAGATCACCTCGATGAAATTCGTAATTCTTCAAGTGTCAGTAATACACACTTGTTAACAAACACGGATCACTTTTAAATGACCCTGAGTTTTTGGTTTGGTTGCGTGCAGTCTGAAGTCTGGGGAGAAGGCGTTCTTTGTAGACGCTTGGGTGGTGCAGGTTTGCGATGCTGACATTGCTGTTTTCACCGAGATGTATCTGCTGTCTCAGGGGGTTACTAACCTGAGAGGCCGTAGCTTTCGATAAATGAATGTCACGGATAAGGAGCAGGATCTCAGAGTACCATGGGTTTTTTTTTTTCCACTGTATGCTGATTAATTCCAGGGCATGTAGAGGTTTCTGCTAGTGGCCGAGCCACGCTGTAAAGTCCCATGAATTGAAAAAAAGCATTTCAGAATACAGATTATGTCATTCACGACCCGCTCCAAAAAATAGGACCTACGCCAGCTGGCTGCAGGGGGGAATCTCGTGGCTGAGGCTATTTGCCAAGGTGTTGAAAGAGCCAGAACAATCTGTGGGGGCTGGGAAGCCTTTCAAGGCACGAGCCTCCTCCGCAGTCTAGCTGCTCGGCCCGAGTGTCAGGTGTGGGCACCGTGCAAGGGGCAAAGCCCCAGAAGGCAGAGCTTAAAGAGCAGGGCAGAGCGGCGTCCTGCGTTCTCAGCTGGCTTTTCCTTCTCGCGTCCTACTCTGGCTGCGCGTTGCTGAGACGGATTAAAGAGGGCGGTTGGCACGGAAGCCTGGCGCGCGCAGCCCGCGGCCGGAGAGGAGGGTCGCGGAGCAGAGAGGCACGGGACCCGCACGCGCGCCACGGGCACGCACGCACGCGCCACTTACACGTCTTACCTCCCGGTTGTCAGCCTTAGAAAGAAGGAAGTCGTGCCCTTGGTGACTCAGCAAATGACCTTGGAGGACCGTAGGCCGAGTGAAAGAAGCCGGGGACGGAGGCCCGCACGCCGCGCCGTCTGGCCTGTGTGTGCACGCTGAAAGGCGCACGCCCAGACGCTCGGGTCCGGCGGTGCTCGCCCGTGGCCGCGGCCGCGGGCATGAGCAGCCCTCTTTCAGCGGGTGCAAAGTGGCAGTTAGGCTCAAAGAGTAGGTTTGTAGGTTCGAGAGATCTCACGAGCCACGTGCCCTTCTAGTAACAAGATGGGGAACCTTAGGGTTGGGGTAGAGGCATCCGTTACCCTGAGTGTGGTGGTGTCATCACGGGGGTCTCTACCTCCAAACTCCTCGAATTGTCTGCATTGCATGTGCGCAGTTCTCTGTACAGCGGTGCTGGCTCAGTAATGCTGTGAGAAGGGGTGACATGTACAAGGTGATAGAGTTAAGTGGGAATTGTTTCCGTGTAACTAGGTTGTGGGTAACATTAAAATAAGTTTTGGATTATTGTTGATTTACAATGTTGTGTCAGTTTCTGCTGTATAGCACAGTGACCCAGTCATACGTATATATACATTCTTTCTCTCATAGTATCTTCTGTCATGTTCTGTCCCAAGAGACTGGATAGAGTTCCCTGTGCTGGACAGCAGGACCTCATTGCTGATCCATTCTGTATGTCCTAGTTTATATCCAGTAACCCCAAATTCCCCATCCCTCCCACTCTTTCCCCCTCCCCCTTGGCAACCACAAGTCTGTTCTCCACGTCTGCATCTGTTTCTGTTCTATAGATAGGTTCGTTTGTGCGGTATTTTAGATTCCACCTGTAAGTGGTATCATAGGGTGTTTGTCTTTCTCTGTCGGACTGACTTCACTTAGTATGAGAATCTCTGGTTGCATCCAAGCTGCTGCAGATGGAATCATTTCATTTTTATGGCTGAGTAGTATTCCATTGCGTGTCCGTCTTCCTAATCCAGTCATCTGTCGATGGACATTTAGGTTGTGTCCATGTCTTGGCTCTTGTGAACAGTGCTGCACTGAATAGGGGTGCATGGATCTTTTTCAAGCAAAGTTTTACCTGGATAGATGCCCAAGAGTGCGATCGCTGGGTCCTGTGGTAGTTCTGTATTTAGTTTTCTGAGGAACCTCCATATTCTTTTCCATAGTGGCTGCACCAATTTACATTCCCATCAACAGTGTAGAAGGGTTCCCTTTTGTCCACACCCTCTCCAGCATTTGTTATTTGTAGACTTTTTGATGATGGCCATTCTGACCGGTGTAAGGTGGTACCTCATAGTAGTTTTGATTTGCATTTCAAATTTGCATTTGATTTGCATTAATAATTAATGATGTTGAGCATTTTTTCATGTGCCTACTAGCCCTCTGTATGTCTTCTTTGGAGAAATGTCTGTTTAGGTCTTGTGCCCATTTTTCTTTCTTTCTTTTTTTTTTGTCTTTTTGCCTTTTCTAGGTCCACACTCGCAGCATATGGAGGTTCCCAAGCTAGGGAGGCCAGGGATCGAGCCCACAACCTCATGGTTCCTAGTCGGATTCGTTAACCACTGAGCCACAATGGGAACTCCGTGTGCCCGTTTTTCGATTTTTTTTTTTTTTTGGTTATTGGGTTGTATGTTTTGTTTGAGTATTTTGGAGATTAAGCCCTTGTCGATTGCTTTGTCTTTTTTGTTTGTTTGTTTTGTTTTTTGTATTTTTGTCATTTTGGAGCCACACCTGTGGCATGTGGAGGTTCTCAGGCTAGGGGTCTAACAGGAGCTGTAGCCACCGGCCTTTGCCACAGTCACAGCCACGCAGGATCGGAGCCGTGTCTGCAACCTACACCACAGCTCCCAGCAACGCCAGATCCTTAACCCACTGAGCAAGGCCAGGGATCGAACCTGCAACCTCATGGTTCCTAGTCGGATTCATTGCTTTGTTTGCAACTATTTTCTCCCATTCCATAGGTTGCCTTTTCATTTTTTTTTTTTTCTTGGTTTCCTTTGTTGTGCAAAAGCTCGTAAGTTTGACTAGGTGTGTGGGTAACATTTTAAATATTATTCTGTTGACTTTGAAAGATTGCTTTGGGTAGAATCCTTGGTGCTTTGTACACTGACCTGATGAAAACAAACACAGATTGTGGAGTGAATGACAAATTCTCAACTCATGGGCTCAAAGGAAAAAAAAAATATGGCTAAATACTTAAAAGTAGAAATACAAGAACCAAGCATACCATTCATAGTAAACCAAAGTACAATACCCAAATCTGGAGAACTGAGATTTTTGCATGCCCTGAAAGGTCACTGGAAAAGTGGTGAATCCCAAGCTCTGTCAGTGAAGGTTCTCTGGTACAAAAGTCTCATAAAACTGAGGCTCGTAAGGGCTTCTCTCTGGGCAGGATGAATGAGAAACATACTGTCTCCCCAGAGACAGCACAGGAGGTTGTCTGTCTAAATCTTGGCCCCAATGCTGGGGAGGATGATCTACCCTAGAAAACTCCCTCTTTTTAAAAATTTTTCCTTTTAGGGTCACACATGCGGCACATGGAAGTTCCCAGGCTAAAGGTCGAATCTGAGCTGCAGCGGTCAGCCTACACCACCGCCAGCACAACACCAGATCCGAGCTGCATCTGTGACCTCCTCTGCGCATTGTGGCAATGCCAGATCCTTAACCCACTGAGTGAGCTTAGGGATCAAACCCCCCCATCTTCACGGACACTGCGTCGGATTCTTAACCTGAGCCACAACGAGAACTCCCTACCTAGGAAACTTTTACGCACCAGGCAGTGCGTGTTTAGCCAGAACAGATGCCTCCTGTGTGACGCTGGAACTCAAGAGTTAAGTTGCTTTGAACCAGTAAGGCAGGCCCACAGTTCCTTTGCCCCCACGCCTGGTAGATACAAACACATCTTCTCTGATAGAATCTTCCTTCATGACTGGCATTGACATGGTCCCCCAGAAGGAACTGCAAGGCAGAGGACTGACTTACTTGCCAAAAGCCATAAAGCACCTGGAGAGGAAAAAGCACCACAGTCAAGGGCCTGCAGGCAACGCGGTCCAGTGCACAAGCCTCCACGAATTTCGAGTTACCTTACACAGGTTATTGAATTACCTATATCGTGCAAAGACAAGAATCCCATTGATTTTTGCATTTGCTCCTCATCTCCGTGGTTGATTAGTCAGTATTTAATTACTGTTCCCAGACAGCACTGTCTTTATTCCTAGAACCTTCTATAACACCTGCCACAGACTAGGGCAACCTCTGACCTTGTTGTAGGGCTACCTCTGACTTGAAAAGTACTCAGAAGGTACTTTTCTGTGTTTGGCCTCTTGCTCTTCTGTGTAAGCGTCACGATCCCCCTCGAGGTGTAAAGGAAGAAGCCCATAGATGCCGGCATTTCTCGTAGTGGAAGGACACGTTTGCAGTGTTTTGGAAGAAGCCAGTCTTTGCTGAGATAGATTTCTCTCTGAGCATCGCAAGGAAACCCGTGGGGAATTTCTAAAGATGTTAATAACAGAGAGGCTTCTTACAGTGCCTGTTGTGTATTTCTTGGCGTATCTGTTTCGATATTGTGCAGTATACTTATTTCTCTTATATTTTATCTCATTTGATAGCTGTTTACATATGTAAGTATACAATATGTAAGCGTGTATTCTTATACACACAAATGCAGATACAGGTACTCCTCAGTGCACACACCCATATATACATTGTATGTGAAGTTGCATATATTAATGCAAGGATATGCATCAGATGTAGTTAACTCTGTGTTTTTGTTTTTGTTTTTAATCTTTTTAGGTCCATACCTGCTGCATATGGATGTTCCCAGGCTAGGGGTCGAATAAAAGCTGCAGCTGCTGGCCTACACCACAGCCACAACAACTCAGGATCCAAACCTCATCTGCGACCTATGCCGCAGCTCAGGGCCACAGCAGATCCTTAACCCATGAGCGAGGCCAGGGATTGAACTCTCCTCCTTATGAATACTAGTAGAGTTATCGTTGAGCTATTGGGAGCTCCTAGCTCTGTTTTCGGTGCTAAAGGACACATTTTGAAAAACTAATACAGCTATCTTTTTAAAATTACACATTGTAGTACATCTTTGTGGCTGGTATGCAAATCTGTTGCTTTGTAAGATTCAGTGGTTTTCGCCGAATAAGAACTGTGTTAGTGGGCGAATAGGAATAGACCTCCAGCTGAAAACATCTCTGGAAAATTGCTGAGGCATGAGAGCAGCAGAGAAGTTGGCCTCCAGAGTCTAAAAACAATACTTAGCCCTGATGAGGGCAGTGAGTACAAAATGAAATGCTTTGTCACAGCCTTGCTGGGAAATGAATGGCTGGATTGTAGCCATTCAGAGGAGAGTAGAACTGATTGAAGCTAGGAGTGACTGAGTTCTTTGCAGAAGCACAAAGGTTGAGGCTGGAAGCCCTTGAGCAATATTTGGCTTTCCCAGTAAATTTGTAGTCAGGTTCTGAGTTAATCCTTAGCTGGGCTACACTTGATCGAATGCAGTGCCACCAAAAAGTAAGATACGTTTGTAGTCCGCCTAATTCAGTGATTTTGATTAGCAGGGTTGAAATAACTGTATTCTGAGGATTGTTTTTATTCGTGTCCTAAAGGTCACTTCTTTGACTTCTTCTTCCTCCCTCTGGGTACAAAACTGACAAAAAGAAAAGATGACATCAAAAGTGCAGTGGAAAAATAGTAAATATTTGGTTGGGAATGAAAATAAAAATATAAGTACTTTAGTTTCATGGATATTGGTTCTGTGAGGGCAGATCCTCATCTGCAGCATTTAGATTTCACAGTCTTTCTGATTTGGCAAAGCGCTATTTTGACTTGTGTTTCACGTAAAACACACACACACACACACATAACAGTGCGTCATTCTGTGCCATTCTGTGTGTGTAGCATTTGGTTGAGAACCTGTACATTCATAAGTAAGAAGGATTTTGTTTCATTCTTCCCTTTCCTAAATCGCCTGTTGCAGCTTTCTCTTTAATTCAGTAGTTAGGTGCCTAATTCTTGTTCTGAAGATGTTTGCTTTTTAAAAGTATACAAGTTATAGACAAATTTTAAGAATAATTTTACGTTATTACATTAACACCTTGATGGTGGCCTTGAAACCTGTGAGCACTTGTAGCATTTTGTTTACTTGGCACTTTCTAGATAAAAATTATATTTTTCTTTCCATCCTTCTTAAATTATGGGCTAAAAGATTTATAACCAGCTATTTTCTAATACACGTAGACTTGACAACTTGAATTATTACCACAAACTATTTCACATTACAAATACAACATTTCAATATAAACAGACTTTTTCCCCCATAATATTTTGCTTAATAGTTATTACATGCTGCTCAACTTAATGTAATTTATCAACTTGTTACTTGTTTTTAAGTTGCGAGCATACATTCTATTTCATCTGACTTTTTACCACTTGAGTCTCTGCGAAGCATTTTCTCCCAGAGACAAATAAGGTGACGTGTAAAAACTGACCAGTTCTCAGGCGAGGAAAGACGAGAAGAAATGCTGTCATTGATAAATGCTGTTTCCTTATGTTCTGTCAATTTTTTCTTCAGAATCTTACCCAGAATCTAAGTTCTTAGCTGTGCTGGCAGTGTTAGAATTACCTAATGTTTTGGCAATTAATTATTGTTCCTTCCACAGGCTTAAGATTTCTGCCTTTTGCAATGATGTATGACCTTTCCACAGAGAGCCAGTTCTTGCTATTGTTGATTTAATTACACAGATGAACTTTAACTGCTGACGGGTGTTGCTTCCTTCAGCCTCGCGGTGCAAACATAGTTGCCTCTTATCTTTTGAACATCAAACCTGGCAGAATCCGTGTGCATTCCTGTTGTTTTTCTTGATAGGATGCTAGAACTTTCTCTTCCTCTTCCTCCTACTTCTCTTCCTCCCCCGGTTATTGTTATTTTTATTGAGGATGACATGCTTGCTAGGTTTAGACATATCATTTCAGGCTTTCCTGAACTGTTTACATCTGTTTTAAAAGATGGGAATCACAACTGGAGAAGTCAACTGTCACCTCTGAAATGAGAAATGAGAAATTTCCTTCAATAATTTATTCCTTTTGGTCAACATTTGCTTTTTGTCTTGAAGCCAATTACACTATTTTTACGTAATCTAAATTCTGTTTCTATCAAAGGGAAAACACATCTGGGAAAAAAAAAGGGCAGACAATGGCTATCCTGAAAGATAGTGAATCAGTACTTAAATGCTGTTGATCTTAACCTTGACACTTGGAGATTTTTTTTTTTTTAATCAAAGGATAGTTGATGTAAAATGTGTTGCATTTCTTTCTTTCTTTTTTTTTTGTCTTTTTGCCTTATCTAGGGCCACACCCGCGGCATATGGAGGTTCCCAGGCTAGGGGTCTAACAGGAGCTGTAGCCGCCGGCCTACACCACAGCCACAGCAACGTGGGATCCGAGCCACGTCTGCAACCTACACAACAGCTCACGGCAACGCCGGATCCTTAACCCACTGAGCAAGGCCAGGGATTGAACCTGCAACCTCATGGTTCTTAGTCGGATTTGTTAACCACTGAGCCACGAAGGGAACTCCCGCATTCATTTCTGGTGTCCTGCAAAGTGATTCAGTTATAATAATAATATTGTTCACTTTCTTATCTGTTATCCCAGGATATTCAATGTTAGTTCCCTGTGCTGTGCATCCTTCCTTGTTGATTCGTTCTGTATGTAAGGGTTTACATCTGCTCATCCCAACTCCCAGCCTACCCCTCCCCCTCCCCTACTCGCCCTCCCCCTTAGCAAGCACAGTTCTGTTCTCTAGGTCTGTGACTCTGTTTCGGTTTTGTAAATAAGTTCATTTGTGTTATGCTTTAGACTCCAGGTATAAACAATCTCATGTTATTTACCTTTCTGTAACTTACGTCACTTAGTAAGATCATCTCTAGGTCCATCCACGTTGCTGCCAATGGCATTATTTCATTCCTGTTTATGGCTGAGTAATATTCCATTGTTTGTATGGACCACATCTTCTTTATCCGTTCATCTGTTGATGGACATTTAGGTGGCTTCCATGTCTTGGCTATTATAGATAGTGCTTCTGTGAACATTGGGGTGCATGGATCTTTTCGAACTTGTTTTCCTCTTTTCTGGATATATGCCCAAGAGTGGGGTTGCTGGGTTAAATGGTAGCTCTATTTTTAGTTTTCTGATGATCCTCCATGCTGTTTTCCATCGGGGGCTGCACCAACTTAAATTGCCACCGACAGACAGTTGGAGATTCTGACTACATTTGAGTCACTGTAACCTCAGGAATGTAGGTATTTAAAATGCATATATGTTAGCGTTTGAACAGCGTAAACCCATGTTCTAAACATGATCGTCACAGCCCTGACTGGTGTGTAATGATAATAATAAAGACCACAAGGTTCACAGAGTTGCTTTGACTGCCGCCCACAGGGAATAGCAAGGACCCAGCTTTGCCATCAGGGTCCTCTGTCTGCCAGGCTCATCATGACATTTAACTCAGCACAACCAACCGAACCAAAGACAGAAACAAAAACACCAAAACCTCGCATCTGGTGTAGAAAGAAGGCGGTAAGGCAGCTTGTTGTGCTCCCTGGGCGCCTGTGCCTTTTGCTCTTTCTCTGCTGATTCTGAAACTGTGTGTCATTCTCTATGCTTCTTACACTGGAACAGGTCCGGCCTGATTCCTGGAAGTTGCTCTTTTCAAGTTGCTCAGACCACAATCAGTTCTTTCACCCATTAGGGGATTATTCTCTGTGTACCTTTGTGAGGGAGAGCTAGAAGGAGAGGAAGAGAGAGACAGAGAGAAGGAGAGAGGGAGGGGGGAGAGAGAGAGAAGAGAGGAGGAAAAGCAGAGTAAGCGTTAATGGGCTGTCAAAATTATTGCCAAAATTGTGTATTTTCACTTTCACCAGAACTTGACGGTTCTTCATGTCACCTCTTAAGACACACTGTATGTGTGTGAAGGGTTCTTAGAAATGCACCCAAAAAAAAAAAAATAGAGTGGAGTCGAAAGGAGTCTATGCAGATTCATTTGACTCTTAGACATGAAGTGGTGGCTTGCCTGTAAGTCAGAGCTGTAGGAAGCATGTTCTAAGAAAATATTTCTGAAGATGGGAGTAATTGCTAGGCAGGGTCTGTTTGAAGTGGAAGGGAACCGAGGAATGCATATTCGGACAGAGCTTTCAAAGAAAAAGCTGAAGCGCAGGCCGGATATGCCTCCTCCTTGGTGCTCAGGCGGTTGGGGAACCTTTGTTGTTGTTGTTTGTTTGTTTTTAGAGCTTTTTTAACCAGAAACGTTTTATTGGAACATAGTTGAGTTACAAAGTTGTGTTTCAAGTGTGCAGCAACATGAATCAGTTGTATATATACATACATCTTTCCTTTTCAGATTCTTTTCCCATCTAGGTGATCCCAGAATATTGAGTAAGTTTTCCCTGTGCTGCACAGCAGGTGCTTGCTGTTGATCTGTATGATACATTGTAGCACGCATATGCTCATGCCAAAGTTCTAATTTATTCCTGCCCTGCCTCCTAACATTTCCCCTTTGGTAAGGATAAATTGTGTCAAAATCTTAAAGAGTCTGATTCTGTTTTGTAAGTTCTTTTGTATCATTTTAGATTTCGCATATTAGTGATCTCATATGATACTTGCCTTTGTCTGACTCACTTCACTTCGGTTGATCATTTCTGGGTCCATCTGCCTTGCTGCAAAGGGCATTGTCTCCTGGGTAACTTTCGAAAGTAGAATAAGATGACAGTTATAAATAGTAGGGAAGGCGTGTTAACCCAAATTGGTGTATTGGACGCGGGGTCTGTGGACACAGGTTAAGACAGAGCACCAGTTCACTAGGAGATGGATTGGAAGCAGACATTCTAGAAAGCCGCAGTAAATCAAGATGCAGGTTACATCTCCTGCTGTTTGTTTCATTCCTTAGCTCCTTAGCTGTTAACAAGTTTTAACCAGAAAATTCCAGGTACTTGAAATGAAGACAAAGCAATTAGCTCATGTAGACGGGAGAGCAGGTTAATAACATAATTGCATCGTCTGTATTCAATTTAATCATCTAATATGCATTTTCTTTCTTTCTGTAAAGTCATTTTTAAATTATGTTTAACCTGTACTCTATCATTTGGAAATAATTAAAAGCATCCTTCTCCTGAAATAATCAAATGGAGAACGAGGTTCCAGGGAGAATTTCCTTGAGTCAGGTGCCCAGTTGACAGATGTAATCCAGCTGTATACAAAAAGGATACAATGCCATGACCGATGGCACTGGGTCCAGAAATGGAAGGGCGGTTAAACGTGGAAAAATCAGTCCATGTTTGTCTCTGTCGTTCCATTACCAGAATGAAAATGAGAGCCCATATAATCAGAAAACAATGGTGCAGAAAACAGTGGGGGGAAAAAAAAGAATAAAACTCACAGGGAGGAGTTCCCTGGTGGCTCAGTGGGTTAAGGACCTGACCTTAACTCTGCTGTGGCTCAAGTTTTATCTCTAGCCCCAGAACTTCTGCATGCTGCAGGCACAGCCAAAAACAAACAAAGACAACCAAAAAAACCCTCACTGAGAGAATGATAAGCACATTGCAGTATACTTATACCATGTGTTATTATTCACCAAAAAAAAAAAAAAATTCTGATGTGTGAATAGTGTGGATGGCTCTCAGACATTAGGCTGACTGAGAGGAATCAGATATTTGTATGTTGAACTTAGGTTGGTATGAAGTTCAACAACAAGCAGAAAAAAAAAACTGTGATAAAACAAAGCAAATTCGCTATCTTCAATCCTGGAAGGAGCGTGGGAGCGTTTTTTCTAGTGATGGAAATATTCACCGTCTCAGTGGAGGTGGCAGAGTCACAGGATTATCAGAATATCGAGGCACACGTTTCTGGTCTGTGCATTTCACGCTGTGTACTTTCTATCTCAGTAAGAGGTGAATGAGCAGATGCAACTCAAAATTATGGGCGCAGTAGACCTTAGGGCAGAGAAAGGAAAACCAGTAAGCACACTGCAGAGCTGCTCTCCTCCAATGAAGGTCTTTGACATCCCATCTTGGTCTCCACAAAATCTGTATCTATTTCTTTGAATCACAGTACAACTATTTAATGTAGAGATGTCATCTTAAACCACTTGCCTTGAAATGCAGTTACTCTTGGAGGTACGGTGGGGTTTTCTCGCTCCTGGTGGCACCCTTCATGCAGTTCCATCACCTACAGATTCTCAGAGTGTGCAGTTGTGCGTGTCTGAAAGTAGGATCCAGGCTTCAAGGAGGGAGAGCCTTGCCGAAATCTCGGCTGCCTGCCGCACCGCCGCCAAGTGGAAACATGGAGATAGAGGTGGAGGAGACGGAAAAAGCAGCTTGAATGGCCAGGCAAAGAGGGGACACGCGGGCTAGCGCCTCAAGGAATGCGCCCACTGGAGGGGTAGCGAGGGGTTTCACAGTGCCAAGGAGCAGGGCATGGTCAGCTCGGGGACGTTTTCCTGCTGGGTGGGCAGTGAGGTCGCTGGGAGACAGCGTCATCCACCTTCTGGTTCCATCTGGTCTGGGGTCTCGGTGCTGGTGGGCAGCCTACACTTGACTTCTTCCCCCCAGTGGGGCTTCAGCATCTGCAAAACAGCTCCAAGGACTCAGCTCAGAATATGATCTACCGTCCTTGAGGAAGCACTAAAGATCCTTGACTTTAGGTGGCTAAGGTATTCTTATTTCTTGCTCAAATGTTTTTCTTTTTCTTGGTATTTTCTCACTTCCCAGATTCAGTTGATTCTTTGGCCGAAGTTTCTCTGTAGACAAAAAGGCAGGTGGAGGGCAGGAGCGGGGGCTGCACTCTGGGAGGGCCCCCCAGGGTCCTGCTGGGTGACAAGAGGAGGAAGCTGACTCAGCGCCTTCCGTCTACGCTCATGACCGGGTTTTTCTGGGGTCCCTGCCGCTTGATAACCCAAGAGCAGGACTCGCTCCCCTGACTTAGCAGCCCCTTCTCTTTCTGCTGCTAAACTTGATCAGTGCCCCCACAGGGCACCAGTTAATTAGTCCGCCCTGTCGGATGCAGATGCTGTGACGGATGAGTCCCCTGGGGGACTGAAGGTTGTAGGCGCTGTCAGTCGTTACACAGGCTCGTCCTGCAGCAGGGGCCGCAGTGATGGGAAGAGGAGGAGTCAGGACAGCATCTGTACTTCCTGGTGACGTTGCCAGGTCGTGACGAGGCCACCTCTTCTGAAGAAAGCCCTGGCACTGCGGTGACCCCGCCCAGCCCAGCCTCCTGGGGTCTTTGCTCCCTGTGTTGGCGCAGTGAGGTCGTCACGGCTCCCTTGTTCCCATAGCGATCCCTACATCAACATGGAACAAAGCGACGGGCAAAGATGGGGTTTTGGCTGTACCTTTGCGTAAGCGCTCTGATCCGTAATCTCCACCACAGGAGCTCCCACTGTGGCTCAGCTGGTTAAGAACCCAACACCGTGTCCGTGCAGATGCTGGTTCAGTCCCTGGCCTCGCTCGGTGGGTTAAGGATCTGGTATTGCCACAAGCTGTGGCTTAGTTCGCAGATATGGCTTGGATCCTGTCCTGTGGCTGTGGTGTAGGCCGGCAACTGTAGCTCCGATTGCCCCCCTAGCCTGGGAATTTCTGTGTGTTGTGGAAGTGCCTATAAAAAGACAAAACAAAGCAAAACAGATCTCCACTCCAGAATATAGTATATAGGCTCAAAAATTTCATTTACGCTGCCTCTTGGGTGGGCAGGGAAAATGACACGTATTCAGTGTGGAATCGTTTGCCACTTTCTCAGGTCCCAACCTGCTGGTGACTAGGAGAAAAACATCATCTACGTCTTCGGCGTGGCTTAGTGTCTTAGGATGATCGCGTACTTTGAACAGTCCCTCTCAGTGTTTCTTGGAAGGAAACAGCAGCCTTCTGTCCCCACTTCTCTCCCAAGGATGCCGAGGAAGGGAGGCCTTTGGAGTTGAGGATACGGGGCGGGGAGGGGGGAGATGGGGCCCTGGGGTCACAGGCACCACCCCGTGTCCATCTGCAGACTGCTTGCCCCGCCCCTCCTCTCAGCTCATGACCGTAGCAGGTGCTCTTCATTCTCTGCCCTGGCCGACGCACCCTGGCCGTGGGTACCACGACGGTGAGGGCTGACCGTGTTCTCCGTCCGTCTGATCCAGGAGCTCCCCCCGCCACTCCCTTCCCCCCATCTCTGGGCCTCTGCTCTGGAGTCCCGTGGTCCCGAGGGTGCTGGGAGGTCCCTCTGGACCCCAGAGTGTGAGAGAGGTAACGTGAAGGCTGGCTGCCCATCTCTGTGGGCTTTGCTCTTTCGGCCAGGGGCGCCTGGTTGAAAACTCGCGCCTGACCCTGCTTGCTCATTGCCCCGGGCCCTGCTGTAGAATTAGCGGGCAGATGGTTTCTTTCCTTTCCGCACGCGGTCTTCTGAATGGTCGGATGTCGTGGGATCCTCAGGGAAGGATGAGACCAGGGTCAGAAGGCCGCAGTTCCTACATGTGCGTTTCCCGCCAGGACTCTCGTCATGAAGTCCCCTGTGGACAGCTTGTGTTGAGCTGTGCAGGCGTGGATGTCCCTCACTTAGGACGCAAGGGGAGGGAAGGAAGAAAGGAGAAGGCAGTGCGCTGACTGGGTTCCCGGCGTTTTAGTACTGCTCGGAACTGGATAAAAATAAGTCCGTCTGGGAGAACTGGAGGTGACTCAAGTGGCCCCGCAAAGCGTGCTCTTCTCCGTGGCTTCAGCACGCTGAGTTGTTCGCTAAACGCAGAAGGGTATTGGCATCTATATTCACCAGCTCTGTCCTGAATGCTGCTCTGGTTCTGACTTTCGGTGAGCCTTGTTTGGGTGACAGCCAGCAACCTCTGGACAGCAGCCTAGTCCTAGGTCAAGGGCGTCTGTGAGAACACCTCTTAGGTTCTGTTTGAGTCACTAAGGTTTGCAGTTGGCCCCACATTGCATCTTCCTTTAAGGGTACCAACAGGAGGGAAACGAGTATTATTTGTGGTCTACAATTAATCTCGAGTACAAGTGAAATTAGTTTACCTTGGAGTCCCCGTTGTGGCTCAGTGGGTTAAGAACCCAGAGCAGTGTCCATGCGGATGTCAGTTGGATCCCTGGCCTTGCTCAGTGGGTTAAGGATCCGGCATTGCCTGACCTGTGATGTAGGTTGCAGATGCGGCTTGGATCCTTCATTGCTGTGGCTGTGGTGTAGAGCTGTAGCTGCAGCTCCGATTTGATCCCTAGTCTGGAAACTTCCATATGCCACAGGTATGGTCCTAAGAAGAAAAATAAAAAGGAAAAAAGAAAGAAAATAAATAGGTTAACCTTTTTCTTTTTCAGTTTAATTTTAGGTACATGTTTTTTAACCATAATTTATTTTTACTTTTATTTTTTAGAAAATCTGTTTATGATAGCTATCCTAAAATGTGCCTCTAAAAAGTGGTTGTTTTTATTTTGTATTTTGACTGTTACACTCGACCTGAATAGTAACTCGACATTCATAGTAACATATTTTGAAAAATATGTATTTTCTCTTTTCTACAATCATAACCTTGTTGACAGTCTTTCAATTTGGGAAGCAGATCTTAACATTTTCGTGAACAGGATACAGATGAATTGTCAGATTCTCATATAGCTTGCTAGTATATATTTTTTCTTGATGCGGAAAAAAAACATGAAGTCAGCATTAATCAGACCACATTTTTAGACCTCTGAATAGTTCCAATACACTTTTCTCTTTTATTTTTCTTTTAAAATGTAACCCAACACTAATGTCTGTTAAAATATATAACTACAATTTTGCATAACTTTTAGAAGACACTTTCTTTTCTTTCGTGAACATGTTTTATTGACCGTGATGAAATCTGAACTAAAAAGTTATTTGCAGAGATCAAAACAGAATAATTTAAAATATACTCTATATTTTCCAATCAGAAATTGTGGTTTCAAATAATGTAATGAGCATACTGCAGTCAGAATTACTACTTAGCAAAATATTGGTGAAGATCAATATTTTTGCTCCAAGTAGAAATTTGTATCCTATTCAGGAAACATATTTTTGTTAGAATATTAGGAAAAGAAAGAGATGACAGTTTTTTTTATCACATGGATATTTACCGTATGCATTCCCAGTTTTCCATAGTCACAATATTATTGTAATCAGAAAAGAAACCCGTCTTCTCGGTTTTGAGAAAGTGCTGGACGTTACATGTAGATGACACACACACGTAGTTTTAAAGTTCAGCTCCGTCTCCCAGCTGTAAGCAGAAGTGGCCACAGTCAGGGCTTTGTGACTGTAAGCTGAGGAGGATGCCTTTCCCACCTGATAGGCTTCCATGAAGTTGTTCTCACCAGCTTTTGCAGCGGCTGTGGCTTTCTCTGTTTCTAATGAAGAGTCCAGGTCCCTGTAAAGGAAAGACACAAGTCCGTAGGCGAATAGCTGTCCTGTGACACCAGTTTCCAGTCCATCAGCCGGTGTGGTTCAGGCAGTCACGTAAAAGTGCTCAAGTCTGGTCTTCAGATATCTTCCCCCTTGACTGAGGTCTTCTCACTCAACAGTGGTTTTTGAAAGAAGAAGCAAGTAAAACTTTTACAGTTTTTTCTTTTATGTAATGAATGAATGAATTGCTTAATTCACAAAATAATTATTGAATACCCAGATGCAGGTCTAGGTTTAGACAGACATCCCTTGGCATCGATTTAACAGGCAATAGATAGGAGAAATAAGAACTGGTACATTAGAAAGTACCAGAACAGGAGTTCCTGTCGTGGCTCAGCGGTAACAAACCCGACTAGTATCCATGAGGTTGCGAGTTTGATCCCTGGCCTCGTTCAGTGGGTTAAGGATCTGGCGTTGCTGTGAGCTGTGCTGTAGGTCACAGATGTGGCTCGGATCTGGCATTGCTGTGGCATAGGCCTGTAGCTGCTGCTCTGATGTGACCCCTAGCCTGGGAACTTCCACTTACTGCTGGTGCGGCCCTACAAAAGCAAAAAAAAAAAAAAAAAAAAAAACAAGAAGTAGAACATCAGAAGAACCATCCCAGAACCAGGTCAGAGGGAAGGCGTTCTGTGCTTAGTGCCCCTGAACTGTCCACTTTTAGTTTGTGAAGATTTGTGTAACTTGTATGTTATATGTATTTGGCCACAATATAAAAAAGATGGGAAAAAAGTAGGGTACATTCAAAAGACTATTGCTTCTGTGGTTCACTCTCCCACAGAAGGCTTTCCTGTTTCCTCCCAGCTCTCCTTAAAAGCAAGACTTGGAATGAAAAACTATTTCCAAGAGACCTAAGGGTATTCCAGAGCAAAGCTCAGCTATATACACAAACACATCCTGCACCCGCAAAGTCTGGTATCTAAGGAACTGTTGCTAACATGTAAAAGAGGAGACAAGTATGGCCAATAATGTAGTGGAAACAGAGCAATACATAGAAGCAGACCAAGAAGTAACATAGGTAATAGAATTAATAGAGAAAAGCATTCAATATTCCTTAACAGATATATCCCATAATTTTAAGAAGGTAGCCAAAGGTGAGAGCATCCGAAAGAGGGGCAAGAAAATGGTAAAAAACAGGAGTTCCCTTCGCGGCTCAGCAGGAATGAACCTGACTAGTATCCATGAGGGTGTGGGTTCGGTCCCTGGCCTTGCTCAGTGGGTTAAGGATCCGGCATTGCCGTGAGCTGTGGGTTAGGTCGCAGATGCACCTTGGATCCGGTGTTGCTGTGGCTGTGGTGTAGGCCAGCACCTATAGCTCCGATTGGACCCATAGCCTGGGGACTTCCATGCTACAGTCCTAAAAATACAAAAAAAGAAAAAAAAAAGAAAAAAAAGAGAAGAAAACAGAATCGATCTTCAAGAGTCAAAAGATACACTGTCTGAGATAAAGATTATATTGAAAGGATGCAGGTGGACACTGAAAATGAAAAGATCAGGGAAATTAAAAAAAAAAAAAGGAAACTGTCCTGATTGAAACATCAAGATTAAAATGACTGATTAAAAAGAGAACAGGATCTGGTGAACTGGAACTAAGACAACTTTGAGCAGAATAAATTCATGTAATTAGGATTCCGGAGAGAGTGGAAGGGAAAAAATTTAAATAAATAAAGCTGAGCCCCCCCCCCCCTTTTAATTGCTGAACCCACGGCTTAGAAGTTTCCCGGCAGGGATTGATTCTGAGCTGAAGCTGCCACAGCGCTGGATCCTTTAACCCCACTGCGCTAGGCTGGGCATCGAAGCAGCACCTCTTCAGCGACCCAAGCTGTTGCAGTCGGATTCTTAACTCATTGCTTCGTAGTGGGAGCTCCTTTTTTCCCCCAAATTTAATGATGCTTATAAACCCACAGTTTCAAAAAAAAAATGTCCAGTGAATGTGGAATGGAAGAAAACTGAGGAAAATGAAAGCAAGGTGCATGCTAATCAAACTTCTGTCAACCGGGAATAAAGAGCTCTTTTTGCAGGGAGGCAGTTCAAAACGATTTTCCCTGCAGAAGCACAAAGGTGAGGATGGCCACTCACGTCCCCTTAGAGTCAGGGCCAGCCGGGAACGAGTGGAGGGAGCCCCAGACTTCAGGAACGGAAAGTACCCTTCGTCCCAGAGTTTTAAACTTCAGGGAGATTTCTTTCAGAAATGGAGTGGAAGTACAGACTTGCTCAGACACCCACGAGGAGAGGATGTCGCCGCACGGACCAGTCCAATGAGACACGTGGAAGG
Source organism: Catagonus wagneri (assembly GCA_004024745.2). NCBI lineage: Eukaryota > Metazoa > Chordata > Mammalia > Artiodactyla > Tayassuidae > Catagonus > Catagonus wagneri. Next base: position 4,083,415 of record PVHT021183672.1, read on the forward strand.
TTCCTAGAAACCGCAGGGTGGTCGCAGCAGTGCAGGGGCTCTGTGCAGAGCAGTGAAGAACGTCAGAAGTGATCCTTGGACCGTACATGCAAAAGAGTGGGCATTCCTTCGAGCTCTGAGCTGAAATATCAAAGACTGAGGACAGACCGTTCTGCGGTTCATGCACTTCATTGCATTGGGAGAATTAGAGTCTGGCAGCAGTAGCACCAAGCTTGGAAGTATATGTTGTTATAAGATGTTGATAGCGGAAGTTCCCGTCGTGGCGCAGTGGTTAACGAATCCGACTAGGAACCATGAGGTTGTGGGTTCGATCCCTGCCCTTGCTCAGTGAGTTAACGACCTGGCGTTGCCGTGAGCTGTGGTGTAGGTCGCAGAAGCGGCTCGGATCCTGTGTTGCTGTGGCTGCGGTGTAGGCCAGTGGCTACAGCTCTGATTAGACGCCTAGCCTGGGAACCTCCACATGCCGCGAGTGCGGCCCTAAAATGACAAAAGGCAAAAAAAAAAAAAAAGATGTTGATAGCATAAGAACCACAAAATATGATCATAGATGGCAATAGACCGTTGAAATGACCCATTAAATATGTATGATGTGACCACTGAAGAAAATTCTAAAGAAAAAGTTAGCAGATAATGGAGAGAAATAGAAATAATCCAAAAGAAGGCAAAAAAGGAAAAATAGTAAAGAACGCAGAGACACAGAGAAAGCAAATAGCAAGATGTGCCATTTAAACCCTGCGTGTCAGTCATGAGATTCAATAGAAGTGATCTCAATACTTGCATTAAAAGGCAGAGAGGGAGTGCTGGTCATGGCTCAGTGGTCATGAACCCCACTAGTATCTATGCGGATGTGGGTTCGATCCCTGGCCTCAGTGGGTTGAGGATCTGGCATTGCCATGAGCTGTGGTGCAGGTCACAGATGCGGCTGGGATCCCATGTGGCTGTGGCTGTGGTGTAGACTGGCAGCTGTAGCTCCAGTTTGACTCCCTAGCCTGGAAACTTCCATATGCCTCGGGTGTGGCCCTAAAAAGACAAAAAAAAAAAAAAAAGCAGATCAAATTAGTTTAAAGAACAAGATCCAGCTATAAGCTGCCCACAAAAACACACTTTGAAAATACAGTTAGGTTAAAATAACAGGTGGGAGAGGGCATGTCACGGAAATACCGCGTCGGAGAGCACTGGTGGGGCCGTGTTAGCACGGAGCCTGTTTTCAGAGCAAGGCTGAACCGAGAGAGAGAAAGGGCCTCCGTTAACAAGGATGTGTTGCTGACTTTGTTCAGAGAACTCAGCCCTCCCGAATGGCTGTGGGCCTAGTAACAGAGCTTTGCAGCCCAGGAAGCAGAAACGGATGGGTAAAGAAAAAGCAACTCATCCGTAAGTGTCGTCTGAGTTTTCAAAACCCCTCTTTCAGTTTTTAGCAAACAAGCCCCTAGAAAATCAGGAAGGGTGAAGAAATCCCGAGCAAGGCCATGGACATCTGTCAAACGGTCCACCTCAGCAGGGCAGGCGTGCTTTTTATGGGCACACGGGCCAGTCAGTCAAGAGACGCAGTGCTTGGCTCGTAAATCGTTTCGGTTTAAAACAGTCTATATCATGCAGGTTCTCTGTGACAAAGGAATTATAGTGACGATTGATAACAACCTCTGCATATTCCAGCTGTTTCCCAACTAAGTGGCTTGCTTCTGAGTGATAGGTATGCATGTATTCGTACCAAGAATTTATTTAGTTTTTAATTTTTGGCTGTGCTCACAGTGTATGGAAATTCCTCTGCCAGGGCTTGAACCTGCACTTACAGCTGTAACCCAGCCGAAGCAGTGGCAACTCAGGATCCTTAACCCACTGTGTCCCAGGGGAACTCCAAACTTAGGGTGTTGTAAATGGAATGAAAACATGACTATGATATATCGAAGCTGACAGTTATGTTTATTCCATGGATTGTGGTGGTAACGTAGTGGACAGCAGTGTCTACACTCACCACTTTATCTACATTAATTATCTTTGTAGCTTTTTAAATGTACTCAGTAGATCGCAATAAAGCTGGAGAAAATTTTTAGTTTTGCTAGGAAAAAAATATGTAGGTTGCAGCTCAACGGGAAATTTAGGGCTATGTATATGAGTAACAGTTAGGAAATAAGGCCGTAAGCAGTGTCTTAATTTTGTCCTGTAAGAAACTAGGAAGTCAACCAGACGTAAGCACACAAAGGGAAATAATAGCAGTCAAAGCAGAAACCATGACCTAGAAAACAGATGAAGCGCAGAACCTGTCAGGGAAGTCAGGGAGAGCTCTCGGAGATCAGAAACATCCCTCATCCAGCGGCCAGCGTGGCAGCGGTGGACCAGGATGAGAAACGAAAGAGCTGTCCTCACTCCCCATCTCCAGGCGTTTAAAAAATAAGGAAACTACGAGCAAGTGTGTGGAAATTCCTCCTCAAGCTACGGAATGAGCTATAACCTTTCCTGAAGGTGAGAGAGCACCAGCACTGGCTCAAGGAGAAACAGGTAACCCGAATGACCATGTAGGTATCCACTAAATTGATTTTGTTCTTAAAATCCTTTCTGCCAAGAGGTCACCAGGCTGAGCCGGTTTCCCTGGAGAATCCTCCTGAACTTTTAGTAGATAAAAATATAAAATTCTACATAAATTATTGCAGAAACTGTGAGAGAAGAGGGAACATTTTCAGTCTCATTCTGTGAGGGCAAGCGTACCCTAATACCGAAAACAGACCAAACAGTGCAATTAGAAAAAAAGTGCTGCAGGGAGTTCCCATTGTGGTTCAGTGGTAACGAACCCGACTAGGATCTGTGAGGTTGCAGCTTCGATCCCTGGCCTTGCTCGGTGGGTTAAGGATCTGGCGCTGCTGTGAGCTGTGGTGTAGGTCGCAGATGCGGCTCAGATCTGGTGTTGGTGTGGCTGTGGCGTAGGTCGCAGAGGCGGCTCAGATCCCGCGTTGCTGTGGCTGTGGTGTAGGCTGGCAGCTGTAGCTCAGATTCGACCCTTAGCCTGCCTGAGAACTTCCCTAAAAAGAAAAAAAAAAAAGGTGCTACAGAAAAATATCTTTCCTAATCATAATTGCAAAGTTCTTTAAACATTGTCTGCATGAATCCACACCACATGTGTCAAGACGGTGTACTGTATCTACTATATGCGTAATGTAACATTTCAGCACGAGGAAGGGCATCTGAGGGACCTACAGTTCTCGTTGTATTTCATGCTAAAAGACTAAACTGCCCCATAAGATAGGGTCATAAAGTTGTTCAGATTTTTTTTTTAGCATTTCTTTAAAATGCTTTTTTTCCCTTTAAAAGGACATTTTTTATATAGTTGTACTTAAACCTGTAAATGAAGCAGTCACACTGGCACTCTTATGACGTGGCAAGACATAGAACATCTTTCCACAACTACACCAGGATGATGAACCAATGAGAGGTTACAGTAAAAGGGCAGAGGAAATCAGTGAAGCACATAGTGGGATAAAAACCCTGCACCCGAGCCAGCGAAGCCTCCCCCTCCCAGAAAAAAGGAATAATCCTTCATCACACACCTTAGTACTTTTGCTTTTACGCCTTTGTACTTTTGCTTCCTATTCTTGAGGGTTAGATTTTCAGTCTTAAAGATAGCCAGCCAGACAGGAGTTCCCATCGTAGCTCAGTGGTCGATGAATCCAACTAGGAACAATGAGGTTGCAGGTTCAATCCCTGGCCTCGCTCAGTGCGTTAAGGATCCAGCGTTGCTGTGAGCTGTGGTGTAGGTCTCAGACACAGCTCGGGGCCTGTGTTGCTATGGCTGTGGCGAAGGCCGGCAGCTGTAGCTCTCATTAGACCCCTAGCCTGGGAACCTCCTTATGCTGCAAGTGCAGCCCTAGGGGGGAAAAAAAAGGTAAAGATAGCCAGAAAGTAGAATTATATCTAGTCATCTAGCCAGAAATCTTTTATCATGTGGTCCAAAGGAGAAGCCAGTGCTACTTAAGCCCCTTGAGTCCCCTGTGCTGGACAGCAGGACCTCATTGCTTATCCATCCTAAATGTCATAGTTGGCATCTACGGACCCCAGACTCCCCGTCCCTCCTGCCCCTTGGCCACCACACGTCTGTTCTCCATATAGACTCATTTGTGCCGTATTTTGGATTCCAGATATAAGTGATATCACATGGTGTTTGCCTTTCTCTCTCTGACTTCACTTAGTATGAGAATCTCTCGTGCATCCATGTTGCTGCATTATTTTGTTCTTTTTCATGGCTGAGTAGTATTCTATTGCATGACAAGTCTATTATTCACTCTCAGTCTGGGCAGTGATTTTTGCTAGCATTTTTCTTCTTTTAGGGTTACGTTTCTCTGTCTTGATGATCTGCTCTTCCTTATGGCTTCTGTGTCAGTTTGGGGATGGGGAGGGGAGGGTGTAACTGGAGTCTCTTTACTGTGCTTTTAACGTGCTTTTAACGTCTCTCGTAATTTCAGTGATTTTGCTGCTCTGGTCCTGATGTCAGTATAGCGAATCTTCTGCCACAATTACTGATGCTAGCGGCTTACCTATTTTATTGGCATTTTGGTTTCATTTGCTTTATGTATTGTTGCTGTTTCATCGAATTCTACCTTGATCTTTCCGATTTCTTTCCCCTGCTTTGTTCCTCTCTTCCGGTCGGAAGCTGAGGACACTGATGAGAGATTTTTCTTCTTTACGAGTGCAGGAGTTTGCTGGTTTCCCTCCTATAACTGCTGTTTGGGCATTTCATGTGTTTGTGGAAGAAGTGCCTTTTCTTCTTTTTTTTTCCTTTTTGGCCACCCCACAGCATATGGAGTTCCCCAGCCAGAAATCAGGAAACAGACTTGAGCCGCACTTGCGACCTCTGCTGCAGCCACGGCAGCGTCAGATCTTTTACCCCACTGTGCTGGGCCGGGGATCGAACCTGTGTCCTGGTGTCTCAGAGACACCGCTGGTCCCATTGCACTGCAGTGGGAATGCTGTAGGCTGTGCTTTCAAAGGCGCTAAGTTCAAAACACATACTTCTTCCCCTTTTGATCTTTCCTTGGAACCCCAGAAGTGTGTTACTCATTCTCAAATGCTTGAGGATTTTCCAGATAGCCTTCTGTTCCTGATTTCAAAATCAGTCCTACTGTGGACCTAAATGCGTTGAACTCTTTGGCCCAGGTTACGGCCCACGCTGGCAAATGCTGAGCCCCCCGGAGTAAACTGCCTTCGGCCTCTGGCTTGTGGGGGCCTCTCCTCACAACATATGAGTTCTCTTTGGTGGGGCGTACCTGTTCTGCCCTCCTGTTTAAATCTTTCCTGTCTCTCCACTTTCTCTGGCAATTACCGACAGAAAGGGCTGACAACTGCTGCCCTATCTGTGGATCTGTCTGTTCCTCCCTGCAGTGCTTTAGAGTTTTTCTTCAAGTATTTTGAAGCTCTGTGATGAAGTGTACACCTTTTTTGAGGATGGTTCTGTCCTATTGAAGAAAATACCCCCCATGCCATTATGAAATGGTCTTCTTTATTCAGGCTAACAGTCCCTTTTATAAAATTTCCTTTGAGGACTTCTCTTGTGATGCAGTGGGTTAAGGAGCTGGCGTTGTCGCTGCTGTAGCTTGGCTTCCTGCTGTGGCATGGGTTTGATCCCTGCGCTAGGAGTTCCTGCATCCTGCAGGTGCAAATAAAAAAAATTTACTTTGATATTGACTTACTTTTTTTTTTTTTTTTGGTCTTTTGAGGGCCACACCTGTGGCATATGGAAGTTTCCAGGGTAGGGATCGAATCTGAGCCACATCTGCAATCTACAGCACAGCTCACTGCCGCACTGCCGGATCTTTAACCCACTGAGCAAGGCCAGGGTTCAAACCCGTCTCCTCATGGATCCTAGTTGGGTTCATTACTGCTGAGCCACAAGGGGAACTCTGATATTGACTTACTTTGAATTAACATTATCAGGGTTTACCTGTTTCTTTTCTTGTTCCTTTAGCCTATTACCACCTTTACAACTCACATGGGTTCCTTTAGGAGGTATGTAAGTGAGTCTGGCTTTTCTGTGCAGCATGGCGATACCTGTCCTTCACTCACACGGCGTTCAGCTCATTTACCTTCAGTGCGGTTATTTATAGGTTGCGTTTAAACCTTCCTTCTTGCAGTGAACACCGCACTATCATGCCATTTCCGTCCTTCCAGCCTCTCATGGTGGTTACCATAGATTTTCCTTCTTTGTGTTATAAGCCCCACCATACATTGTCTGTCGTTGCTGCAAAGTCTCTCAGTTCAGGACATTTGCATTGTAAGAACCACATCTTCATTTTTCCCCAGTTGGCTCTTTCCACTGCTCTTTCTTCCTCTGTAGAGACTAACTGCACAGTCCGTCCGCTGCTGTGAGGAGCGCCTGCAGGGTTTGCTCTGCGGCACATCCATCCAGTGACAGTGGCTGTCTCCAGCTTTGGTTTAAGTCTCACAGAGCTTTTACCTCTTCTCCCGTCCTTGTATTTCACATGCTGTACTTTTTTCATGTCTGTAATTTGGTGCTTTCAAAACATCTTCTGATATTTGCTTAGGATATATATATGCACAATTTTTTTTCGGTCGAGTACCGTTGCTTGTTGAAGAATTTTTATGTTTGATGCTTTGAAATTCTTGTCTGACAGTACCATCTCCACGCTGGAGCCTGATGGATGGCCTGTCCTCATTCCATTCGTGATTTCCGGGTTCCTGCTAGGGAAGGTGACTGTTAAATTGCATCCTGCGAGCTCCCATTGTGGCTCAGCAGGTGAAGAACCCGACCAGTACCTACGACGATGTGGGTCTGATGGAGGGCCTCACTGAGTGGGTTCAGGAACCCGAGTTGCCACAGGCTGTGGTGTAGATGGCAGACGGGTCTCAGATCCAGTGTTGCTGTGGCTGTAGTGTAGGCCTCCAATGCAGGTCTGATTCGACCCCGGGCCTGGAAACTTCCATATGCCATGGGTGCAGTGATAAAAAGAAAAAAATTGCATCCTGGACATTTCTGTGTTCTGTGAGGAGACTCTGAATCCTCTTTAAATCCTCCGTGTGCATAGGTGGTCATGCACTTAGACCGCAGCGTGTAGGTCCTGGCTTACTTTCCTGTCTGGTTGGCTATCCTGAAAACATGGGGCTCTGTGAAACAGTGTCACCCAGGCCCCAGCATGCTTCTGTCCCCCCCCCCACAAATTTTTTTATTACTCAGTGAATCTTATTAGATTTATAGGTGTGCAGCGATCATCACAACCCAATTTTATAGCATTTCCATCCGAAACCTTCAGTGCATCCCTCCCACCCCTCAGCCTGTCTCATTTGGAAACCCTAAGTTTTTCAAAGTCTGTGAGTCATTATCTGTTCTGCAAAGAAGTTCACTGTGTCCTTTGTTTAGATTCCACCTGTAAGTGAATGCATATGACGTTGGTGTCTGTGTCACTTCACTGAGCATAATTTCTAGGCCCATCCGTGTTGCTGCAAATGCCGTTACTTCTTTTAATGGCGGAGTAATATTCCGTTGTGTGTATGTACCGCATCTTCTTTATCCACTCCTCCGTTGATGGGCATTTAGGTTGTTTCCATATCTTGACTATTGTATAGAGTGCTGCAGTGAACACTGGTGTACCGATAGCTTTTCGAGTCATAGTTTTCTCTGGGTAGATGCCCCATGCTTCTGTCTTTAAAGCCAGTACCAAATGGTGTCCTGCTTGCTTGTGACACACTGAAGCCAGAACAGTACAAATTCCCTTTCAATCTCATCTCCAGAACCCTACCCTCACCTCTTTGCACCGTCACCTCTCGTCACTGTCACCTCTCGTCACTGTGCCTCTTGGCCCTGTGACTTACTTTCCCACTGAACAGAATTCCTCGGAGAATGCTTCACATCTGCACTGACATGCTTATGCCCGTTGTCACCGAACTGAAAGGGTATTCGCCTGGCACCTCTGACGACCCCTTACACTTCAGCCCCTGGGAGGTCTTCTAGTCCTTGCAGGTGCGCTGTTGAAATGATGATCTGGTTCCCGGACCATTCTCAATAGAACGTATGGAAATGTCTCTAGAGAGAGATTTATGCGTGTTCTGCAATTGGCCGCTGGCCTTAAGATGCTACCCATCCTGGGCAGTGATGTCGCAACTGAACATGGAGGAAGTAATCAGAGCTGATAATGTAGTGGCGTTCCATCCGTCAGAGCTCGGGTTAAAACCCTGTGCGTTAAAACCCTGAGTAACTCTGAGTAAGGAACTTCACTCCCCAGGGACGTCGGTCTTTCTCTCCCTCTGCTTGTGGTGAGATTCCCCAGCGTCATCTTCCTTCCTTCCCCATGTTCCTTTTGTAGGCACTCCCAGCCCTGTCTCTGACACACGCACAGTTTCAGGCTCCACCCATCCCGGGCCCGGCCCCCGGGGTGAGACGCACCTCTTCCTGCATTTGTCTGTGTGGACGCGCTCATGTTTAGTCCCTCCTCCAAGCTGTTCGGGGTTCTTGAGCGAACTTGTCCTACCCTTCAAAACTGGGGAGTCCATCACCCCTGCCCGGATTCCTCATTATACGGAGCGCGGAGATCTGGGCGCCCAAGACTGGCGGCGCAAGAGGATTTTGGTTCGGTGGTCACTTTAAAAAGGATGGGATTAGGAGTTCCCGTTGTGGGTCAGCGGGTTAAGAACCCGACCAGTATCCTTGAGGATGCAGGTTCAATCCCTGCCATTGCTCGGTGGGTTAAGGAGACTGGCTTAAGGAACCAGTGTTGCCGCAAGCTGTGGTGTAGGTCACAGACACGGCTCGGATCTGGCAGTGCTGTGGCTGTGGTGTAGGCCAGCAGCTGCAGCTCTGATTTGAGTCCTAGCCTGGGAACTTCCATATGACATAGGTGCGGCCCTAAAACAAATTAAATAAATAAATAAGAAAGTAAATGGGACAGGAGTATAATTTCTTAATCGAAGCTCTGGAGAAAACATCTCAGATAGGGGCTGAGACGGGCACAGAACGCCGTGAGTCTAGAGGTTAGGTGAGAACTCTTGGTGGGTGTTGGTACCTGCGGTCGCGGGAACCCGTTACAGGATTAACTGGCCAAGTGCTTTTCCAGGTCTGCCTCTGTCAGCCACGGACCTCCTGCCTGGGTGGAATTTTCCCGCATGTAGGGAAGATCGCTGGCCAGAGTCTTACTGCCCCCGCCACCGCGTCTGTGCGCAGTCTCAGACAGTACCCAGGCGTCAGCACCTGGGTCAGCTGTGGCTTCAGCCTGGTGGAGTGAGATCGGCTGGCAATCACAGAGATCCTTGTTGTCGCTGGAAATAGGGGTTGGTGACTTCTCCCGATTCTGCAGGAACTGTCAGCACACTTTTTGGGGGGATCATCTGAGTCTCATTATTTCCGCTGATCTGGTAAATCCGTTTTTCTTTCATCTCGTATCATAAAAGCGGTCAGAGGGACAGCCAAGCAGGGCGAAGGCATGTACAAGGATACTCAAACCCTGTCACCGAAACGTTGTCTCTGCTTTGGCTTTAGAAGTAATTACTTTGCAGATAATGCCTCAAGGGCCCTGTGTTTTTCCATCATAAAGCAAAACATAAATTTAATAAAAGAGGCCTGAAGAGAAGCTTTAGGCACCGTAATTAACTTTCACATGGGTTGTTTGAATTTTTTGAGTCATTAAACCCTATTTCAGATCTAATCTATTCTGTAATCAATACGTCACAATTTTCTTGTTTGCGTGTGACATGTATCAAAACTTTTTTTCTTTTTAATTCACACAGCATAAATAACACCATGATGTGTATTATAAATGCTGAGAATCTGGGAATTGGGAGTGTGTTAGCTTGTAGCATTGATGCAGACTGGATTATGGCTTTCTAGATGTGACTGGGAAATAATGAAAAGAATTACATTACTGTTAATTTTGTTGGGGGTAAAAAACCAATTGGCTTGTTGCAGGAGAAAAGTGTGCCTATGTTTTTACCTAAGACAAAAACTGAAGACTTGAACAGACTTTATTTTGCAATACAACAGTGAGGTTGCTGAAGTCAAATTTTAACGGCTGGCCAGCATATATTTTTAGCATCTCTTTTCACTTTTTTTGTGTTACTGACTATGGTCATTATTATTCTGCTTTTTAAAATTGCCATTATAGTAAAGGAGTTCCCACTGTGGCTTCATGGGTTAAGGACCTGACATAGTGTCCGTGAGGATATGGCTTTGGTCCTTGGTCTCGCTCAGTAGGTTAAAGATCTGGCATTGGCTGTGGCTGTGATGTAGGTCACAGATGCAGCTGGGATCTCGCGTTACCATGGTTGTGGCAAAGGCTGGCAGCTCCAGTCTGACCCCTGGGGATTTCCATATGCCACAGGTGTGGCCCTGAGAAGAAAGGAAAAATCACCATTATAGTTGAGTGATTTACATAGCTAGCCAACTCAGCAGGAATTGTAGCAGCGGCATTTATTACGCGCTTGCCGCAGTCAGAAGGCATTTCTTGTGCGAGAACCCCTTAGTCCTCCCGTCCCCGGTCCAGGATCGTCATGTGCTGACCTTCCTGTCTGTGTGTTCTTGCCTCTCCTGGTGTGTGTGTTTGGGGCGGGGGCTGAAACTAGGGCCCTGGCCCCAGCCAGGAGGTGGCAGCAGAGGCGGGTGATTGTAAAGGCCGGAAGAGGAGCTTGCTCCTGATGACGTGGGGAGGAGGTCAGCGATGACGTGCGAGTGGGAAGGAGGTCAGCACACGTGTCACCTTTCGGTGTTTGTTTTTCCGGAGTCCGCTTCTTGTTGCCACCTTTGCAGAGGTGGGCTGCTGGAACATTGGAGGGCAAGGAACCATGGGAAGCCTCTGGAAGTGAGGGTGTGTTTTCTAAGGCAGTTTGCTTTTATGCCCTCTGTGGACTGAACCAGCTCAGGGTGAAGGACCTTAAAATAGATGAAGCAGCGATTGGTAAAAGTTATTACAGAGATGTCGGAAAATCCAAAATCAAAATTTTAGATTTTACCACACCTCTTTTGGTAATGTAGGATCAGTAATTTAAAAAAAGCAGTAAAGGGAGTTCCCATCGCGGCTCAGTGGTAACAAACTAGTATTCGTGAAGATGCAGGTTGAATCCCTGGCCTAGTACAGTGGGTTAAGGATCTGGCCTTGCCGTAAGCTGAGGTGTAGGTCACAGACGGGGCTTGGATCATGCATTGCCATGGCTGTGACATCGGCCAGCAGCTGTAGCTCCGATTGGACCCCTAGCCTGGGAACCTCCATATGCTGCAGGTGCAGCCCTAATGCATTTGATGTATACAATGACATAACGTATAGGTATGTATAGAAACCTATGCACATCAATTAGAAGATACACATCATTTCACGTACACATAAAACAGGTTGACTGTACTGAAAATACATGCTTCAGCTTGATTAGGACTTTCTGGGCATGGTTTTTCTGGAACTTGGGTTAAGGGACAAGCTTTGAAGAGATGGCTGAATATACAGCAAGTGTCGGGGAGACAGTTCTGTGGCTGGAAATAGGTGTTCGGACTTCACAGGGGGATTGTGCCCGGCTCCCGGGGGCCACGCCCAGGCTGGCTGATTGAGCAGGACAGTTCAGCACATGCGGTCTGACTCATACTTTGTGATTTATCCCAGCAGAAGGATGCTTTGCTTTCAAAATCAGCAAAGGGAGAAGCCTTTCCTGGAGCACGGAGAAAAGCAGGCGGCACCTTCCTGGGGTGCCATCCCGGTGGGCACGCTGAGTTCCCCCGCTGTCAGACTTGGAGGGCACACGCACCAACTTCTCCCTCGGGGGAGCCCCTTCAAGATCAGTGCCCTGAGTTTTCACTGGGGGCCAGTCGCTCAGGTACCCTCTGCTTAGCAATATCAGCTTAAAAAAACGTGCTCAACTTAAAAGTTAAGTCAGTTTTATTTGTGGCAAAATGAGGACTAGAGCCCGGGAGGCAGCCTCTCAGGAGCTCTGAGAAACCGCCCCAAAGAGGCAGGGGAGGGCAGTATGTACGTGATTTTGGTGAGGGGGAGGTCCATGCTACCAGGCACACATTCTGCAGAAGGTCACTGCTGGTCTCGTGAAGGCCACTGCCAGTCACGGGGAGTCCATGTCATCCTTGAAGGATGTCCGTGCTTTTCTAGATAGGAGGAGGTGCACGAATTGGGCTCCTAAAACCTTCTCCTGAAAACTCTAACCATCTGAAGACCTAACCTATTCTGCTAGTTTTCCCAGAGCACAGAGTCCTCACTCCTGGTCTCCGCCCTGAGCTCCTTAAAGGGGGTGTCAAGGGTCGGCAGCTGCCGTGGCCTAGGATTCAGTCTGTGAGAGGCAGGTGGCCAGTGCCCGTCTCCAGTTCACAGCACGAACCAAAAATCCCAGAGTCCAGGAGGAGTGTTGGCTCAGAGCCCAAACCCCGCTGTTGTGCAGCAGCTTTAGGCAAAGCGAGCACCTTTGTCAGCGAAGGGGTGGTCGGAACCCGTCTGACATCCACGTCCCCAGAGAGCAGCCAGGGGCCATCCTTGCAGGCAGAACTCTCTGAGGCCAGCGGTCCCAGAGGTAGCCTGTGCTCTCTTGTGCACACGGGTAGAGTTGTGAGAATCGCCCCCGTCTCGCATTGTCCGCCTGCGCTCTCAGAGGTGAGAAACCAAGGACTTCCTCTCCTCTGAAGGTGTGTATTTGTTTTAACTTGGAGCGTATCAGGTTTCCATCTCCGCCTCGGTGATGAAAGCGTTACAGGATCAGGGGACTGTGTGCCAGGTGACGCATGCCATCAATAGTCAGGGGTCCTTCGTGGAGTCAAAGATGTCTTCCCGTAGGGCTTGGTTACAGAATTCTGTCATTCGTCTGTCACTTACGCACCCATTCGGCAGGGACTCGCAATCTGAAGTAAGGAGCAGCAGAGACCACGAGCTACAGGGCGTTCTAAGGAGGGCTCGTACTCCAGCTTTGAAATCTCAACGTTCCTCGGCACCTTCCAAAGCGTTTTCTACGGAAGCGGTTTATTCTGAGTCACGATCCTATCAGAACCGATTGCATCACTCGAGTACAGAATCCATGGGTATTCATTAGAACTTTGAGATGACTGCATCCCAAAGCCATTGCCAGGATTTATCGTATACTTAGCTGCACCCCACCCACCATTCCCCGTGAATAATTTTCACGCTCACAGCAGCTTGTGGAAGAGCCAATCTTGTGATGCATCCGGCTTTGCCATTAAGGAGGCGGCCGCAGGCTGAAGGCCAGGTGCATCTCCCACGGAGAGTGAGCTCCGGGGCCGGGACTGGGGCTGCATCTCTTCCTTGTGTGGATCACGAGGGTGTGCACAGAGCAGGAAAGCCCGTCTCCGAGGCGGCAGGCGAGCCCACACCTGAGAGATGTCGGTGAACGAGGGGCGGTTGCCTTCAGCCAGCCCTGGTGTCACGGTGTGCTGGCTGTGAATAATGAGCGCGTTGAGGTGCTGATGCCCAGACACAGAACAGCTCCTTGCACCAGGGCTGTGGATACCATCCGTGGGCTAGAAACTGATGGTGTCCCACCGTCTCCTGGGCACGTTTCTAGCCCACTGATGTATCCACAGCCCTGATGGAAGGAGCCGTTCTGCGTCTGGGCATCAGCGTGTTGGTCAGCACGTTGCTTGTGGTCAGCCCCACGGATTCATACACGCAGCGTTACAGCCCCATACAGCCTGACGCGCACTTTCAGTTTCATAAAACGTTCACAAGTCGCGTGTGTTCCCTACCACGTGTGAATGAATGCAAGGCAGGTCTTCAAAGGGACCTGTCACGCGTCACCCGTAACTTACCAAGAGGAACACCCGTAGACCTGAAAACAAAACCAAGTTCAGCAACGACAGAAAACGAGGAAGTCCCCTGCTCAGTGGGGAATGGAGCCCTTCCGTCACCCATCCTCCGGGGTGCTGTAATGTGGAAACACTGGCCCGGGTGCGATGAAGAGATGCACTTTGTCCTTGGTATCTCTGTGCCCACCTGCGCTCTGATGATGAGCACAAACGGGGGTACAGGTGAATGGACATGAACCCCGAAACTTCGGCTCCAAGTCTAAAGGGAAAGGAACTCAGTGTCTGCAAGAGGGACCCTGCTCCATAGCCGGCGGTGCTGCTGCCTCCCGTCATCACGACTGCGCCCACCGCCCCCGCCCCCTTCACACACAGAGGAAACGCAGAAACTTGACTTTCAAAGGCTCAGAACAAGGTCAGACTGGAAGAAGGAAAAGATGTGTGGCGCGTGTTGAATATTTATCATCGCGTGTTCTATTTTAATTACAGCTCCAATCAGGATAGCGAGAGGAGTCTCATAAATTCCTCTTTGAGCTTCGGGCCCCCGGAGCACCCTGAAAGCTCTTGTGCCAAGAAAAATGGCTCTCCTTGGGAATGGCAGTCCATGACTGAATGGGACTTCATCATTTCTATTAGGTGTTTGGGGGAGGGCTTCCATCTTAAAGCTGGAAATGAAGAAAATTGAATTTACTCAAAAACGCTCGCCGGAGGTAATCTTATTGACATAGCCTTTTTGAAAACCGGCTCCTTAGGAGACTAAAGAAAAAGGTTGGCCCCTGAGAACTGCCACATGGAGGCTGTTTCAAGTCTGAGTTATCAGTTCAGAGAAAGGAGAGTTGGAGTTTTTTCCAGGTTTATCGTGTCTTAGCGTTGTGGCTCACACCCGGTCGGATGGCTTGTGTTTGTGTCCTGAATTTCCTGACACTCCAGTGTCAGCTAACAGTCACTTTCGGATACGGGAACACGTACTTGCTCCTTAAAGTATTGGGAATTCCCATACCAGATTCCTCACTCAGCTTTGTAATATGCCTTTTACTCTACACTGCAGTGCAAACCATTGAGCTGAACTGGAAAATATGACTCCGTTTGCAGTGGATGCGCAGATAAAATACACTGCACTTGAGTGTTTGAAATGTCGATCCATAATTTGGCATAATATTTCACCATGCATTTTATGAATGCCTAGTTTTTTTAAAAAAGATTTCCGATAATATCTGTGCTGTCTCCCACAGTTGACATCAAGCACCTTTTGGGATTTGAAATAAAACATAGAACTCTTTACCAGCGTTAGCTGTCATATCCTTAATCATTTTTATCAGAAGTATAGCACTGAATTAAAAACCTTCATAACTAGGATTTGAGAAAAAAACGTGTACAGTTTAGTGAATCTCATGGGTTTGTTAGCATTGTGAGTTACCAAGAATATGGCACCAAATCTAGCATATTTCCAATGAAATCAATGTTATTTTTAGATTTCATCTTGTGTTAAATATCTTTCAGGAAGGTCCTTGTTTCGTTTTTGGTTTTTACGAGCTCCTGTTTTTCTGTTGCACCTAATATTGAAGGACAGAAATATTTCAAAAAAAGACAGTGCATAGACTTTGGTCTTCTAGCCTTGGATTATTGGAGTTGTAACATTTTGATTTTTGTCTTGCTGCTTTAGGATGCCTAATGGGCAAGCCAGAAACAGTTGTGAATTACAGAATTACAGATGTGTTGCAAACACAGTTTGGTATCTGTTTCGTAAAGTCTGGTGGCAGTCCGAGGAAGACACCCGCATACCTGTCCTAAATAATGTGTGTTTTTAAAGGCATGGCCCGAGCTTTGGTTGCATTAAGCGTCATTACGTATGACAGTAAGTGTCCTGTAGAACAGACTTTTTCACACACTGATTTGGCAACAAGAAAGTCACAGAATTGCATCAGCTAATTAATTCAGGGATGACTATAGCAGTTCTGTGGTACCTTTGGGCTCCCTTGAAAGAGATGTAAGAGACAGAAACACTGAAAAGCTGTGGTGATGTTCCCGGACCCAGATCACCCTAAAAATGAAAATTAATCTTGTTAATGGAAACACACTTGTGTGTGCACACGCACACACACATATAAATACAGATAACAAGGAGCAAGGATGAGGTGTATCCAACATCTTATTTTACTATGGGGCATTGCAGTGTAACTGAGCCAGGTCTGCTCATTGTGGTCTAATTAAAGAAGTCCCTTTCTACCAATCTGTGGACGACTAGGGCGCAGAACTGAAATTACCCTGACTTTACAGAGATCCAGTCATAGTCGATGAATCTAATAGCTTTGAGGTTATTCACATTCCTATTTCTTTTTTCTTTCTTTCTTTTTTGGTCTTTTTAGGGCCACACCCATGGCATATGGAGGTTCCCAGGCTAGGGGTTTGGAGCTGCAGCAGCTGGCCCACGCCACAGCCAGGCCAGATCCGAGCCACATCTGCAACCTACACCACAGCTCACAGCAATGCCGGATCCTTAACCCACTAAGCGAGGTCAAGCAAGGATCAGATCCGCGTCCTCGTGGATGCTAGTGAGATTCATTTCCCCTGAGCCACAGTGGGAACTCCTCCTGTTTCTAATTTACACAGCATCCTGGCTCTGTGTCTTGTGTTGATAAACATTACAGCACGATTTGTCACCATTCTGTTGTGTCTGTAAAAACACTCAAGATCGTCTCTCTCTTGGTGTCACTGTAAGTCTGGTGATGATCTGTCACTCCTCAATGACATTAGTAAATTATTGATATATTCCCCGTACTGTACATTTCATATTAGTGACTCATTTATTTTTCAGCTGGAAGTTTGTGCTTCTTAATCTCCTTCCCCTGTTTTGCCCGATTTATTTATTTTTTTTGCCTGAGCTACTTACAAGCTTTAGGAGAAAAGGCAACAACTTTATAATTAGTCCATCATGTGACCTGAGAGAAAAAAGATAGAGATCCCAAACAGTACGACATATTAGGAAAAACAATGATCATCAGGCATTTGTGTTGTAATTTTTATTCTTGGATTTTCTAGCATCTTATCATGCTGTTTACTTGGTTCCTTGGTAAATAGCCTGACTTGACTGCAACAAAAATTCAGAAATGCCTGAGGACAAAGACTTGTGCGGCAAGAGTAAGCCCCGTGTGGTTTGTTTTGTTCCAGTTACCCCAGATTGACAGTAAGACCATACTTTAGCATTTGTGTACCTTGGGGAAATCTTTAAGCACTGATATTTGCAGAATCTCGAACCTCAGAATGGATGATTGTACACTTGGACATGTCGATGTGCATTTTCCCTACAAGATGCATTTCTTACCGCTTCTGGACGTGCAGGCTGACCTCACAGTGTACCTTCTGCAGGGCTGTTCCTTTTCCAGAAGCATCCTTCCTCACGTTGACTCTAAAGTGAATTGTGACTTTGCCCTGGGGGACATATCCTGTCTTTCTGTTCCTTAACGATGCTTTGCCGGGTCCCTTAGTCAGGTTCCTCCCGCTTCTAAGCACATGGCACAGTGCACACTCAGAAACAGGGGACAGGTGTTGTTCAGTTCTTGGGGGGAGTAGGTGCCCTCCCTGAGGCTTGGAGAGCTTCCAGACAAGAACCGTGTCTTACTCCTTTTCCCACGTCTTCTTTTAATCCAAACACCGGAGCAAAGATCGCCTTCCTGGTTAATCACTGTTTTAAACATTTTTCTTTTCTTTTTCTTTTTTTCTTTTTCCTTTTTCCTTTTCAGGGCCTCACCTGGGGCATATGAAAGTTCCCAGACTAGGGGTTAAATCAGAGCTGTAGCTGCTGGCCTACTCCACAGCCACAGCTTTGCCAGATCCAAGCCACATGTGTGACCTACGCCACAGCTTGCAGCGACGCTGGATCCTTAACCCACTGAGTGAGGGGAGGGATCAAACCTGCATCCCCACAGATACTAGCTGGGTTTTTAACCACTGAACCACAAGGAGAACTCCCATTACTGAAGATTTTTGACTTATGTCTTCATAAGTTACAAAACGACACCTCATTTTCTCAAATATTACAGTAGGTAAGAAGTGGCATGTAATGAGATTAAGGAAAATCAGCAGGATCTTCTCCCTCCCAGTGTGTCCAGTTCACTAAAGAAGCTTGATTCAGTGACTGTCCCCTTCTCCAAACCATCCTTAACGGAGCACTGCCTGGCTGTAATTTGAAACGAGTTTGAGGAATATGTATGCCTTGTTGCTGAGAGTCTGATTTTTTCATCACTAAAAGCAAACAACAAAAAGAAGAACACAAAAAATAAAAGGCAGGAGTTCCCATTGTGACTCAGTGGGTTAAGAACTCAACTAGTATCCGTGAGGATGTGGGTTCAATCCTTGGCCTCTCTCAGTGGGTTAAGGATATGGCGTTGCTGTGGCGTAGGTGCAGATGTGGCTCAGATCCTGTGTGGCTGTGGTGTAGGCCTGCTGCAGCAGCTCTGATTTGACTGCTGGCCTGGGTACTTCCATATGCCACAAGTGTAGCCCTAAAAAGCAAAAAAAAAAAAAAAAAAAGGGCAGAAGGGTCTACATTTCAAATATCCCCAGTTGGAGAGACAAAAGCAATGGCAGCTTTCATAAGGGAAGAGGCCTGTTCATGGAGAAAGCTGATTGAGTTTGTCCATGGGGCTGTGTAGACCCGGAGCATTCCAGAGCAAATCACAGCAGGGACGTAACGATTTTCACTTGAAAAAAACTGAAAGTAGGAAATTAAACAAACAATTTCAGGTTAGACATATGATGATATGGGGACATTATTTTATTGTAAAAAACCCTCTCTGTGTCAGCAGTGGCTTGTGAAGGGCCTGGGGCAAACTCTTCCTTGACCTTGATTCGGTGACCAGGGGTAAGCCAGGGATCCCTCTGTCTGCTGAGGCGGGGGTGGAAATCCAGACCCCCCCGCCCTCCTGTCGCCCTTCTCTGCTGCCTCCAAGGGGCCAGACAAGCCGAACGCAATGAGGTGGAGACAGACAGGTGGAGCTGAATCGCCGGGCCCCTCTGACACATCCTGGGAGCTTGACTTGTGTGTGGACCCAGGAGAAGGGGAGGGCGGGAAATGGGGAGCCTTGACACAGCAAGGGTGTAGCCCAGTTAAATGCGGAGAAGAGGGAAACAGCTAAATCCTTGCTGGACAGGGGGACTTGATCATGTTTCCTGGAGGTCCCGAAACCCTTGTCTTCGCTGGCACATTTCCCCAGGAACAGAATCTGGTGTTGCCAACCCAGTGAGGCCACACGCTGACAGGTGCGGTCTGCCACAGTCGGGTTCTTTTGTGGAACGCCTTTCATTAGGCCGAGTGTAGGGAGGGGAGACAGCGTTTTCAGACCAGCCTTATCAGACACAGCCTCAAGGTTTTAACATTTATATTTGTTCTTTATGAAATGTATTTAGCACATGTATTATTGGAAACTATTCATTTGTACCTAGAAACCCAGTATTATACGTCATTGCCATTTTGTTAAAACTGCAACAAGAACAAACATCAGCTCACACTGTAGAGAAGTGATCCATTCATTCCTAGTGACTAAATATTGTCTAACTGACACTTTACAGAAGGCAAACAGCTCTGCTGCAACAAAGCAGCTAATCACAGTATTTAGATCAAGCCTGATGTCTAAAATGATGCTTGGGAGTTCCTGTCATCACTCAGTGGTTAAACTGGTATCTTGAGGACACAGGTTTGATCCCTGGCCTCGCTCAGGGGGTCAGGGATCCAGTGCTGCTGTGAGCTGTGGTGTAGGTTGCAGATGCGGCTTGGATCCAGAGTCGTTATGGCTGTGGCTGTGACCAGCAGCTGCAGCTCTGTTTGGACCCCTGGCCTGGAAAGTTAATATGCCCCAGGTACGGCCCTAAAAGAAAAGAAAAAGATGCTTTACAAATACACTTCAAGGGAATTTCCCGCTGTGACACAATGCGTTAAGGATCTGGCATTGTCTCCGCGGTGGCACAGGTTCAATGCAGTGGGTTGAGGATCCAGTGTTGTTGCAGCTGTGGTGTAGGTCACAGCTGTAGCTTGGAGTCCATCCCTGGCCTAGGAACTTCCATATACTGTGAGTGCAGCGCCCCCCCCCCAAAAAAAATGCACTTAACCTTCAAATCAGCAAAGAACACCTTTTAGCTTTCACCAAAATTGTGTTGTCTTCCAGGGTTTCCCATCATTGCCCTTGCTGACGTTGGGAGCAGGGGCTTCTCTGTTGGAAGGGGGCATCTGGGGTGCTGTATGATACTGAGCGACATCCTTGGCCTCCGCCCGACGGGTGTGGTGTCAGCCTCCGAATTCCCACTGGGGGCAGTGAAGGATGTCCCCGGCATGGCCAGATGGCCTGGGCAGAGGAGCAAAACCTCCCCCAGCTGATAACCACTCCGTTAATCCTGGCACTCTTCTGTTTTAAAACAGCACGTTTCCAAAATCCATTTTGCAGGTTTGGGCAGAACCTACGTTGTCTCCTGCCTCCTTTGCTCATTGTCCTGGACGTGCTTACTCCTTCTCTCTTCAGTCTTACCTCCTTCTTTGGTCCCTCCCTCCCTTCTTTCAATACATATTTTCTGTGCCTCCTGCAAAGCAAAACCTGTATAGTTTCTGGGGCTAAAATGGTGCCCCAAAAACAGACCTGAATCTGTCTGTTTTTTTTAATGATTTTTTTTTCCATTCTGGCAGGTTTACAGTGTTCTGTCAATTTCCTGCTGCACAGTGAAGTGACCCAGTCACACCCAGGTGTATACATGCTTTTTCTCACATCAGCCTCCGTCATGCTCCGTCATAAGTGACTAGATAGAGTGCCCAGTGCAGGATCTCACTGCTTATCCACTGCAGAGGCAACAGTTGCGTGTCCTAACCCCATAGACTGGAACCTTTAATAGTCAAGATAGCGTTCTGAAGACATTAACCTGCGGGCTAAGCTACTCGGCGAAATGCTTGCTTCAGGATCTGCCCGAACGGGCTTTGCCGCTGCCCTGCCCGGCTTGCCCGCGTTCTCAGCGGCATCAGGCCCGAGGCGGTGCGTCGGGCAGCCTCTGAAAGGCAGCACCAGGATTCCCCGCCCGTTGGCACTTGCCCACCCCGTGCCTGAGGACGGTATTCTGGCCTTCGGCTCACTGCAGACCCCAGACCTCAAGCGTCTGCTGTTTGGTGACGGTAGACGGCAGGAGAAGACGGCCCTCGCCCGGTGCCTGCGCGCTGACCGTGTGCGCGGGAGAGGCCTTCTCGGGCATTTTACCGCTTTGCTCGGGGAGGCCTCGTGGGTCGGTGCTGGGACCCGACTGCAATTATCCCACCGCCTCTGTGACGGTGAGGGGCCGCTTCCTGCCCGCACAGTAGCAGGAACGTAAACGAAAACAAAGACGCCTTTAATGTGAGGTCAGCGCGTGTCACACGTCCCGCCCGCTTCCCGCGCACCGCCGAGCGCCTGTTTGGAGGGCGACAGTCGCACCGGGTCTCAGCAGCTGTGTAAGAAGACCGGAAGTGTCTTAGGGGCGCTGTCAGGAGCCTTGGGGCCACGGCTCGGAACGTTCCTCGGGAGTCCGCCGGGTGGGCACGCGGTGGGGCCCTAAAAGGACCCGAGAGAACTGGTCGCAGACGAGCGGAGGTCCGGGGCGTGAGCGCTGGAGGGGCTCTGACCGCTAGAGCAGAGCCGTGACCCCGGCTGCAGGACGTGTGTGCGGCGGGGAGTCACAGCGCGCAGAACGCCTGCCTGAGCCTCCCGGGGGCGGACTCGAGTGGGCGGCGGCAGCGGCTGGCTCTCCCTGGAGTGACCAGGGCGCAGGGGCAGGAAGGAGCCACCCCCCGGGGCGTCCACACCCTCATGGCTCGCGCCGTGCTCTCGTCCTGTCACGCGGCCCAGGGGAGCCCGGCTGCGGATGCGGTCGGGACGGCCACAGCCAGCTTTGCATGTGGAGCAAGAGGCACACGCCAAGGCACAGGGGCGGCGTCTAGATGCTGCGGGAGACGAGAAAAGACATTCTCCATAAAGAGACTCTATCCATAAAGCCCGTGCCTTGGTTTTAGCCCAGGGAGACATGTGTCACATCGCCAAGCTACACCCCTGTCAGGCCATTCCTGGGTGTTAAGACCGCGGGTGTGCGGCAGTGTGGCAGCATCAGGGAGGAAATCGGTCCACAGGTCTCGGCACGGCGCGTGGAAACAGGCAGTTAGATGAGCCCTGAGTTCAGCAGTGTGGATATTTTCTTAGGGTCACAGGGCAGTGTAGGAGAATTTTAACAGTTGATCATTTTAATTCTTTGTGTTAAGCGTACAAATAACCGTACAAGAGAGAAAGAGAGTCTGGAAGTGGGGAAACCAGAAACAAGAGGAATCCTCCAAAACAAGACCTTGGCTAAGAGGGAGCTGCTGATGGGCAGGAACGGGCGTCTGGAGACAGGTCTGTACGGACGCCGACAGCAGCTCCTAAAGACTGGAGGAAGCATGCTCTGCCCGAGACTGGAGGAGGACACCTTTTCTCATTGCGCCCTGCGCAGGGACCCATGAAAAGTGGCACATGGCCCGTGGAAGAAGAAAACTTAAACGTGGACATGTGGATGGTTTCTGAGTTGGCTCTGGTTTATCCAGGTGGCGATGGATGTCTGTCCGCAGGCAGATGGAGCCATGGATGGAAACTTTAAAAAGAAAGATGTGTGGGAGACCTAGCTTTGGCTGAGTTTCAGCACAGAGATGCCCGTGGAAGCCAGGGAGGGAAGGAATTTGCCCTGGAGGAGTGTGCGCCTGATACAGAAGGTAGGACAAGGGGAAGCTGAGTCTCAGCCTCCGCGGATGTTAAGGAAGGGGCCAAGAAAGATGGGGGACTTTAGAAGATTCGAGGAAGGGGGGACAAGAAAAGGGGAGTGTCATGCCTGCAAAGATGTCACAGTCTTGCAAGAAACAGGACACTGTCAAAGATGGAGCTTGCTGCAGACACCCCAAGACATGAAAGGATGGAGGAGTTCCCATCGTGGCACAGTGGTAATGAACCCCACTAGTATCCATGAAGATGCGGGTTCAATCCCTGGCCTTGCTCAGTGGGTTTACAATCCGGCACTGCCATGAGCTGTGGTGTAGGTCACAGATGCAGCTCAGATCCTGAGTTGCTGTGGTGTAGACTGGCAGCTGTAGCTCTGATTCCACACCTAGCCTGGGAACTTCCATATGCTGTGGGTGCAGCCCTGAAAAGCAAAAGCAAAAAGGGTGTAAGATTTCTCCAGAGATGTTAAAATTGTTGTCACCCGTGTGCCCCTTTAGACGAGACCTGGTGCTGTCTGTGTTTCCGTAGGAATCAGCCTTGCAGCCGGTGGGAGACCGTCTGTACACGTCGGCCTGAAACTTACTCGCAGGACGGCATGTTTACCTCAAAAAGGGGCACTGCTGATTTTCAAATACGCACTAGAAATTTACCCTGCCCATGAGGCCACACGTCTTGGAAGAATGGCCTTCCACAATCCAGAACAGGCCCGTCTCGCCATTTCCATTTTCAAACCCCAACCTGGTGGAATTCATCTCAAGTGGTGCTGAATTATTGGTGGCGTTTATTGGTTTGTTTTTTGCATGCTTGTCATGAGTGGACACTTCTCTGAGGGCAGCTGAGCCCCCAGTCTCGGATCCTTCAGCACAGCACACACTCGACCCCTGCAGCCTGCTCACGAGAATTAACTGCCTCTTAGGAAAGAATTGACCTTTTGGAGTTCCTCTTTTCTGCAAATGCATCTTTCTCTCTTCTGCCAAGATATCTGTCTTTATTCACTTTCACTGAGAGTCAATAGAGCCAGCGTGAGCAGAATATAAATCCAGACTCATTTCTGAAAGAACTGTTTGGAATGGAAACGAAATATATGCCCTCTTCTTTTTTGGTTTTTTTCTTTTGGCTTTTTTAGGGCTGCACCCATGGCATATGGAGGTTCCCAGGCTAGGAGTCAAATCAGAATTACAGCTGCTGGCCTACACCACACCACAGCACAGCAACGCCAGGTCCTTATCCCACTGAGCGAGGCCAGGGCTGGCAACCACAACCTCATGGTTCCTAGTTGGATTCGTTTCCTCTGTGCCACGACGGGAACTCCTCCGCTGTTTTCTTGAGCTAAGAGCTGGACCAAATCTCCAGAAATTAATGTGTCTTTGTGTGAACAGTGAACCAGTACAAACAGATTACGTCAGATTTGACTTTCTGCTCTGGGACCCTCCTCTCTTTGGTCATCACACAAGTATCGGCAGAGCGGCTACTCTGTGCTGACCACATTCAGGCTCACGTTAGACAGATGGACGGACTGTGTGTTTGGAGAGTTTAATTTCTGGCAGCAGAATGATTCACAGTCCCAGGAGGGCTGGCAGCCTCATTCACTGTCTCCCCTTTGTTCAAATACGTCCTGGCATGTAGGTGAGCTTGGTTAAGTGTAGCTGCTACTGCTCTCAGGTTCTGAGATGCTGGGCGGTGTTGGGAAGCCCAGCTAATCACAGGTTTTGAAGAACAGAGTCAGATAAATTAACGTGGACTATGAGTCCAAGGTCAGATTCATAAAAGCAGAGATAGGATTGAAAGCCCACCGAAATCATGAAAACAAATCAGCATGTATTACAGATATGGAATGAAATTTTGCATATGGGTCACATGTAAAGTATAATTATGTTGTGTATCCTTTTAAAAAATGAAGGAATGAGGACATGAAAATATTTGAATATTTGAAAAATTACTCAGCTTTTTGGTAAGACAAAGGGTAGAAGACTAGCGGGTGAGGTTATTGAATACAGAGAAAAGAATGAAAAGTGCTAAAATATGCCTGTGCAAGGAGGAGAAATGAGAAAACATGAGGGGAGGAAGCTATCTCTGAAGAGGAGTCACCTAAGAATTTTGCCAAATTGAGGACAGCAGTTTTTAGTTTAAAACCTGAACAAATCCAGCTATGGCTAAGTACAAACCAACTCAGACCTAGAACCACAGATTTTAAATTCAGAATATCAAGGCCAAGAAAAGATCTTTAAAACAGGAAAAGATCAAACAGACAGACACACACACAAAACCCCAAAGGAATTACAGTCTGGCGTCAGGTTTCTCAGCAGTAACGTCAACCTGGATATCTAAGTCCAGAAAATTATCTCCTCCAACAGCAAGGACAAAATAAAGATATTTTATGTCAAACAGATGGCCTTGGAATTTACCTTAGCGATGGCAGCAGAGTCTCAAAGAGGCTTTTAATGTTATTTTAACAACAGTGGCAGAGACCCAAGATGAAGGGGTGCGATCTTAAAGGTCTGAGACACAGTGAAGAATGAAGACTATTGAAAGCGCCAAGATGTGTCGCTAAACGGAAACACATGTTGTCTTTATGAGTCGAAAATAGTGACTTAACGGAAAGGAAAGCACAATGAGATCTACCTAAGTGTGTAGGACGGCACCAGCTTCTCGGCTCGAAAGAGACCGTCCATGCTTTCCGTTATGACGGCAGCAGCTTCTCGGCTCGAAAGAGACCGTCCATGCTTTCCGTTTTGTGTTCTCAGATCATGATCATGAGAGAAGGAGAAGATCCTCCTTACATTCAGACTACGATTAAAGCACGTTTGCAAAAGTGTAGGATAGGGTTCCCGTCATGGCTCGGCTGTGACGAACCTGCTTGACAGCACTGAGGATGTAGGTTTGATCCCTGGCCTCGTTCGGTGGCTTGAGGATCCAGCATTACTGTGAGCTGTGGTGTAGGTCGCAGATGTGGCTCAGATCCCACGTTGCTGTGGCTGTGGCGCAGGCTGGCAGCTGCAGTTCTGATTTGACCCCTAGCCTGGGAACCTCCATATGCCGTGGGTGCGGCCCTAAAAAGAAAAAAAAAGAAGTTATAGAGTTATCTGTGATATAGAACAGATAGTAGAGTGGAAAAATGAGAAACAAAACCCCCCAAATCAAAGAACAACAAAGCAGAATAGACCATGTGGAAAGAAGAGAAATACAACATAAGTATTGAGAAATAACTAAAAAATATAAGATATATTTTGCGTGACATGAATCCTCCCCTCTGGAAAACAAGGAGATTTCTCTGAAATGCTCGTAGGCAATAAAGCAAGATGTGTGCAGGCGTTGTGCTCTTGAGCAGACATGGTTTGCAGCGGGTTTCCCATGTGGCCGTGGGTACGGCTTGAACAGTGGTGGGTGGTTCCAGACCCGATGGTCTCCATGAAAGCGGCAGACAGGTGAACACTCAGGAAACAGGGCTTCTGTATTGCTCTGTGCTTGTGACCGCGGTTTTCTTTGTATCTGTGAGAGAGGGGGAGATAGCCGTTGCAAGGTAACACTGATTTATTGGGAAAAAAGGAGCGTGTGAGGGACATCTGCTGAGCAGTTCCCCAAGTAGGGCAGAGGGGCTTGTGAAAGAGGACAGGGGAGCGAAGGCTTTGGGGTCGGAAATTAGAACCAAGACATTATGGAGCAAAAAAAAAAAAAAAAAAAAAATAGAAAAGTCCTGAATGCGTGAGGCCAACACGAATGGGCATGGGGCCTCTCTTGCCACTGGAGCTTTTCTGTTCAAGACACAAGGAGCTCTTGCTGCAACAGCTTCCGTTGCTTTTTTCTAGTTCCAACATGTCAGAACTTTTTTTTTTTTTTTTTAAATGCATGCATCTGCAGCATATGGAAGTTCTCGGGCCAGGGACTGAATGGCAGCGCTGGGTCCTTTAACTCACTACGCCAGGCTGAGGATCAAACCTGAGTCCCTGCAGTGATTGGAGACTTGACAATCAGATTCTTAACCCACTGCACCATAGCAGGAACTCCAACGTGTCAGACCTTTAAATAGCTTGGTGACCCAGCTAGGTGAAACAGTCCATTGTTTAAGGGTGAGTAAAATAAGAAAGGTCGGTGCAGTTTAAAGTTAGACTTTTGGAGTCCCCACTGTGGCTCAGCAGTAACGAACCGGACTAGAATCCATGAGGACTTGGGTTCGATCCCTGGCCTCGATCAGTGGGCTAAGGATCCGGTGTTGCCGTGAGCTGTGGTGCAGGTCGCAGACATAGCTCGGATCTGAGTTGCTGTGGCTGTGGTGCAGGCTGGCAGCTGCAGCTCTGATTCGACCCCTAGCCTGGGAACTGTTTCCGTTTCCATATACTGCGGGTGTGGCCCTAAAAAGACGATCAGTCAATCAAGTTAGATTTTCTTTGCCCAAATTATCTGCGGTGCCTGCCTGTTAAGTAAATGTACTGTTTTTTAACCTGATATATTAGACATATGACATGTTTTGCTTTATGGTACTGCCGGCACCCCAGGTTTGCAGAATGTGCAAGATATTTTGAGGGTCACTGTGTCCTGAGGTGCAAATGAATTTTCCTAGATTGTGAGCTTCGGTTGACCTGGAAGTGCTAATCCGTGTGTGGGTCTCTGAGCTCATTACTGACACCTCAGCAGAGCTCCCGAAATTCCCTTTAGGAAAGTCGTGGACAGCTTCGCGGTGGTGCGGGCAGTCCTGTGGGGCGCTTCCTCCTGGGGCCGTGCGGATGTCCTGACTGCCCACTGCCTTTCTCGGGGACAGGCCTAAGGCGGCAGGAAGTGGCAGCAGCGTCTACGCCACGCCAGGCTGTCCTTTGTAGAACTCCTCCTGGAAAGGACGCTGGGCCTCGGTGGGGCTTGCCACGCCAGGACATCAGCGCACACTCTCAGCTCAGCTGCGGCCACCCGACAGACACCTGCGCCTTCAGTGCAAACCTGAAGGGACACTGGCTTACCTCGGCGTCCTAGAACTTTGTGAAATAAATAATGGCGCTGTGGCACCAGTCTTCCTCCTAAACAGCTCAGCTCCCAGGACTGCTTTCCCGGTGTCCTCTGAAGGGGGTCAAACAGTTGAACTTTCAGACAGACACACCTTGAGGAGCAGGACATAGCTAATTCGTCTCACGCTTTGATACCTTGGTGATACCAGCTTGCCAGTATTGTTATTGCTGACATTTGATGTTGTTGTGTCTAATCATTTTACATGTGTTTATGACCTGGTTGCTGCGGGGTAGACACCAAGGGACTTTTATATCTTCTATAAATTTTTGGTGTTTTTCTTGCTTAACTCACTACAGTGATGGGTATCTCACTGTAATTTGTTAGTTGATTTACTGTGTTATATCAGTTTCTGCTGTGCGTTTAAGAAAAGAGAGGACAAGTGAAGATTTGGGTTAGAAGAGAAACACAAAAGAGGGTTTAGCTTCAAAGAGGAATAAGCGCATCCAAGAAGAAGGGCCCACAGTTTGCTAATGGCTGTGTGGGGGGTGTGGGTACGTGTGTGTGAGTTTGAAGGAAAAGGCAGCGCATAGACACAGGGCACTTCCTTGGGATGAATTCCTACAATTTTGATGCCGCCCCTACTGGGTGGAGGTGTGGGGTGGAGCTAAGTAGGCAGCGCGGTTCACCTTTGTCCAGCATCTAGAAGAAGGTCCTTGCTTATGGGGATTGTGGGCATAGGTGGTGACAGCCCACGTTAGGGCAGCAGGACCGCCTTCCAGAATTCTCTCAGATCGTGAAAGTGCTACTGTGCCATCTCTTTATGAAAAAATATGTCTAAACTTTCATCCCGAGACCCGTAGGAGAGAAATGCCCGTACGTGTTTGGCAGGCAGCATTTGAGAACAGCGAACACACCCAGCTTTCAATCCACTGTGAGCAAATGAATGTTCCCCTCTCTGCTTGTTTTAGGACTTGTTGGGCACAATTTCAGAAACTTGATTCAGTGTAGAAGTTTCTGATTTACAGCTAAAGACAATGATACACAGTCTTAAGAGAGTTTTATCTCACTTATATAAGAAAATTTCAAATACTCATGTTTTAGCTTTTATAAAAATATGGACCTTTGCAATGCTGACAATTTTGAGACAATTTATGTATTTGCTTTTAAAAAATTTCCCAAGTATATCTTTCTAAATCCAAAAGACATCTGTGATAATGTTGTACATAGATACATATATTTCTTGGTGCTTTCTCCTGAAATATGCAGTGCATTGTACATAAACTTAATGCTTTTTAAGTCATCTTCAATTGTTGCCCAGTTGAAAATGCAGATGCTGACAGATCCTTTTCATCACCTGCAAAAATCAGTGTGCTGCCCATCACCTGTGCTATGTAAGCAGGTGACCCATGGACATCTTGATAAGAATGTGATAGTATTTCAGTCTTAGCTCAGTCCGTGATTTGTTACATCAAATCCACATCTGCCTGGAGTGGCATTTGCACTAGTCAACATTTATGCCGTTTTCTTTCTCTTTTTTTTATTTTTCATATTTACCAACCTCATGTTATCACTACCATTCAGAGAAGCAGCAGGACAGGTAAGACCTGTTTCCAGTGACTCTTTTCCACTGGAAATTACGATGTTAAAATTCGCTCAGTGCATATTACTTTTCAGTTGCCGAGAAAATAGTTAACAGAGATCCATAAACTCATAAACGTCTGAGCAAGTTGCCTTTTCGCTTTTTGTGGACATAGAACCTAAATATTGAAAAGTGTAGAAACCGGGTGACCAACTCGATGGTTCGCAGGAAGAGAACAACGACCACGTAGTCAAAGCTTCCAGGTCAGCAGGTCCGCGTGTTACAGGCCAGCACTCGCACGGGGGAGACCGTCCTTCCACGTGTCTCTTTCCTGACTCCCCACTCCATCCTCCCCACAGTTCACCCCCAGTTCACTTTCTGCCCTTAGACCTTATAAAAATAGAGCCGTACCGTCTGCTCTGCTCTCTTGCTTCTTTTACTCAGTATTTGTTTGTCAGCATTATCCATGCTGTTGTTTGCAACTGTGCTTGATTTGTTTCATGGCTCTGTAACACTCTAATGCCTTTATAGCCTACCATTTATGTATTCATTCTTTTAGTGTCATCATTAGCTATCTGGGTTGTTTCCAGTTTGGAGCAGTAATAAATATTGCTACTGTAGACTCCCATACATGATCTTTATCCTTGGTAACTTAATATTTTCAGTGCTATTTTACATGAGAAGTATAACTTGAATTATTTAATCGGCTGTTCCTACCTTAGAAAGCAGAGACCGATGTTTGTGTTCTACTCAGCATCCACACTGAGTTTGGTGTTTTGTGGATTCCCTTGCTCATTAATGATCCTCAGCCTGTCACCTGTTAATACTGTTTTTTCCTAAAAACTCTCAGAACTTTATAGTCTTTTCCCCCTTTCCCCTGCCTTTTTCCAGGAGGTATATATCCTCAGATATACTATTGAACAGATCCAGGAATATCTTTTTCTCTGATTTCCTCTGATTCTTGCAGAGTGTTGGGAAGTTAATCTTTATGAAGTAAAATAAGCCCCTTCATAGTGTTAGTCTGATTAAAAACAAACAGACATAGAAACACACCTTCCTGTAAACTAATCAGGACTGGTGTTCTTTTGGGGGCATTCATTTTAAAAATAGGTGAATTTTTTCAATGGAATACTACTCAGCCATAAAAAATAACAGTGCCATTTACAGTGACATGGACGAAACTAGAGACTCTCATACTAAGTGAAGTAAGTCAGAAGGAGAAACACACACACCATATGATATCACTTATATCTGGAATCTAATATATGGCACACATGAAACTTTCCACCGAAAAAAACAATGCATGGACTTGGAGAACAGACTTGTGGCTGCCAAGGGGGAGGGGTGAGGGAGGGATGGACTGGGGATTTGGGGGTTAATAGATGCAAACTATTTCATTTGGAGTGGATAAGCAAGGAGATCCTGCTGTCTAGCACTGGGAACCATATCTAGTCACTTGTGATGGGACACGATGGAGAATTATGTGAGAAAAAGAAAGTATATATATGTATGTGTGACTGGGTCACCTTGCTGTACAGTGGAAAATTAACAGAACAGTGTAAATCAGCTATAACAGAAAAAAAATCATAAAAAAATAGGTGAATTTTTAAGCATTTCCCAGAGTAGAAGAATGTAATGAGTATACTCATGCTGACCTTCAATTATTAATTTAGAACCAGCCTTTCAACTGTCTTCCCTCATCCCGTCACCACCCCAGAAAGTGTCATACATTGTAGCTAATTGCCGACGGTCATTAATGAATAGAGTTTCAGGATTAAAGTGTCCTCTTGCCTGTACTGGGCTCTTTCATTGTTTATAGACATAGCCTGTGTGACATAAAATGATACATTTTCTTGTTATGATTTTCTCAAATCTCTGTGATACTGTCTCCTGTTTCAGTATACTATTGATCGTTACTGTTTATGCCTTTTTTTCTTCCTGACCAAACTTGTCAATGCTTTTTCAATGTTAGTTTTTCCATTAGTGTTTTAAATGTTATTGGCTCTGCTGCTGATTTTTCTCTAGTGCTCCACTGCAAACCGTGAGATTGTCTTCTTTGTATTTACTCCTCACTTCCTTCTTTCCACTGCTTTAGCATTTAGTGTGGGTTTTCTAATTTTTAATTGCTTTTGTCTTTTATAGCTCCTCTTTAAAACGAGTGATACTGGGCATTCCTGTGTGACTCAGCGTGTTAGAGATCTGGCATTGTCACTGCAGTGGCTTTGGTTGCTTCTGTAGTGTGGGTTTGATCCGTGTGTGGTCTGGCAACTTCCGCATGCCATGAACATGGCCAAAAAAAAAAAAAAAAATAGACTAAAATTAAAATCAGTAACGTAAAATCCGTCCACTTTACCCGGGCTGCACATGACTTGCCGTGCAATGTCGTTATCTCTGGAGTCTGTGTATTTTTCAGTTTCCATGTTTTTCTTTCAAACCCCTGAAATGCTTAGAAGTGTGTGTTTCACAGTCTAAGCATATGACATGTTTTTCACTGATGTCTTGTTGTCAGTTTCTAATTTTACCACACTTTTGTGATATTACTTCGTTGTGTTTTAGAGTGTCCACACAGTAGATTTGTGATTGTTGCAGGCGTGCAGTGTTCTGTAAACGTACTTCGGCACAGTCCTTTGAATATCCTGCTTCATCTCCCTCTATCTTCTAAATACTTCCTGCCGTCAAGCCATTTCGGAGAAAGATTTAAATCTAACAGTGATTTTGGATTAGCTAGTTTTTCTGTTTCCTTTTGGGTGTGTGTGTGCGTGCGTGCTTCTGCGTGCACACGCGTGAGCGTGGGCACTTGCTATTTTGTTAGGTGAAAACAAGATCAGCATTTTGGTGATATTTTCCCTTCTTATTACACTTTCCCAGGAGTGCTCTTGTTTGTCCCTCTGCTTCTCTGAAAGGCCTTGCCATGCACAGTGGATGAAATGGCACCCCTCAGGCTCTGAGCTGCCATGAGAGGTTCCCTAGCTCATTATTAACAGTAATGAGACTTCTCTGTCCAGAGGCCTGCCACGCGTGTTATAAACAACCCCGAGCGCAGCCTGCCTGCACAGAGGACCGGAACCAGCCGGCTGCAGGATCTTACCTGCTGTTGTGTGGCCACAACAGCCTTCCGAGGAGCTGAGAAATAGAGTTCTCAGTGCCGGTGAGTTATTCCGGCTTCAGGAAGCTGGAGGGCCAGGCTCTAGGGATTCGGGCAGGAGGAAGTCCCCATCATCGCTCTCTGCAGAAGAGAGTCCGCACTGACACACACACACACACGCACATGCACGCCCACACCTTAAATATGCTCTGAAATGTTAATGTGGACCTCAGCACCATCCATACGGTGTGCGTGGGCATGTGTGTGCATATGCGCGCACACACACACACTCTCATCATAGATATGATCTGAAACGTGCATCTAGACTTCTTGGACCATTCACATAGCACGCGTGCGTGCACACACACACCCGTGCACACACTGTCTCTCATCATAAACACGGAATGAATGTGAACATGGACTTCCTGCACCATGTAGTGTGTGCACACATGCAACACAATTTCATATTTACAGAGATTTGTGAATGCTGATAGTTAACATCCTAATGTGTTTCTGCTTCCGGGAACAGCCTGAACATAAATCCTCGCAGAAGCTAAGCGGTGGCACAAAGCCAGGCTTCCCTGGCTTGGCGTGTGAGCTCTGTCGGAGAATAAGCCTTGGTCCTGGGGAATCCCGGCCGTGGGCCCTCCTGGGAGCTGCTGAGCTGTTTCTCATTTCAGTGCGGCTGTACCCTGTACCTCTGTATCTTCAGTGCTCTGAACCACTGTATCGTTTGTTCCAGAACAGCTCGGTTTTTCCGGTACTCAGCCTGGGGGTTACTTCATGCCGTATGGGACCGGTATGCGTGCACGTCTTGTACCTGCGGGGCACAGGGAGCAGTAAGGTGATGTGATCCTGGGGTTGCTGGTTGATGTCCTTAAAAGAGACGGGAGGAGTTCTCTTGCGGCTTGGTGGGTTAGGGATCCGGTGTCACTGGTGTGATGCGGGTTAAGTCCCTGGCCTGGGAATTTCCACACACCCTAGGCATGGCCAAAAGAGAGAGAGAGACTCAGGAGCAGCCACGGGAAGGGTCTGAGACGAGGTCCTCCTGGATGAGGGGGCCCTCCATCCGAGGACAGTGTCCTCCTAAGAGACACAAGAGGAGACCCAGACCCAGAGGAGAAGCCACGGGAAGGGTCTGAGAGGAGGTCCTCCTGGATGAGGGGGCCCTCCATCCAAGGACAGTGTCCTCCTAAGAGACACAAGAGGAGACCCAGACACAGAGGAGAAGCCCCGGGAAGGGTCTGAGAGGAGGTCCTCCTGGATGAGGGGGCCCTCCATCCAAGGACAGTGTCCTCCTAAGAGACACAAGAGGAGACCCAGACACAGAGGAGAAGCCACGGGAAGACGGAGGCAGAGACAGGAGGGAGGCGGCCACCAGCCCAGGGCCACCTGGCGCCCCCAGAAGCTGGAACAGGCAGGAAGGACCCTGCCCTGGAGCCTCTGGAGGGGGTGCAGCTCTGAGACCCCTTGACTTCTGACCTCTACCCTCCAGAACCGTGAGAGAGTACATCTTTGTCGTTTTAGACATTTCTCTCATTTTAAGGCACTGAATTTGTGATAATTTGTTATCACAGCTACAGGAAACTCACACAAGATATACATATGGATACATACATATGTTCATATATATATATACATAGATTTTTAGTACATATTTATATATTACAAAATTGGGTACAACGTATACTTGTGTTCTTTGTGTTTACGGATTTACTTTGCTGACACGTGTCTGGTGTGTACTTAATAATATGTGGGATGGATATATGTGTACACACACACAGATGCACACACAAACACAAACAAACGCACAGTTAAAGTATTATTGGAATGGGACCTGGGAAAGGTCAGAAATCGGGGCAGTTGGCAGACGTTTGTTCGTTCCCCCCCAGCACGTTTGATCTCTAAGACATTTGTTCCACGGCTAATGATCCTTGATCCTTGGTCCTGCCCAGAATGTGCACCAGCATATTTATTTCATGCCAGCTGGTTTTGAACAGTACCAAATATCAAGCATCTTTTTGTGTGGACCAGACACCTTATGGATGTTTTGGGCAGAGGCAAATATGACCAGATACCAGGAACATGCTGGACAGGACCAATTGTCCTAAAATATCCAAGGCAACCTTTTTCACCTTAACTCGGCTTCTCTGCGCATCAGATTGACTGGGGTTTCCTTCCATCTATGCCTTGGTTCCTGTCATCAACCCCCCTTCGATTAATGTGTCATAGGTTCGGGTAACGTGGTAAAATCCTGTCCCTTGGTATCAGTCACCGCCTCAAGCGTCCTGCTGTTCCAGCGGCTCTCTGATGTCCCCGTGAACTCTAACAAGGCGTCTCTCTCTCACTGGCTTTATCCTTCCCACCGTGTCGTCACAGTAGGGCAAGCTTTGGAAGCTGGTTCCCAGGGGGTTCCAAGCACCGCTTTCCCCCAGCAACTGGGGCGGGGGGGGGGGGTGGCTGCTGCCCTACGGTGCGCGATGAAATGTGTGCCGAGATGCTTGGCTCCTGAGAGCAGCTTATCAGGAGCGTCATGTTGTGTGTGCACCAGGGTCTCTGAGGTAGTTCACTGTGAACTGCCTCTCAGCCTTTAACCGAGAGAGAATGACACGGCAGCTAGAGCAAGTTTTGTTCAGAGGTGGTGCAAACAGTGCAGAATGTAATCATTCTATCTACCTATCTATCTATCTATCTATCTATCTATCTATCTATCTATCTATCTGTCGATCTATTATCTATCTATATCTATCTATCTATCTATCTATCTATCTATCATCTATCTATATCTATC
>PVHT021183672.1:4119283-4143111 GCA_004024745.2 Catagonus wagneri
CTTTTTAGGGGGCCGCACCTGCAGCATATGGAAGTTCCCAGGCTAGGGGGTCAAATCACAGTTGTAGCTGCCAGCCACACCCCAGCCACAGCAGTACAGGATCTAAGCTGTGTCTGTGACCTACACCGCAGCTCACAGCAATGCCAGATCCTTAACAGTGAGCGAGGCCAGGGGTCGAACCCACGTCCTGGTGGATATACTAGTTGGGTTCATTACTGCTGAACCACGACGGCAACTCTCATTTTTCATTTAAACTTTTCTGTTGAAACCTAGTTGATATCCCATGGGCTGTAGTAATCGTTTTCAAGCCGCTGCTCAGTGAGATGCGACCGGGCTTTGGGAGAGCCTTAGCAGCGGAAGAAGCAGACACTGACTCTGTGGAGTGCAGGTGGCATTCGATGGTTCTGGACTGTGAGTTCACCGAGGAGAGATTATCGGCAAGAGATGATAGATGTTGAAAGACAGAGACTCGCAACCTGACAGTATGAGGAGGTCAGGAACTGAGCGGGAAATGATCCAGGAGACTGAGAAACAGCATCAGGCATTTGAGGAAAAAAAACAAAAAATCAGAGGCAGCCAGAGCAGCTGTCACCTGAAAATAAAGAAGCTGCTGACCCGAAGGCCGAGTTACAAAAGAGGTGCATGCACTCTTTCGAGATCGAGACTGAGAACTGAAAAAGGGATTCAGCATCAGGAAGTTATCAGTGACCTTTACATAAGTCCCTGCCAGACCCTGCGGGCTGCACACCGCTGCCTGGATGATCTTAGGAGAGAAGGGGCTGGGGGAGGAGTCCGAGGCTCGGTGAGCTCAGGCTGATCTTTGGGAGGGATTCCGTACCACGTGGGCACAAGAAGGAGTGGATATGGGCCACCGGGGAAAATGGATCAGAGCGAGTTTTTTTTTTAAGATGAGAAATAAGGCGCATTGTGTGTGTGTGTGTGTGTGTGTGGCTGGGGATTGGTCCAGGAGTTGTATCCTTGAGAGAGCAAGAGGGGGAGGCATCCTTGTGCAGACAGAGAGGTGTGGTTGGACAGGAGCAGCATCTAGCATCCATCAGCATTTTTATTTTTAATTAAAAAAATTTTTTAGGGCCCCACCCATGGCATATGGAGGTTCCCAGGCTAGGGATCGAATTGGAGCTGCAGCTGCTGGCCTACACTACAGCCACAGCAACCCTCAAATCACAGCCAGATTTGAGCCGAGTCTGCAACCTGTACCACAGCTCATGGCAGTGCCGGATCCTTAACCCACTGAGCAGGGCCAGGGATTGAACTTGCATCCTCATGCATAGTAGTTGGGTTTGTTACCACTGAGCCATAGAAGTAACTCTTCCTTCCATCAGCATTTTTAATATGTGGGTCCAGATGTGGGGTACTCGCTGGCTGGCAGGTCCAAGTCCTTGGATGCTTTGGGCTCATTGCTTCCATGTTCTTGAAGCGATGGAGGGTAAAATCATCAGCTGATTGAGGGGATAAGTCTTGGGGTTCCATAGAGGAGGGAGCTCCAGCGGGAGCTGGAGGATTCCTAGACTGTGGAAGCATAGCGGGGGCACCTGGACACCGTGTTTGTCGTTCGCTGTCATGACAGTAGCGTCAGAGTGGACTGTGGCTGGTGTGGCTGTTTTCCTTCCTGGTGGGCAGTGGGGTGGAGGCAAGGCTGCCCTGAACCAGAGCTGTGGTTACTAGCTCGGGCGAGAAAACAAGAGTGGCCAGGGATTCAGGGTGTAAGTGTGGGTGCAACGACAGTTTCCTAGCACTCGATTTTAGTGGGGAAACAGGACAGCGAGAGCTGTTTTTCAATGAAGGTTTGGTAGCTTCAAGGGCTTAGAGAGGCCAGTGAGGTGAGTGGGTTTTGGAAGTGGATGGGGTGAACTAGAATTGGCAGGGCTGAACTAGAACAGTCGAGGTTTAAGATCAGAAAGAAGTTGCAGCCCTGAACAGATGGAGGACCTGTGCTCACTGGAAATCATGTGCAGGGCATTATTTTGGGTGGAGAAGCAGCGTCACTGGAGGTAAGATCTCAAAGAACCGAAGGGAAAGGGTGTTGAAAGGGTCAGGGGGTAGGAGTTCCCTGGTGGGCTAGTGGTTAGGATCTGGTGTTTTCATCGCTTTGGCCGCTCTTCAGTCCCTGGTCTGGGAACTGAGATCCCATGTCAAACCACTGCATGCTGCAGCCCAAAGAAGAAAAGAAAGGACCAGGTGTATGTATATTTTAAGAATTGGCAGGAGTTCTCGTTGTGGCTCAGTGGGTGAAGAAACCTGGCATAGTGTCTGTGAGGATGTGGCTTCAATCCCTGGCCTCACTCAGTGGATTAAAGATCTGGCTTTGCTATGAGCTGCAGTGTAGGTCACAGATGTGGCTAGGACCTGGTGTTGCTGTGATTGTGTGTAGGCCTGCAGCCTCAGCTCCATTCTACCCCTAGCCTGGGAACTTGGATCTGCTGTGGATGTGGCTGTAAAAAGAAAAAAAAAAGACAAGACTTGGCAGGAAAGGAGACCATGATGGTAAAGCAAGAGGCCCCGTATTGAGAAATAAGGGGGATGGATTTGGGTGTCAGGAAGAGAGTCACATGATGAAGCGGGTTATAGCAGAATGAAAGTGTATGGGAGTTGCCTTCCCAAAATGTGTCTCTGACACAGAATTATTTTAGGTTGATTATTGGAAGAAACACTAGACTCAGGAAGCCTTTCCTTTTAACTCTCCTTAGCTGGCTAAAGAATCTGCATAGAGGGCTTGCTTCTGAAATAGAGCTGTGAGCAGAGAGGTCTGCCGAGCACGCCGACCAGCCGCTGGGGACTCAGCAGGGCCCGGAGATCGGAGTCCACTCTGGGCCTCCCCGTCTGCCTGGTCCAGCAAGCATCTATTGACAGATGTACAACTCCATGTGCATTTCCACCGCCCTTGGAAGTCCCAAATCACTGCCCCCCGCTTCGGCGTTGTCTTTAGTGGAAGGTGACATTTTAGGGGACGTGCTCAGTCCTTCTGGTGATGGAGTCAGTTCGCCTGCGTCTCCGGCACGTAGACACGTTATTAAAGACTGGTGTGACGTCCTCCCATTCGTCTGTCTCATATCCATTTAATTCTTAGATTTTAAGACCCTGCAAGGGTGAGGAAAACATCTTTCCCCGCCCCCGAAGTGGCGTCATGGGCGGACCGGAGGTGTGAGGCTGCGCGCTGGGCGGAGCGCATGCTGGGTGGAGCGCGGCCAGGGAGCGGGGCGCACGTGGGATTTTGCAGGGGCTGGAGCGCAGGTCCTGGGCAGGCTGACCTGGGATCAGGCTGCTGATCCTGTGATGATCATCTGCTGATCCTGGGATCGCTGCTGGCTGAGACGCCCCGGGTAGCGTGTGGTGCTGATGACCAAGGCTGATGACCAGGGGCATGAGTGCTGGAGACCAAGGAGGGTTGGGCTTCTGAGGCCCCTTTGTCACTGCGCTGACGGAGCGCGGAGTCCCGGAAAGGCACGGTCCCCTCGGCTCCTCCGGTGGGGATGCGTCTGTGGCTGTGATTCCCCCAGATCTCTAAAATGGCTCATATTTGCACCAGCGCCGTGTGGATGGCAGTCAGGAATAGCCTGGACATACAGAACACCAAACGCACGTGTAATAGTCAACGGTCTCCACTCGGAATTCACGAAATGACAGCATTAATTCCGCCGAGGAGTTTCTTCAGTAACTTGTTTCTGTTCTCAGTACCTCCCGGTATCCCGCATTTCTTAGAGATCCCTCAAATTGAGTTGGAATGTAAGAACTGCCCAGTTCTTTTCTTTGCATGTATCCAGTTTCTCACCCCCGCCACCACCCTTTTTTAAACTTGAGAATTCACGAGCCTTTCATAAAGATATCAACATAGTTTTATTTTTGTTTCATAAACCATCCAATTTTTTGAGCTATAATTTACAGTATTGTGTTAATTTCACATGTACAGCAAAGTGATTCAGATATATATACAGATTCAGATATATATATATATATATATATATATAAATATATACCCATTGTATAGCAAAGTGATTGCTCTCTCTCTATATATATAGCTATATATATAAATATATATATATAAATACACACACATTCTTTTCCAGATTCTTTTTCCATTAAGGTTATTACCAGATAGTGAATATAGCTCCCTGTGCTACACAGTAGGTCCTTGTTTACCTGTTTTATGTATATAGTACTGTGTATATGCTAATCACAAACTCCTAATTTATTTCCCTCACGCCCTGCTATCCCTAAGTTTGTTTTCTGTGTCTGTGAGTCTCGTTCTGAAAAACCATCCTGTTTACTTCTGAAAGGAAGGAGATGGGCTACGCAGAAAGAGCAGTCATAGGAAAGTCCTTCCATAGTCAGGCGTGCACAGTACCTAAGGTGCCATTGAACGCTGAGCATTCCTGTTTGCACCCACGTTGAAGGGGAAGTTAAATCCCACACTGTGAGGCGTTGGGTCTCCCAGCAGCTGATTTCCTTGTCTTTCAACAGAACCAAATACCACGATGGTGGAAAAACTCAGGCACAGGAGATGTTTTGAGTAAAACACAGAATCCGCTCTTTGTGGGACAAAACTGGCCTGAAACGTTATCTCTGAGAAAGGTGGCAAATGGGTGACTTGCCATCTGCTGGCCCCGGGAGCTGCTGCTTTTGCTAAGAACAGCTAGGAACCTGCCCCAGGCAGCTGCCGGGACAGCAGTCTGACACTTTTGCACTGTTCACCCGTCACGATCCTTGTAGGAGTCACTTTGTTGGAATTAAAAGGTTTCTGAGCTGAGGTCAAGCATCTGCGGTCGCACAGACCAGAGACAGAGTCTGGTTCTGTAAACAGAATGAATATCATTTATATTGATGGTATGTCATAGGCCATAGGCACACACATATGGCATACATGTACATATATGTGTTTGTGTGAGTCTGTGTGCATACACATTGATGCATATATGTGTGTATACAGATACAGTTATATATATACACATACACACACAATTTACATTTACTTATAATTTACACTTAGATTTACAGAATTCTCCGCCCCCTCAGGAGAAATGGTTATGTTAAAAGTGAAAGAGGAAATGATGGAATAAGCGCAGAATCCCAGCAAAGACCTCAGTTTGCAGATCTCCCTGAAGAAGCTCAGTTTTCGCATTGTCTGAGAATATTTTCATTCCAGAGCTGTTATTTGCAGCAGCGAACAGTACTTCCATGCATTAGACATAGGGCAGAAAGGTGAAAATACAGATCGTCTGGGCTGCACTTAGGCAAAACATTGACCTTCTGCCAGACTGTAAAAGTTCATACATGTGTCCTAGTTTGGGGATTTTTCTAAAGATGGCTATTCGGCACCTTGAGCCCGTTGTAAATGAGTTTCCAGATCAATGCATACCCCTGTCAGAATATTCTTTGATTACTACTGCTGCCTAAGTATGCAGTTAAATATGGTTATTAGGAACAATTAGCATAACCACATATTAACAGTTCAGGATAAACAGCAGAGAAGGACTTTAGTAAAACGTGCAGGCAGACGTCTTTGTACATAGTGATGAATTAACAAGCATAGTTCTAGACAGGGACTCCACCGTGTCAAAAATAATTAACGATAATCTCGGGAAAGAAACAACAACGCTGTACTGGCTATAGACATGGCAGGAGGGTTAATCATGAACCTCATGCGTCTCCTTTGTATGTTTTAAGACAGTAAGTTATGACACCGACTTTCCCACTTTTCAGCTGTATCACAGTGTTTTTACTCTCTCTGCTGTCGCAGTAAATTACCAAGTATTATCGAGATAATATAACCAGTTTCGTCCCACGGGTCTCTATGATAACAGTTTCCCTTTATGAAAGTGCCCTAATTTGACAGATAAATGTATGGTCGAGTTTCTAGCTGGATTGAGGCAAAAATGTCAGTGTAAATGCATACAATTTGAGCTTCACAGACACACAGATAAATAGGAATATTTCTAACCAGGTATTATATAGCTTGCCTCTTTGTTTTAATTTTGTTGAGATAATTGTTAAGGAGATTGAAAGGTGACCCACGCCTCCAGGGGAAGTCAAATAATTTTCTCGTGGCAACTCTGAAGTTTTCGAATCGGGTTATTACAGTGTTCTGTGATCCAAGCACAAACGATGCCTTGGCAGGTTTGTGTTACTGCAGTCTTCCGGGCACTGTTACGGCTTTCTCCTGTGTTGGCTTTATTAAATGGGTGCATGGCAGTTAATCCATAATAAAGTTTATGATTTAATAGAAGAGGTATGGATAGACTAATGCTTCAGTGTGGTGAGTGACCGGGAAATAGATATTTTGCAGCCTCCTCCCAAACCAGGGATGGCTTTAAGCATGCCTCATCCTGGACCACTGCTCCTGGGCTGACAGTAAGTGCAGTTGTTCCTCTGTGATTCTGACCCTTGACGGTGACACAAATTGTGCATGCAACCCGTACAAAGAGAGAAAATACACCTACTGAAAAACTCCCCTAGGCCACAGATGGTTATTAATGATTAAAAAATTCATAGATGATACCCTTTGCCCCTTACTGCATTCATTGTTTTAGGAGCATTCTCTGAGCATCCCTGTCTGTTTCTCATACTAACCTGCTGATTTGGGTTGCATTGTAATCCCACTTCACAGGTGAGGAAATTGAGGCTTGCGGTGACTTAAAAACAGCATTCGTGGTTAAACATTTAGTGATTTCCTGAACCAGAGTGAAACCAGGAATAAAAACTGCAGTTTACAGAAGACTTAGAATGAGCTATTTCTCATTTGTAAGGAAAAGATTCCACTCTTTTTTTAAAAATTTTATTGGAGTATAGTTGACTGACAACGTTGTATTGGTTTCAGGTGTACAGCAAAGTGAGTCAGTTACACACATATCCATTCCTTTTAGATTATTCTCCCATAAAGGCCACTGCAGAGTGCTGTGTAGAGTTCCCTGTGCTGTACAGGGGGGCCCCGTCCCCCACCCGTCCCCACGTATAGTAACAAGCACGTGTCAATCCCAACCTCCCATTTTATCCCTCACCCTAGTGCTTCCCCTTTGGTGACCCTAAGTTTGGTTTCAAAATCTTTGAGTCTGTTTTTTTTTTGTGAACAAGTTCCCCTGTGTCATCCTTTATTAGGTTCTACACGTTAGTGGTATTGTATGGTATTTGCCTTTTTCTGTCTGACTGATTTAGGATGATAATTTCTGGGGCCATCCACGTTGCTGTAAATGGCATGATTTCATTCTTTCTTATGGCTGAGTAGTAGTCCATTGTGTCTGTGGACCACATCTCCTTTATCCACTCCTCTGTCCCTGGACACTAGGTTGTCTCCGTGTCTTGGCTATCGTGAATGGTGCTGCAGTGAACATTGGGGTGCGTGTGTGCTTTCTAATGATGGTTCTCTCTGCATCCAGTCCCAGGAGTTGGACTGCTGTGATCCTATACCAGTTCCAAATGGGTATTTGGATGACCTGGAAAGACCTTATGGTCATTGCTGGTTCTTGGTAACCACCATTTCCCCTCATTAATCCAAGTTTACTTAGGGGAAGAGGACTGCCCCATGGATAGCAAGACAGTACTGTGAAATAATCCTGGGTCTACAGCATGTGCTTTTAATAGCAACCATGTCTGTTGTGTAGGGCACTGCAAGACACTGCTTCTTTAAAGTGTGTGAGAAGAAATTCGCCCGTTTTATTACTAAATACCTGAGTGACAGTAAATGTTATTTTGGGCAGCTTCGTGGAACCTCATCCCACATGGGCTTTTGTTATGGGCTAACTATTCCTGTAGCATGTGTGTCTCATAAGATACAGAAAATAGAGGAAAACAATTTGTCATACAATGTTAATGTGGCATTACGGCAAGAGACACTGAAAACTTAGTACTGCTTAAAACAAACAACAGAAAATGATGCTCAAAGATGACAACTTCTCCCTTCTGTCCTCAAGAAATATTTTTTCTTTTTTTAAAATTAATTAATTTTTTTCACTTAATGGATTTTATTTCAATTATAGGTGTACATAAATCTTCACAAGTCAATTTTATAGATTTTGTATCCCAAACCCACAGTGCATCCCTCACCCCCCAGATTGTCTTATTTGAAAACACAAGGTTTTCCAAAGTCTGTGAGTCATTGTCTGTTCTGCATATAGAAGTTCATTGTGTCTTCTTAGTTTCCACATGTAAGTGGTAGCATTGGGTGTTCCTGTCTAATTGTCTGACTGGCTTCATTTCGCATGATAATTTCTAGGTCCATCCATGTTGCTATAAATGTTGGTAATTTGTTCCTGTTAATGGCTGAGTAATATTCCATTCTGTGTATGTACCATATCTTCCCTATCCACTCTTCTGTGGATGGGCATTTAGGTTGTTTCCATGACCTGGCTATTGCATAGAGTGCTGCAATGAACACTGGAGTACATGTGTCTTTTCGAGTCATGGTGTCTGCTGGATAGATGCCCAGGAGTGGGATTGCTGGATCAAATGGTAATTCTATTTTGAGTTTTCTGACGAATCTCCATACTGTTTTCCACAGTGGTTGCACCAGTTTGCATTCCCACCAGCAGTGTAATAGCAAGCCTTTTTCTCCACACCCTCTCCAGCACTTATTGTTTGTAGATTTTTGGATGATGGCCATTCTGGCCTGTGTAAGGTGGTACCTCATAGTGGTTTTGATTGGCATTTCTCTAATGAGGAGCGATGTTGAACATCTTTTCATGCATTTATTTGCCATCTGCATGTCTTCTTTGGAGAATTGTCTGCCTAGATCCTCTGCCCATTTTCTGATGGGGTTGTTTCTTTCTTTGGTATTGAGCTGTAGGTGCTGTTTGTAAATTTTGGAGATGAATCCCTTGTCAGTGGATTCATTTGCAAATATTTTCTCCCATTCTGTGGGTTGTCTTTTCATTTTGTTTAGGGTTTCCTTTGCTGTGCGGAATCTTTGAAGTTTAATTAAGTCCCATTTGTTTATTCCTCTTTTTATTGTCCTTACTCTGACACATGGATCTGAGAAGATGTTGCTATCATTTATGTCAGAGAGTGTTTGGCCTATGTTTTCCTCTAAGAGTTTTCTAGTATCTGGTCTTTTATCTAGATCTTTAATCCATTTTGAGTTTATTTTTATGCTTGGTGTTAGGAAGTGTTCTAGTTTCATTTTTTTACATGTGGCTGTCCAGTTTTCCCAGCACCACTTATGGAAGAGGCTTTCTTTTCTCCAATGTATATTCTTGTCTCCTTTGTCATAGATTAATTGACTATAGATGCATGGATTTAATTCTGGGCTTCCTATCCTGCTCCACTGATCTAGATTTCTGCCTTTGTGCCAGTACCATATGGTTTTGATGACTGTAGCTTTTCAGTATAGTCTGAAGTCAGGGAGCCTGATTCCTCCAGCTTCATTTTTCTTTTTCAGGATGTCTTTGGCTATTCTGGGTTTTATGAGTTTCCAAACAAACTTTAAAATATTTTGTTCTAGTTCTTTGAAAAAGGTCCTTGGTAATTTGATAGGGATTGCATTGAATGTGTAGATTGCCTTGGGGAGTATAGTCATTTTGATAATATTGACTCTTCCAATCCAAGAGCATGGTATGTC
The DNA here is from genome assembly GCA_004024745.2 of Catagonus wagneri. Classification (NCBI taxonomy): domain Eukaryota; kingdom Metazoa; phylum Chordata; class Mammalia; order Artiodactyla; family Tayassuidae; genus Catagonus; species Catagonus wagneri. The sequence continues at coordinate 4,128,849 of PVHT021183672.1, forward strand.
TTTCCGCCTGTTCATGTCATCCTTGATTTCTTTCATCAGTGCCTTATACTTTTCAGAGTACAGGTCTTTTGTCTCTTTAGGCAGGTTTATTCCTAAGTATTTGATTCTTTTTGATGCAATGGTAAATGGGATTGCTTCCCTAATTTCTCTTTCTGATCTTTCATTGTTAGTATATAGAAATGCAGTCAATTTCTGTGTATTAATTTTGTATCCTGCAACTTTGCCAAATTCATTGATGAGCTCTAACAGTTTTCTGGTAGAGTCTTTAGGATTCTCTAGGTATACTATCATGTCATCTGCAAAAAGTGATAGTTTTACTTCTTCCTTCCCAATTTGGATTCCTTTCTTTTTCTTCTCTGATTGCTGTAGCTAGGACTGCCAGAACTATGTTGAATAGTGGTGGCGAGAGTGGACATCCCTGACTTGTTGGTGATCTCAGCGGGAATTCTTTCATCTTTTCACCATTGAGAATGATGTGAGCTCTGGGTTTGTCATAGATGGCCTTGATTATGTTGAGGTAGGTTCTCCCTATGCCCACTTTCTGAAGGGTTTTTATCAGAAATGGGAGTTGGATTTTGTCAGAGGCTTTTTCTGCATCTATGGAGAGGATCATATGGTTTTTATTCTTCACTTTAACATGGTGTATCACACTGACTGATTTGCGGATATTGAAGAATCCTTGCATCCCTGGGGAAAATCCCAATGATCATGATGTACAACCCTTTTAATGTATTGTTGGATTCGGTTGGGTAGTATTTTGTTGAGAATTTTTGCATCTATGTTCATCAGTGAGATTGGCCTGTAATTTTCTTTTTTTGTGATATCTGTCTGGTTTTGGTATCAGGGTGATGGCTGCTTCATAGAGTGAGTTTGGGAGTGTCCCTTCCTCTGCAATTTTTTGGAAGAGTTTCAGAAGGATAGGCGTTAGCTCTTCTCTAAATGTTTGATAGAATTCACCTGTGAAACCATCTGGTCCTGGACTTTTGTTTGTTGGAAGTTTTTTAATCCCAGTTTCAATTTCAGAACTTGTGATTGGTCTATTCATATTTTCTGTTTCATCTTGGTTTAGTCTTGGGAGATTGTACTTTTCTAAGAATGTGTCCATTTCTTCTAGGTTTTCCATTTTATTGCCATATAGTTGCATATAGTAGTCTCTTAAGATCCTTTGTATTTCTCTGATGTCTGTTGTTACTTCTCCGTTTTCATTTCTAATTTTATTGATTTGTGTCCTCTCTTTTTTTCTTGATAAGTCTGGCTAGGGATTTATCAATTTTGTTGATCTTTTCAAAGAACCAGCTTCTAGTTTCCTTGATCTTTTCTAAGGTTTTCTTCGTTTCTATTTCATTGATTTCTGCTCTGATCTTTATGATTTCTTGTCTTCTGCTAACTTTGGGCCTTGTCAGTTCTTCCCTCTCTAGCTGCTTTAGATGTAAAGTGAGGTTGTTTATTTGAGCTTTTTCTTGTTTCCTGAGGTAGGCTTGTGTTGCTATAAACTTTCCTCTTAGAACTGCTTTTGCTGCATCCCAGAGGTTTTGGAGTGTCGTGTCTTGTTGTCATTTGCTTCTAGGTATTTTTTAATTTACTCTTTGATTTCTTCAGTGATCCATTGGTTATTTAGTCGCATGTTGTTTAGTTGCCACGTATTTGTGTTTTTGGCCATTTTTTTCTTGTTGTTGATTTCCAGTCATATAGCATTGTGGTCAGAGAAGATGCTTGAAATGATTTCAATTTTCTTAAAGTTACTGAGGCTTGATTTGTAGCCCAGGATGTGATCAATCTTAGAGAATGTTCTGTGTGCACTTGAAAAGAATGTGTATTCTGTTGCTTTTGGATGGAATGTCCTATAAATATCTGTTAAGTCCATCTGATCTAATGGTTCATTCAGGGCCTGTGTTTCCTTACTGATTTTCTGCCTGGATGACCTGTCCATTGCTGTAAGTGAGGTGTTAAAGTCCCCCACTATGATGGTGTTATTGTTGATTTCTCCTTTTAAGGTTGTTAGCAGTTGCCTTATATATTGTGGTGATTCTGTGTTGGGTGCATAGATATTTAAAATGGTTATATCTTCTTTTTGGATGGATCCTTTGATCATTATGTAGTGCCCTTCCTTGTCTCTTAAAATGGTCTTCATTTTAAAGTCTATTTTGTCTGATAGGAGTACTGCTACTCCGGCTTTCTTTTGATGCCCGATTGCCTGAAATATTTTCTTCCATCCTCTCACTTTCAATTTGTATGTGTCTCTAGAAGTGAAGTGGGTCTCTTGAAGACAGCATATACATGGGTGTTGTTTTTGTATCCATTCAGCTAGTCTATGTCTTTTGGCTGGGGCATTCAGTCCATTAACATTTAAGGTAATTATTGATATGTATGTTCTTATTGCCATTGTATTAATTGGGGGTTTTGTTGCTCTTTTTTTCTTCCCTTATTCTCTTGTTGTCTCCTCTCAGAAGATGGCTATCTTTAATGTTGTATTTGAGTTGATTTTTCTTATTTGTTTGTGTATCAATTGTAGATTTTTAGTTTGCGGTTACCCTGAAGTTTTGATATAGGAGTCTATATACAAATGAGATTGTTTTAAGTTGTTGGTTTCTTAATTGCATGTGCATCTCCAGTGACCTGCATTTGTGCTCTCTTCTCATGATTTCTGATTTTGGTAGCATAATTGTGCATGGATGATTTAGTATTTTTACTGTATTTATGCCTTTACGGGTGGGCCTTGTCATTTGTGGTGTTTTTGTTTCTGATTGTGGCCTTTACTTTTCTGCCTAGAGAAGTTCCTTTAGGATTTGTTGTAAAGCTGGTTTAGTGTTGCAGAACTCTCTTAGCTTTTGCTTATCAGTAAAGGTTTTGATCTCTCCTTCAAATCTGAATGAGAGCCTTTCTGGATAACGTAATCTTGGTTGGAAGCTTTTCCCTTTCATCACATTTAGTATATCATGCCACTCCCTTCCGGCCTGCAGAGCTTCAGATGAAAAAATCTGCTGATAACCTTATCAGGGTTCCCTTGTATGTCATTTCTTTTCCATAGCTGCTTTCGAAATTTTCTCTTTGTCTTTAATTTTGGTCATTTTGAGTAATACGTGCCTCGGGCTGTTCCTCCGTGGGTTTATTTTATATGGTACTCGTTGCGCTTCCTGGATTTGAGTGAGTGGTTCCTTTTCCATATTAGGAAAGTTTTCGGCTATTATCTCTTTGAATATTTTTTCTGTCCCCTTTTCTCTCTCTTCTCCCTCCAGCACACTATAATATGGATTTTGGTGCATTTAACATTATCCCAGAGTTCTCTGAGACTCAGCTCATTTTCTTTCAATCTTTTATCTCTTTTCTCTTCTGCATTAGTGATTTCCACTAATCTGTCCTCCACCTCACTGATTTGTTCTTCTGCCTCTTGTATTCTACTGTTGGCTTCTTCTAAGGAATTTTTTATTTCAGTGATTGTATTTTGCATCTCTTCTTGTTTAATTTTTACATCTTGTATTTCTCTGCTCAGTGTTTCCTGTAAATTATCAGTCTTTGCCTCCAGTCTATTTCCAATGCCTTGCATCATCTTCAGCATCAACAGTCTAAAGTCTCTTTCTGGGAGGCTGATAATCTCATCACTGAGCTGTTTTTCTGGGCTTTTCTCTTTCTCCCTTATCTGAGTTAGAGTTTTCTGTCTTTTCATTTTTATAGGTTTTTGGTGTGGTGACCTTTTTGTAGACAATAGAGTTGTAGCCTCTCTTAGTTCTGGTGTTTGCCTCCCCTGTGGCGAAAGTTGGTATGGAGGGGGCTTGTTGTAGGCTTCCTGATGGGAGGGACTGATGCCTGCTCACTGGAAGGTGGGGTTGATTCTTAACCCTCTGATGGGCGGGTCATTGTGTCTGGATGAGATTAGAGGCTGGCTGTGTGCCTGAGGGGTCTTTAGGCAGCCTGTTTACTGATGGGTGGGGCTGAGATCCCACCTGGATTAATGTTTGGCCTGGGGCTTCTCAGTGCTGATGGAAGGGACCAGATTTTCCCAGAAACGGCCCCCTCCAGAAAAATGCAGGCTGATGAATGTTCCCGAGAGCTTTACCTCCAATGTCCTTCCCCCACAACAAGCCACAGTCACCCCTGTTTTCCCAGGAGATCCTCCAGGAATTGCAGTCAGGTTCCACCCGGATTCCTCTGGAGACTGCTTTGCCCTGGGACCCAGTGCACGTGAAAGTCTGTGTGTGCCTATCAAGAATGGGGTCTCTGTTTCCCCCAGTCCTGTGGAGCTCCTGCACACAAGCTCCACTGGCCTTCAATGCCAGATGCTCTAGGGGCTCTTTCTCCCTGTGCCAGATCCGCAGGTGTGGGGATTTGATGTGGGGCTCAGAACTCTCAGTCCTGTAGCTGAGTCTCTGTGATGCAGTTACTTTCCAGTCTGTGGGGCCTCCCACCCGGGAGGTATGGGGTTGCTTCTATCACGTGATTCCCCCTCCTACCTCTTGATGTGGTCTCCTCTCTGTCTTCTGGAGCAGAATATCTTTTTTGGAAGTTTACAGTCCATTTGGTTGAAGGTTGCTCAGCATTTAGTTGTAGTTTTGCTGTTTTTTGGAAGAGAAGTTGAGCTCCAGTCCTTCTATTCCACCATCTTGATAGCGTTTCCTCTCAAGAACTATTTTTATACCCATCTTCTATACCATTATGTTAAAAAAAAAAAACTAAAACTTTGCCAATTAATTTCTTCTAGATTTCCCCATAAATTCGTAAAATCTGTAAGAAAGAATCATGCAAGACTATTACATTTTAAAAAAAAATAGATGGCTTAGGTGTCATTAATGTGGCAGGCATTTAGTGAGCTCCAGGGTGACAGGAGATGCCATTAGATATGCAGCTTTTCCATGATTGCTCTTTGAGTATTTGACAGTAACCCGTGGGAAGGTTGGGAGCCTGTCCTGAATTTCTTGCCATCACAGTCATCTGCCTCGGTCCTTTCCCCCAAGCATCTGTCCGTCTGTTTCCACTGCCCCTTCCGGTCCACCTGTCAGACAAGCACTTACCAGCCACTTGCTGCTTAAGCAGAATAAACCAAAACTAAACGGCCCTGCTCTCCTTCTTACGGGGGTCTTTACTGAGACATCTGCTCTATCTTCTGATTCATCTCCATACATTCTCACTCTATGCTCATTTTCTTTCTCTTGTTCAAATTATTATTATCACTATATTTTTAGGGCTGCACCTGCAGCATATGGAAATTCCCAGGCTAGGGTTTGAATCGGAGCTGCAGCTGCAGCCTGTGCCACAGCCATGGCAACAGCGCAGCAGAGCCACATCTAAGACCCATGCCAGAGCTTGTGGCAATGCCTGATCCTTAACGCACTGAGTGAGGCCAAGGATTGAACCTGTATCTTCACAGATTCTCTGTGGGGTTCTTAACCCAGTGAACCACAACGGGAAGTCCTCATTTAAATTTTAAATGAACACAGAAAATATTCTAACCACATACGAGTCAAAATAATGTAAAAATGCTCTTCTGACCAGCAACTAGATGAGATGCTTCGTTATAAATTTTTCTTTCTTCCTGTCCTCTGCGCTTCTCCCCCCCGTCCCCTTCCTTCATCTCATTCCCTTTTTCTCTTTCCAGCCAGGCCTGGGATCAGATCCAAGCCTCAGATGCTACCTATGCCTGTTGTAAAATTTTCAAAGCATTTTTTTGAGAAACAAAATCTAAATCAACCAGCCTTCCTTCGTATGCATCTTCCACCCTCCCCAAACGTAACCTCTTACTGACAGTCCTTATATATTCAACTGTGTGTCTTTTTATATAATGACTAAATCCCACATTCCCCTCTAATGATAGAAATGTGATCATTATTTTATATTTTTCACTCAACTACACTGACACACACGGATCTGGTTCCGTGTCAGCAAGTGCTGTAAAGCATGGTGTGATACAGAAATAATTTGCCCAATTCCTCTTAAAAGTATCTTACTTCTTTTGCCATATTTTCTTGCAAAAACAATACAAGGATCAGCATCCTCCTTATACAGGCCTGTGAATTGATCTGGTGATTACTCTTGAGATGGGATTTCTGTGTGATAGGATGTGCCTGCCTGCAACTTTACTTGTTATTTCCAGCGGTCTTTCCTAAGTAGCGGCAGTCCCTTTCACGTAAGCATCGTTGCATTTTTGCAGTGTGTGGTTGTGCACCCTTCTTGAATTTCTGGCACTCTAGGTTGCTGCACACATCATTTCTACTTTCTGTTCTAGCCCCAGAGTCATCTAATTTCTCCTGGGAGCCCTGCTTCCTTTTATTGGAGAGTGGGATTAGAAACTGTGTTCTGGCACCAGATGGCTTGTTGCTAGTAGGGGGTTGTTTCTTGAGGGCCTTGTCAGCCGACAGAGCAAGAAAATATGCAGTCCTCTGGGGGTACCTGATGGGGACTAGTGTCTGGATACCCTCGGGTACGAAAATTCATGGATGCTCAGATCTCATATTTTCGTAGAACCCGTGTAACCCTCTCCTCTTATTTTAAATCATCTTTACATTCCTTACAATACCCGATACAGTGTAACTTACAACACCTAAATGTAACTTACAATACCTGATACAATGTGACTTACAATACCGGATACAAGGCAGTACAGTACAATGTAAATAGTTGTAAATACAGTGTAAATGCTATGTAAATCATTGCCTGCTCATGGAAAATTCAAGTTTTGCTTTTTGGAACTTTTTGGAATCCTCCCCTAATAGTTTTGATCTGTGATTGGCTGAGTTCGAGGATTTGGGACCCTGGGTTCCGGAGGGCTGACTGACTGTGTGCGTGTGCACACTGACTCCTGTTTGTGCACGCATCTCTAAATATGATGTGTTTGCACATTAAGCCATAGCTGAGTGCACGGGGATGTCTGCAGCTTGGAGCCATTTGAAACGTGGACCCTTCTCGCCTCCTCCACTGCCTGTCTGCTCACGCCCGACTCCTAACTTGCTCCGACCACCTGCCGTCAGTGTACTTAAAGGATCCACTCCAGCATACGTGCGGCACTCCCAGAGGTGTTAAGCCATATCCCTGTGAGAAAGAGTTTATCAGCTAGAGGGCGGTGCTTGTGTGCAGTTCCTTTTGTCTTTACTTTAGTCTTACACAGGCACCAACACATGAAGTAAAATTAGGTCAACACTGCACCCACTCAAACACCCCTCTGGTAACACCATTTAATTCTTTTGTGACAGTGTGCCTTTTATCCTGGAGTCCCCGAAATTTCCCAGTAGTTTTGTCATTGTTTTAATTTGCATATCTTACTTCCAGTCTTTGTGCTGTAATATCCTGTGACTGGTGACGAGGCTCCAGCACCACGTGTCCCCTGCGACTGTTTCATACCGAATAGTGCCCCCACCCGAAAAGTTTCCCCAACCCCCAAACCTGGCTGACACTGATGTCTTTACCTTCTCTGGTTGTACCTACTCCAGAATGCTGTAGACATGGAATCTTGCAGTGTTTAGTCTTTGCAGACTGCCTTCTTTTCTTAAAGTATGGCTGTCTTTACAGTGTTTCAGGTGTACAGCCAAGTAATTCAGTAATTACACACACACGCACACATTCTTCTCCAGATTCTTTTCCTCATAGAGACTGCTTTCCTTCACTCGGCAACATGCACGTAAGGTGCCTTTGTAAACGCCTTTACCGTTTTTATCACTGAGCAGGGCCCCCTTGTACGCATGACTTCCATTTCTTCGGTTCAGTAAATGACCTCATTTAGTCTTGTTGCTTTAATAGTAAAATCCATCTGGAGTTCCTCTTGTGGCTTAGTGGGTTAAGAACCCAATTAGTATCCATGAGGACGCAGCTTCAGTCCCTGACCTCGCTCAGTGGGTTAAGGATCCGGCACTGCTGTGAGCTGTGGTGTAGGTCGCAGATGTGGCTCGGGTCCTGCATAGCTGTGGCTGCACAGCTGCAGCCTGGGAACTTCCAGATGGTGCTGGTGCCACTCTAAAAAGAAAAAAAAAAAAAACAATAGTGACATCCAGCACATTCCGTGAGGAACGGGGCTCCATCCCAGTGACCTGGCTCCTAGCAAGGACGTTTCCCTGCGCCCAGAACCCTGCACCACGCTTCCCCGCGTGGAGGAGAAACGCTGCTCCGGCGGGCGCTCTGTTCCTCTGTGATGTGGGCGCGGCTCCTCCGTCCTCCGGTTCCCAGCTCTCCGCGCTGTCGTACAGAAAGGCTCCGCGTGGCCCGCCTCCCCAGACACGCAGGCTCCTCGTGTCGCTTGACTCTACCTGCTGAACACCTCCTGACAAAATCGGGCACTTGACACGCCATGTCCGGCCTGACTCCTTGGTGTGGGACGGTGACCTTTTTTTCCGTTTCCTGTGGCTGCCCCCACCCGTCTTTACATTTCTCGGGCTCGAAACAACACACATGGCTAATCTTGCTCCTCTGGCAGTCAGAAGTCTGCCCGGGTCTCACAGGGCTCGTTGCAAGGTGACCTTGGCTCGCGGCTCCCACGCATCCTTACAGCCAGCGGTGGCGGCTCAGGCCTTCCTGGCACAGCTGCATCTCTGGCGCTTCCTCCTCCACAGGATACAGCGCCGCGGGGAGAGCCCTGGGGCCACCTGTATAGGCCGCGACAACGCCACATGTCAAGTCCCTCCCGTGACCACATCTGCCAGAGCCAGTCTGTGCTGGGAGGTGCCGGCATCGCGGGCTCCAGGGCGGGAGGCGGCGGTGGTGGGCCATCCCTCTGCTCCCACGCGGGTTCAGCCTGGAATGCGTGAGACGTAGGCAGGTGGGCGTAAGATCTTCGAATCTCTGTATTCTTACAAGAAAAAGGACATACTGAAGTGAGTTCCCATCAGTGGGTGAGAGAACTAAATGCATTCATGCGCGTGGAGGTGGGTGGACAGTGTTCGAAAATCTGCAAGAGACCCCCGGCCGCCGGCCCTCCCATCTCTGCACTGGCCAGACCCCAAAGCCACCCTCACAGAGAAGCCAGAGTCGTCATCTTTTCTTTTTTTCTGGCTGCCTCTGCAGCTTGTGTAAGTCCACGGGCCAGGGATTGAGCCCATGCAGCAGCTGTACTTTATGCCTCAGCTATGGCAATGCCAGATCCCTAACCATCTGAGCCACCTGAGAACTTTTCAGAGTCATCTTGTGTTTTGGTTTTTTTTTTTGGTTTGTTTGTTTGTTTTTGCCTTTTAGGGCTGTACCCACAGCACATGGAAGTTCCCAGGCCAGGGGTCAAATCAGAGCTGCAGCTGCCATTCTACACCTCAGCCACAGCAACGCCAGATCTGAGCTGCGTCTGTGACCTACACCACAGCTCACGGCCACACTGGATCCTTAACCCACTGAGTGGGGCCAGGGATCGAATCCATATCCTCAGGGACACTAGTCAGGCTCATTACTGCTGAGGCACAACAGGAACTTCCTAGGGTCCTGTTCTTAATGAGTGTTTCTCTCCTGGCCCCCAAGACCGTGGTGACATAATAAAAATGTACCATCTGCGTTTTGGTCAACTTCACTAAGAAGAACAGAGAGAATCATGCAAAGGCTCCAAGGATTGTTGCTTTGCTTTGAAAAAAAGAATAATAATGCCTACTGCTGAATGAGTGAGTTACCACGGGCAAATTCCATAAGAGCTCGACAAAGTAAGTTATATTTCCGGCAATTTCACTGTGGGTTCTGTGCGCTCGCAGGCAGCTATGCACACAGTGATTAGTATGTACTTCTTTTTAAGATCTTTTCAATTAAGAAATTGTTTAGGGAGTTCCCTTTGTGACTCAGTAGAAACAAACCTGGCTAGGATCCATGAGATTACAGGTTCAATCCCTGGCCTCGCTCAGTTAAGGATCCGGTGTTGCTGTGAGCTGTGGTGTAAGCTGCAGACGGGGCTTGGATCCCACATTGCTGTGGCTGTGGTGTAGGCCGGTAGCTACAGCTCCGATTCGATGCCTAGTCTGGGGACTTCCATGTGCCACAGGTAGCTCTAAAAAGGAAAAAAAAAAAAAAAAGTTTAATTTTAATGGTAGCATCTACTGAAGATGATTTTAAAACATTATAATCATGTCATGATTGAAGAAAGAAAATGCCCTCTCTTTTGCCTCTCCAGGCTTCAGCTCCTACTTTCCAGTGTCATGACGTTAAACAGTCCCTTTGACAGGCTCTGTGTGTCTGGATATTGTTGATGACAGTGGCACCATGCCCTCAGTGCAGCTCCTGACTCTTGATTATCAAGCACCCTGATTGCTCCTGATTCTTCGTTCTGTGTCAGGCATAGAGAAGAGGAATCTCAGAGTTCCCTGGGGGCCTAGCCATTAAGGACCTGGCTTGGGTCACTGCTGCTGCGTAGGTTCAAGCCCTGGCCCAGGAACTCGCTCGTGCTGCAGGCGCAGCCGGAGAGAGGTAGAGGAGAGAGAGAGGGAAGAGAATTCTGTGAAGTCAGTATTTGGGCCAAGGATGTAATTGTGTTACACTTACTCCAGGTCTTACCCTGTCAGGTTTTCCCAACCCCATCTGGACTGGGCTACCGTCTTTACCACTAGATCTTTCTAATCCCTTTGTCTTGTGAAGGACCTGGCTCATTTTCCACGTGCCATTTACTAATGGTCATGTTACCAGTGAGCTCAGCCTTCAGGACTGCGAAACCCTAATGGGAAGTGTCTTCTCAAGGGGCAGCCTAAAGATCCCAGAAGCCAAAGAACGAGACAGAAAACCTGTAGGTGAAACATACATGCAGTAGTGAGCAGCTCAGCCAGTTACTTTGTCCCCAGCAGAGCCGGGCTGTGTGTTTTCTGAGTGGGGGGGCCCATTCCCACATCTGTGAAAGGCATGAACAGAGGTGGCGTTGGCTGTATGTGATGTGGTGTTTAGGCAGCCCAAACAGACATTTTTGCGCCTTACAGTTTTTTAAGCTTTTTTAATTGAAGTAGAGCCGATTTACAATATTGTGCTAGTTCCAGCTGTACAGCACAGTGAGTCAGTAATTTTTGAAGATTATGTTTCGTTATAGGTTATTACAAGATACTGAGCATAATTCCCTGTGCTAGGCAGTAAATCCTTCTTATCTTTTTCTCTTTTTTCTTTTCAGGGCGGCACCTGCAGCATATGGACCTTCCCAGGCTAGGGGTCAGTTTGGAGCTGCAGCTGCCAACCTATGCCACAGCCACAGCAATACTGGATCCAGGCCACACCTGTGACCTGTGCCACACCTCGTGGCAACACTGGATCCTTAACTCACTGATGATCCTTGGTGAGTTCAGAATAGCACAGAATACAAAGTAATTGTTTTGGATTTGAATTTGGAGAGAAAGTGCAATTTCTCCAACTACGATAATCCCCAACCCTGCAGGCTCAGAGCACTGAACGGATCACCCCACTGGCTTCAGACACCCAGTTTTGGTTTGGGAAACTAAGCTGTTAAGGTAACTGTCACAATTGTTTAGATGAAAAATTGGGGGTAGTTTTACAATTTTATTAACTTTTTCTTGTTTCAACTTCCAATTTAGACATTATTTCTCTAGTCTTGCAATAATGCTTTAAAAGTGCAGTTTTTCTCACATTCAAATTATTTTTGGCAGCAAGTTGGTCTAAATAACCTGTTAGACCACATCACTTAGAAAAAAAAAAGAACTCTCTATTCTGGAATCTTAGTTCTATTCATTATGAAAAATTATTATTTTCTTAACCCACTGAACTGCAGTGGGAAGTCCACTCGTCTTTTTTATGCCTGGAGTTGAGATCTGTTAATCCCATGACCATAATTTGTCCTCCCTCCCCCCCCCCCGTTGTAACCACAAGTTATTTTCTACGTCTGATAGCCTGTTTCTGTTTTACAAATATATTCATCTGTAATTTTTAGATTCTGAATATAAGTGATATCAGACAGTCTTTGATTTACTTCATCTTATATTCTTTAGGTCCATTTACATTGCTGCAGGTGGCATTACTTCATTTTTCATGGCTGAGTAATATTCCACACAGTTTTTAACGATGGCACATCTCAGATACAAGTGTTCCTGCTGATTGCTGGGCTTGTTCTGATTTTGTTTACACATATTTCCATGAAGCCTGTGCCCTTTCTTTGAGCAACTCTTCTGACTGGATTTACATGTCTCTGTTGAGTTGATAGGAGCATCATACTCTTGTTAAACACTTGGTTTGCTGATATGGTGTAAAATTTTTTAAATAGCAATGATCTTTATTTTTTCCATGATAGCTGGTTTACAGTGTTCTGTCAATCTTCTGCTGCACAGCAAGGTGACCCAGTCACACAGACATGGACGCATTCTTTTTTCTCACATTATCCTGCTCCCTCACAAGTGAGCAGACGTAGCTGATACAGTCTTGGGGTGGATTAAGTCTTAGGTCCTCTGTGTCTTTTGTCAGACAGGACCTGCCTAATTTTATTCGTGGGCTCTACTGGATGAACCTTATAGTGTGTGAGTGGTGGTGGGTGCAGGCAAATGTGTCTCTCTTTCTGGTCGAATTGCTGACTGAGGTTTTGGTTCATGTGTGTCAGTATTTCTAAAATGAGGCAAAGGACCACTTCCTTTGAAGACCACCTGCAGTGTTTGAACAACCTGATCTCCACTGCAGGACACTGTCTTGGGAAGGCAAGGCTGTGAAACCTGTATTTCACGAACAACTCACAGGACTTTAACACACAGTGTTGTGTCAGTCATACCTTTCTTGGGATTTATGCTGTAATACCGTTGGTTGTTTTTCTCCATTTTATAGAACCTGTTGTACACCAGTTTAAAAAATATATAAATTAGCACCTTTAAAATCCCTCTCTCTTCTTCTAGTCACACCAAAATTATGTAATTCATTATGTGATTAAGGTGCATCCTATGCACTTTGTTTTTATAACTGAAATTTACAAATTGTTACCTATTTCAGATAATTCAGAGCTCACCGATCATCGCTGATGGACATGTTTTTCTCAACTGTGATTTATCTTACTTTTCCTTTTGGCTACTTTATACAGATTATTTGTCCTTTTTGCTCCTCTGTTTTGATTAGACTTAAAAAAGGGATAGAGAGGGAGTTCCCGTCAGGGCTCAGTGGTTAACAAACCCGACTAGGATCCATGAGAATGGAGGTTTGATCCCTGGCCTCGCTCATCGGGTTAAGGATCTGGCATTGCCATGAGCTGTGGAGTAGGATGCAGACAAGGAAGGGTTGGATCCTGTGTTGCTATGGCTGTGGCATAGGCTGGGGGCTACAGCTCTGATTCCACCCCTAGCCTGGGAACCTCCATGTGTCCCAGGTGTGGCCCTAAAAAAAAGAAGAAAAAAAAATAAAAAGGGATAGTGAACCATGTCTCATAAAGTATGTGTATATGTATGATTTATATGTTTATATACATTTAGTTATATATTTATAGAATACATATAAAATTCATATCACATAATACAAATATATAATATAGAACTTACAGATTATATGAACATATATATCAGTCAGATATGTTTAGCCTTCAGTGTGTGTGTGTGTGTGTGTATATATATATATATATACACACATACACCTGATTCTATGTGAATATGTGCCTAAGAGAGAGAGCTTTAATGTTGACTGAAATTGAGCTTCATCTTTTCTTGAAAAATAATCTGTTATTATACGTGGAAAAGTCCCTTGGTTTTCTTTCATGACAGCTTTGACTCTTACTCATCTTTTATGCTTGTTTCATCACGGAAACCGATCCTGCACTCATAGCCTCCTTCGGCTGTTCTCCCATCCCTTTTTGCTAAATAACTTTGACGATGTGGTCTCTCACTCTTTTCTAACAGTGCATTTTTCTGGGTAATTTTACCACGTGTATTACACTTTGTGCAGAGCGGCCGTCTGTCTCACCAAGGGGCCTGGTTATCAGTCTCTTCATTCATTGTCCTCTAGTTGTCTCGAGTCAGAATCTTGCTTTCCTTCTTTCAGGGGTGTGTTGTGCAGTGTCAGGAAATGCAGGGTCTCATCGATTTTGTCTACAGCTGTTGGTTGAGTTGTTTCAGGCAGGCGGTGAATCACGTTCCTGCAACTTCGTCTTAGGCAGAGGTGCAGAGGTGTTGTGTTTAGAAGAAAGTGCTAAAACAGCTCGGAGGGGTTGTTTTTTTTTTTTTTGTATGGCCACTCCTGCGGCATATGGACATTCTCAGGCTAGGGGTCCAACTGGAGCTAGAGCTGAGACCTACACCACAGCCACAGCGGATCTGAGCAAGCTATGCTGCAGTTCTGTCAACAATGGGTCCTTGAACCACGCAGCAAGGTCAGGGGTTGAACCTGCATCCTCACAGACACCATCTTGGGTTCTTAACCT
>PVHT021183672.1:4143211-4162781 GCA_004024745.2 Catagonus wagneri
GGGGCAAGAGACGGTCGGTAGGTGCCACGCTGTCACTGTGAGATGCGCTCTGTGTCAGAGGTCACGGGGAGGGGAACCTGCCCCGCTTAAGGAAGCCTGACGACACGCTGGGCGATCCAGCCAGCAGACCAGAGACGCTAAACTGATTCCAACCGTTATTTTTTGGTGGGGGCAGACAAAAGGGGTCAGTTTCGTGGTTCAAAGTTCACAACTTGCAGGACAAAGAGCTGTTAACAGGCATTTAAAAAAAATTTTTTTTCATATTGGAATATAGTTATATTTATGAATGTTTACCATTTTAAACTTTTTTTCTTAGAGTTTTATTGACATATAGTTGATTTACACGGTCATGTTAATTCTGCTATACAACCAGAGGGATTCCGTCATACACATGCACGTGTCTATTTTCTTTCAGGTTCTATAGGTGCACAGAATATCAGATAGAGTTCTCTCAGTGTTTTCTTAGTTTTATGTGTACAGCAATGTGATTAAGTTCTTTTTCAGATTATTTTCCCATATGGGTTATTATTGAATATTGAGTACATTTCCCTGTGATATACAGCAGGTCCCTGTTAATTATCTGTTTTACCTATGGTAGTGTGAATATGTCAATCCCAAAATTCTAATTTTAAGATTCCACATGAAAGTGATATCCTGTGATATCTTTTTCTGACTGACTTCTCTCACTATGTTCCTCTCTAGGTCCATCCATGTTGCTGCAAATGGCATTCTTTCATCCGTGTTTATGGCTGAGTAGTATTCCATTGCGTATATGGACCACATCTTTTTTATCCATTCCTCCATCAATGGGCATTTCCATTATTTCCAAGTCTTGGCTACTGTGAATAGTGCTGCTGTGAACATAGGGGTGCATGGATCTTTCTGAATTACACTTTTGTCTGGATAGATGCCCAGGAGTGGGATTATTGGACCATAGGTTAACTCCGTCCTTAGTTTTCTGAGGAACCTCCATACTGTTTTCCATGGTGACTGCATCGATTTACATTCCTACCAAGAGTGTGGGAGGGCTCCCTTTTCTCCACACCCTCCCCGGCGTTTATCATTTGTAGGCTTTGTGATGATGGCCATTCTGATTAGTGTGAAGTGATACTTCACTATAGTTCTGATAGGCATTTCTCTAATAAGCGGTGGTGTTATGCATCTTCTCATTGACTTTTTTGCCATCTCTATGTCTTCAATGGAGAAATGTCTATTTAGATCTTCTGCTCCTTTTTAAACTGCATTGTTGAATACTGAACTGGAGTACCTGTTTGTGTATTTTGGAATTGCCACTTGTTGGTCACTTAATTTGCAAATATTTTCTCCCATTCTGTAGGTATTTTGATTCTGTTCATGTTTCCTTGGCTGTGCAAAAACTTAAGTTTAATGAGGTCACATTTGTTTGTTTTTATTTTCATTACTCTAGAAAGTGGATCTGAGAAGATACTGCTGTGATTGATGTCACAGAGTGCTAGGCCCATGGTTTCCTGTGCAGTTTTCAGTGTATCTGGCCTTACATTTAGGTCTTTAATCCATTTTGAGTTTATTTTTGTGTATGGTGTTAGGGAATGTTCTAATTTCATTCTTTTACATTTAGTTGTCTAGTTTTCCCAGCACCACTTTTTGAAGGGGCTGTCTTTTCTCCAATGTATATTCTTGCCTCCTCTGCCATAGATTAGTTGACCATAGGTGCTTGGGTGTATATTTCTGGGCTTTCTTTCCTGTTCCACTTATGTCAAAGAATTGGATGCAACTACAGATTCTCAGACTAAGTGAAGTAACTCAGAGAAAGACAAACGACAGATATCATCATAAGTATATGGAATCTAAAATAGGGTACAGGAGTTCCCGTCGTGGCTCAGTGGTTAACAAATCTGACTGAAGAACCACGAGGTTGTGGGTTTGATCCCTGGCCTTGCTCAGTGGGTTAAGGATCCGGCATTGCCGTGAGCTGTGGTGTAGGTCGCAGACGCGGCTCGGATCCCGCGTTGCTGTGGCGAAGGCCGGCAGCTACAGCTCCTGTTAGACCCCTAGCCTGGGAACCTCCATATGCCGTGGGTGCGGCTGTACATAAAGGCAAAAAGACAAAAAAAATAAATAAAAATAGGGCACAAGTGAACCTGTCTACAGAACAGAAACAGACTCACAGACACAGAGAACAGACTTGTGGCTGCAAAGGGGAGGGGGAGGGGAAGGGAGTGAGAGGGGGAGGGAGTGAGATGGACGGGCAGTTTGGGGTCAGTAGTTGAAAACTGTGACCCTGAGAATGGATGAGCAATGAGGTCCTGCTGGCCAGCCTGGAGAACTCTATCCAGCCTCCCGGGACAGAGACCATGATTGATGGAAGATAATAAAAGAAAGGGAGTGCATATATATATGTATGACTGGGTCACTTTGCTGCATAGCAGAAGTTGGCACAATATTGTAAATCAACTAATTTTTTTCAAGAAAAGGATAGACCCCAGTAGCTTCAGGTCTACCACACCCATCAGCAAAGAGCATCAGTGATTGCCTGGTGTGTCCATTTTTATTTAGACTAGTTCCCTCCATAATTCTCCTATTGTACAAACCTTTCTCCAAAAACAGGAGAAGGGCAGGAAGTCTCAGTAAAATACAGGTAAGTAACCGTTTCTGTGGTTCTCGATGCACTTAAAATAAGTCTTGTCAGTTGAACTTTGGAGAAGGTAGGTGTTGAAAATGTAGGGCTCTATTAAGCCCGAGATCACATTAATTCTTACTTACAAAGGTGGCGATTGAAGTGAAACTAGTCATTCAGTTAAAAAAAAATACATCTGTAAGTGTGGGTGTTTTTTTTTTAAACAGTGCATTATAAAAATTCAGTGTATTTTCAGCTTTCATCATTTCATGTATCAAGTTGTGGGTATAATTTTATTGATCTAAAAATATCAAACTACCTTAGCTCCAATAATTCAGTTTTCTGAGTGTTTTGATTTTTTATGCTCAGAAAATAGGTTTCATCTGAGTTTTTCCATCATGCCTCAGAATTACGATAATTTTATCTTTAAAGAAAAACAATCTTTATACCCTGAAATAATGGATGGATAACCAAAGCGTGTGGTAGTTTGCCTCATGCTTCTTTCAGAAAATGAGTAAAATTACTGAAAATTGTTCAGTAATATAGAACCTAGACTTACACTGCAAAAGGCAGCTCTTTCCTTTATCAGTTCAGTAGAGAAGGGACATTATAAACCTTCAGTAAAGTCATAGGGTGGCACTCCTGCAAGCATTATTACAATTGGAAAATGATCCAGTCCCAAATAATACTTGGGAATAGGGAGACGGGGTGGAACTGGGTAATACAACAAGCTGAATTCATGTCTGGCTGCCCCAAACCAAACCCCCTTCCATTTTCCCTTCTTTACAAAGCAAACTAAGCAAATCATCTTCCCTGACTCCTACAGCGGTGCCATGCAGTTATGTCTCAAGGTGCACAATTTAAGATTGGTTCTAGGGGCGCCCTTGACCATTGACGCTTCCTCCTTCGTTGTCACCTGGAAATCCTGTCTGGACATTCAGCGCACTGCGACGACCACGTGAGTGTGTGTGTAGGTGACATGTCGGTCCACGGAAGGGAGGAAGGATAAATGACAGGAGAGGAAAAGGTCTGTGCTTGACTGAGGGACAGGTGATGGTTAGATGGAAGGATGAAGATGTACAGATGACGTATGTGACAAAGACAAGATAGAAAAGATACACAGACACTCAAAAATAGCATATGTGATCCTTTGTATCATTTTTTAGATTCCACGTGTTATATTTGTCTTTGACTGACTGAGTATGAAGTCTCTAGTTGCACCCATGTTGCTACAAATGGCATGATTTTGTTCTTTTTTAGGGCTGAGTGGTATTCCATTTTGTTTATATGCCACATCTTCTTAATCCATTCATCTCTTGATGGACATTTAGGTTGCTTCCCTGTCTTGGCTGTAGTGACTGGTGTGCTGTGAGCAGTGAGGTGCATGGGTCTTTTTCTTGTACAGACATAGAATACAAAACTATGGTCACCAAAGGGGGAAAGGGGGGTGATAATTAGGAACTTGGGATTAGTATTTACACATACTGTATGTAAAATTGAAAACCAATAGTGACCTGGGTAGAACAGGGAACTACAGTCAGTATGCTGTAATAACCTGCAAGTGAAAAGAATCCGAAAAAATGTATCAATTTGTATGTTTAACTAAATCACTTTGCTATATGTACCTGAAACTAACGCAACATTGTGAGTCAGCTGCACCTCAGTTTAAAAGAATAGACGATGTACACCTCTCATTCTCCACAAGCACACACACAGACCTACACACGTCTCTGCCAACACACTGACTTGTAAAGACTGTGTGCATTTGAAATATCTTTGAAATTGTACTTCCTTGCTTTCTGTAACATCGTAGCATTCAGCTTCCACCATCCACTTATTTAAAGACTTGTTCCTCAATTATGATCTTTTGGAGCCTGCCAACACTCAGGAAGTCTAGCCCCTCCTGGTGCTGCAGTGGGTGATGGGGCCTGTCTGGCCCTGGGAAGAGGCAGGGACCTGTATTCTGGAACCCAGGGACCACCATCAGAGGAGAGGGGAGAAACACACATTCTAATAGATCTCTAGGGAGGCAGGCTCTCATTGGCCATCTTTTGGTCAAGTGCATTATTTGGGGATTTCTTTCTGTTTTTTGTCCTTTTTTTTTGTCTTTTTGCCTTTTGTGCAGAGCCACACCCGCGGCATATGGAGGTTCCCAGGCTAGGGGTCTAACAGGAGCTGTAGCCACCGGCCTTCACCACAGCCACAGCAACGCGGGATCCGAGCCGCGTCTGCAACCTACACCACAGCTCACGGCAACGCCGGATCCTTAACCCACTGAGCAAGGCCAGGGATCGAACCTGCAACCTCATCGTTCCTAGTCAGATTCGTTAACCACTGAGCCACGACGGGAACTCCTTATTTGGGGATTTCTTTTTTCCTGTTTTTATTTTTTATTGAAGTATAGTTGACTGACAATGTCATGTCAATTTCTGCTGTACAGCAAAGTGGCCTCGCTATATATATATGTGTGTATATATATATATACACACACACACATATATATATACATATATATATATGTATATATATATATATTCTTTTTCTCAAATTATTTTTCATCATGTTCTATCACAAGAGATTGGATAGAGTTCCCTGTGCTATACAGTAGGACCTCATTGCTTATCCATTCTTTATTTTAACATCTAGATTTAAAAAAAAAAAATTTAATGATTGTTATTTTTTCCATTATACGTGATTTACAGTGTTCTGTCCATTTTCTACTGTACAGCAAGGTGACCCAGTCACACATACATATATACATTCTTTTTCTCACATTGTCCTCGGTCATACTCCATCCTAATTGACTAGATTGGGTTCCCAGTGCTAGACAGCAGGATCTCATTGCTTATCTGTTTGGGATTTCTTTTTAAACAGCATGGAGCTGAAATGTTCTTCTTGGTGTTTTCTTCATAATTTTGCTTTAGGGCAGCGGTAACTCTGAGAGTCTTGTGTTCGCAAGGCCATTCTCTTTGTCCCCCAGTGGGGAGAAGGCAGGGCCCCACCCCCATCCCCCAGGCACAGGTGGGCCGGGCCCCGCTCTGCGAAGTCCCCTCCCACCCACCGCCACCTGTGACGGGGAGAATCACAGTATTCTTCAGCACAGTGACTTGCCTTGGGGACACCGCCGTGGCTCAGGTCCAAGAGCTAGACTGGAATTTCAGCAGAGTATGGAAATCTGCCTTACAGGGAATACAGGGCCCTCACACGTGTTTGTTTTCCTTTCTGCCTCCTGTCCTGACGCCTCGTTTCTCTCAGTCCGCGACTGCCTTTGGAGGCTGTACCCTTAGAGGACGCCTTCTGGTGAAGTGCTTGGTTCGTCCGGTCTCTTTTTTCCCTCTCCAGGCCTTTATGAGAGTCCGTTTAGGAGGTCCTGTCGTGGCTCAGTGGTAACGAATCTGACTAGTATCCATGAGGACACAGGCTCGATCCCTGGTCGCGCTCAGTGGGTTAAGGATCCGGCGTTGGGTGGGCCGTGGCGCAGGCCGGCAGGTGTAGCTCTGATTCGACCCCTAGCCTGGGAACCTCCATATGCTGCAGGTTAGGCCCCAAAAAGCATCCCTCCCCCCCAAAAAAAATCCCTCCCACATTTACTTTAACAATATGTAAGGTTTTTCCGTCGTTACGCCTCTTCCCCGACATGCCGTTACTGTCAGCCTTCCCGCCTGTCAGTCAGCGCCCTCAGGACACCGAGACGGGCAGTCACTGACCTGGCCCGCGTGCCGAGTGCTAGGCAGCACCGTTTCCTTGCAGCGTCAGGGGGAAGAGTCCGGGTTCTTGAGTAACGCCAGCCCCTGAACTTTCACCGGTTCTTCCTGAGTTTCAGTCATAATCTGTCTCGGCCCATTTCCTACGTCACTCATAGTTTCAGGTGTTTAAGTGCCGCCGTTAGGGTGGGCTTCGTGCGCGTGGCGGTATTTCTGTGGGCAGTCCTAGAGCTCACAGGTCTGTGTCTGTCTAGAGTCCAGAAATGTTAACCAGATACGACAAGGCATGAGAATTACTCTTGCTCCCTCTTTATTTGCCTAAATGGGTTTTCTTTTCATGCCCAAAACTCCTCTTGGAAGGGCTCTGCAACGCTGTTGGGCTCCAAAAAAGAAATGTCAGCGCTGTGCAGGAAAAGGCAGGCCGGTGCCACCAAGTCAGCACCTTGCTGTGAGGCCTTGAGATGCGGCCCGGGTTCTCGGTGTCCTTTTCCGTCACCGCTCGTTTCCGCTTAGCCCTGCAGGGCAGTCGGCACTGAAGGTGACCTTGAGCGCCCAGTGACCGTCCCTGCAGAGGTCTGCTCATGCTTCTGTGCGCTGAGCTCCATGGTCAGGGTGGGAGTCGGTGACGGCCCCAAGTCTGACGCGCTCAGGGAGTCACACAGGTTTTTACTGCTGTAGGAGAGGCTCGTTTCTGTCTTTATCCTCTGACGTGTTACTTAAATATCATCAACCTGCTTTGATTTATATCCAAAGTGCGGTTCATAACTCATCTCAGTTTACAAAGAACGCTTACACTTTTTATCCTAAAAGCAACCGTGGACGATTGGTGACTTCCTCTGCATAACGATTAAGGAAACAGACCTAGGGCTTTTTACAACTTTACGAAGTTTAAAAACCTCAGAGGTGACGTGTAATTAAGGACTTGAGAAGGTATTCCTTGGTTTCCCATTGGACTCATTATTTCATAAAATTCATGTTTCAGGTTTGTGTGTTTTCACTGTTCAGAATTGCTCAGGAATTGAAAACCACAATGCAGTTTAAACCATTTACACGTCTGACGTAAGGAAACAAACTGCTCTTGTGACTACGAAATAAATCAGAATCGCCAAATTCGGAGGCACATCTACATATATACATGTCAACATAAATTTGATATTTATACAAGGCTTCTTACGTAAACGAAAGCTATAAGATATTTGACTCACTGCACCAAAAATTTAATTTCAGAACGTTACACTCCTCTGGGCTCTGCCACCTTTACATGGATGACAAGTTCTATCGAGACTCAATTAATTCTGTAATTCAGTGCAAGGTTGCAAAATATTTTCTACTCCCAACGCCTTTCTCATCAGTCTTATTTTTGGCTCCTTAATTGAGTGTCATGGTTTACACTAGTCAAGCAGTGAGTCATAAGAATTCATGTAAGTTTGCCAGAAAGATCAGCCTGAGAGTCATACCCACACACAGGAAGGAAAATGGGAGAAGGCAGATTTTTTTTGTTTGTTTTGAATTTATAAATGCCCATTCTGGGAGTTCCTGTTGTGGCTCAGTGTAATGTACCTGACTAGTATCCATAAGGACGTGGGTTCAATCCCTGGCCTTGTTCAGTGGGTCAAGTATCCGGTGTTGCCATGAGCTGCAGTGTAAGTCTCAGATGTGGCTTGGATCCTTTGTTGCTGTGGCTGTGGTGTAGGCCGGCAGCTGCAGCTCTGATTCGACCCCTAGCCTTCCATATACTGTGGGTGCAGCCCAATAAAGCAAAAACAAAAAGCTCATTTTACCCTCCATGGAAAGCTGTGATAGAGAGCAAGAGAGCAGTTTATTAACCTTTGTGCATCTTCTGGCTGATGAAAATAAGAAACATTAACCATTTGGGGTATAATTAGGAATATATAGTCATGCGGGTTTCATTAATTTGGAAAGAGCTGAAGTTCAGTATCAGATCAAACACAGAGAAATGCTTTCTGTTTGGTTCAGTTCAAAAACACAGGTACCTAGACTCTATTAATAAGCCGCCAAGATGGGATCAAGATGGCAGAATAGACTCACTGGAGCTCACCTTCTCTCAGAAAAACATTACAACGAAATGCTGAACAACCTTCAATCAAATGGACTAGAAACTTTCAAAAAGATATCCCACTCCAGAAAACAAAGAGGAGACCACATCAAGAGGTAGTGGGGGTGATTATGTGATAGAAGCAACCCCATACCTCCCGGGTGGGAAGCCCCACAGACTGGAAAGTAACTGCATCACAGAGACTCAGCTACAGGACTGAGAGTTCTGAGCCCCATGTCAAACCCCCACGCCTGGGGATCGGGCACAGGGAGAAAGAGCCCCCGGAGCATCTGGCATTGAAGGCCAGCGGGGCTTGTGTGCAGAAGCTCCACAGGACTGGGGGAAACAGAGACCCCATTCTTGAAAGGCGCACACAGGCCTTCGTGTGCACTGGGTCGCAGTGCAAAGCGGAGACTCCATAGACTCTGAGTTGAACCTGACCGCAGTTCTTGGAGGATCTCTTGGGAACACAGGGGGTGGCTTCGGCTCACATACACAATGGAATATTACTCAGTCATTAAAAGGAAAGAAAGAACGGCATTTGCAGCAACATGGTTGGACCTAGAAATTATCATGCTAAGTGAACTTAGACAGTGAGACACCAACCTCATATGCTATCACTTACATGTGGAATTTACAAAGAAGGACACAGTGAACTTCTTTGCAGAACAGACACCGACTCACAGACTTTGACAAACTAACCGTTTCCCGAGGAGACAGATGGGGTGGGGGCGCACTGAGGGTCTGGGATGGAGATGCTGTAAAGTTTGGTTGTGATGGTTACTGTGCACCTATAAATGCAGTAAGATTCACTGAGTAAAAAAAAATGAAAGTAAAAGGTATCCAGATTAGGGGGAGAAAAAGATAATAGAGTCTATATAGTCTGAGCCTAAAACTGTGCCACCCACTAAGAGAAAGTGCCTCCATCTTCTGTCCAGACTATGCAGTGATTAAAAAAGCACATAGGAACTCTAACAGGTAGCAACTGAAGGTTAACAAAAGCTCCAGTGCACAGTTTTTGTTTGTTTGTTTTTCCTTCATTTTTGGCTGCCCTGCGGAATATACATTTCCCGGGCCAGGAATCAGATCCAAGCCGCAGTCTCGACCTAAGCCACAGCTGGGGCAACACCAGACCTTCATCCCACCGAGTCTGAGCTGGGCCAGGGATTAAGCCTACGTCCCAGGGCTCTCGAGACGCTGCCGATCCTCTTGCACCACAGCGGGGAGCCCCCCCCCCTTTTGTTTTAATAGAAAATCCTGTAAGCTTAGCAGAATGTTGACCGCCAGCCTACCTGTGTGCTTGTTTTTAAACAATCTAAAGGGTTCTTTGAGGTGTAATTGAATCTGCACTATTCAATGTTTGGTCTTCAAAATGGACTTTACGACCAAAATGTACACATTAATAATCATAATACAGCGCATCTCCGTTGGCTAAAAAGGGATATCATGAATCAGAGAAGCTTAAGAGGAAGCCTTAGAAATAATTTATTCTGATCACTGGTGCTTAGGCTGGAGGTTACTTTTATTTTTACCTATCTACCTACCTACCTTTTTAGGGCTGTACCTGAGGCACATGGAGATTCCCAGGCTTGGGGTTGCATCAGAGCTGCAGCCGCTGGCCTGTACCACAGCTCATGGCAACGCCGGATCCTTAACCCACTGTACCAGGCCAGAGATCGAACCTGCATCCTCATGGATGCTAGTCAGATTCATTTCTCCTGAGCCACGACAGGAACTCTCCGGCAGTTACTTTTTTTTTTTTTTTTTTGTCTCTTTGCCTTTATCTAGAGGTTCCCAGGCTAGGGGTCTAACAGGAGCTGTAGCCGCCGGCCTTCGCCACAGCAACGCAGGATCCGAGCCGCGTCTGCAACCTACACCACAGCTCACGGCAACGCCGGATCCTTAACCCACTGAGCGAGGCCAGGGATCGAACCCGCAGCCTCATGGTTCTTAGTCAGATTCGTTTACCACTGAGCTACGACGGGAACTCCTCTGGCAGTTACTTTCAATGTCTGTCCCAGCTATGCATTCTCAAAGTTGGCAGTGCTGGACTGAAAGCAAGAATCTGTCAAATTCAGGATCACTCAGAAAGCGTGTGGTCTAGTGGCTTATTCCAAACCACTCTCACTCCTCAGAGTAGATGTGAAATTAACACACAAATTGATTGTATAAAAGTAATATGCATTATAATCAATCGGTGCCCATTTCAGGGAAGCACAAAAAAAAATTTTTTGGGGGGTGGATTTCTGTCTTCTTAAAAATTTTATCTTGAAGTAGAGTTGATCTACAATGTTGTATTAGGTTCAGATGTATGGCAAAGTGATTCATTTATACATCTATCTGTTCTTTTTCAGATTCTTTTCACACCTAGGTTATTACTGAATATGGAGTAGAGTTCCCTCGGCTCTATGGGAGGTTGGTTATCTATTTTATATATAGTAGTGTGAGTAGTGTGTGTATATGAATGCTAACCTCCATATTTGTCCTCCTCCTCTTTCCCTTCCCATAGGTTAGTTTTCCAACTCTATTTCTGTTTCTTAAATACATTTGCATCATTTGTATTAGATTCTACATATAGTGATATTTTATTTGTCTTTCTCTGGTTTTCTTCCCTTACTATTGATTATCTCTAGGTTCCTCCGTGTTGCTGCAAATGGCATTAATTCATTCCTTTTTATGGCCGAGTACTATTCCACTGTATATATGTACCACATCTTGTTTATCCATTCCTCTGTCCGTGGACATTAAAGGTTGTTTCCATGTCTCAGCTATTGTAAATAGTGCTGTAATGAACATAGAGATGCATGTATCTTTTCAAATTGTGGTTTTCTCTGGATAGATGCCCAGGAGTGGGATTGCCAGATCATATGGAAGTTCTGTGTTTAGTTTTATTTAGGAATTTCCATGCTATTCTCCATAGTGACTGCATCAGTTTAAATTCGCACCGACCATGTAGGAAGGTTCCCTTTTCTCTGCACCCCGTCCAGCATTTGTAGACTTTTTGATGATGTGAGGTGACAGATACCTCACTGTAGTTTTGATGTGTATTTCTAATAATTAGTCTTGTTCAGCATCTTTTCATGTGCCTGTTGGTCATCTGTCTGTAGAGAAATATATGTTGTAATCTGCCCATTTTTAAAAACTGGTTTGGTTTGAGATAATCTGCGTGAGATATATATTTCAGAAATTAATCCTTTGTCAGTTGCTTCATTTGCAAATATTTTATCTCATTATGTGAGCTGTTTTTTCATTTTGTTTATGGTTTCCTTTGCCGTGTGAAAGCTTTTAAGTTTAATTAGGTCCCATTTGTTTATTTTTGTTTTTATTTTCATTACTCTAGGAGGTGAATCTGAAAGATATTGCTGCAATTTCTGTCAAAGAGTGCTCAGCCTTTGGATACTACAAACATTTATAGAGGAAAACAGTCTTACATCAAAGATGACATAGAGATGGAAAGACGTACGTACCATGTTCTGAGATTGGAAGACTCAGTACTGCCAAAGTGACTGCTCTACCCAAAGCAAGCTACAGATTCCATGCAACCTCGATCACATTACTATTTGGCATTTTTCACAGAACTGGAACAAAAAAAATTTTTTTTTAATTTGTAGGGAAACACAAAAGACCTTGAATATCCAAAGCAATCCTGAGAAAGAAAAACAAAACTGGAGGATTCGGGCTCTCTGACTTGAGACTGTACTTACAAAGCTACAGTCATCAAAACAGCACAGCATGGGCACAAAAACAGAAATACAGATTAATGGAACAGGATAGAAAGCCCAGAAATAAATAAACACACAGACCTGTGGCCAATTAACTGACCACAAAGGAGGCAAGAATATGCAGTGGAGAAGAAGAGGCTCTTGAATCAAGTGCTCCTGGGAAAACTGGACAGCTGCATGTAAAGAATGAAATTAGAATGCTCTCTAACACCACATACAAAAATAATCTTGAATTATTTTCATATAGCAGTTCACCCACAGTTTGATAGGGCATCATTCAGATGCCCATTTATCAACAGATGGCAAAAGAGAAGTTCTGCAAACTTTCATGAACACATCTCTTATGAAACTGGAATTAAAAGGAACTCGAGTCTTACCGGAAATGGGATTATGAAAGCCAAGAGTAAATAATACACATGTGACATTTAGGAAGGGAAAAATCCCCTGATGTCTATCCCCAACTCTCTTCCATTGTGCTAGATTGAAAAATGATAGTTGTTTTATGAACTGTCATTTTATGAACTGAGGAAAAATTACCTATCAGTGATGTTAGTAATTCACAGAGAAAACCCAGAGGAAGCTAAAGATACTTGGTCAAATCACTAAGAGCATTCTAACAGCGTTATGACAGTATTACCTTACAAAAGTCAGGTTTCCGTCCCTGCTACAGTGAAGGTCATTTAGAAAACACGGAGACCCGTATCATTTACAGTGGCAGCAACAAAGCAGAGTCTCCCTGGTATAATAACACTCACAGATGTCAGTTCTATCCGGATTAGTCCATTGATTGCTTCAATGAAGATCAAATAAAAAGGTTGGAAGCATGTTTTGTGAAACTCGGTGAGCTCTTTCTTAAATTCATATGGTAAAACAGCAGCATGAGTACCAAGGAGCCCTCCAAGGAGGAGATGGAGGCAGGTGACAGGCTCTGTGGAATTTCACATCTTAATGGTGAACCCATGTTAGGAGAGTGGGGGATTAGCAATAGGATGGTAGGTCAGTGGAAACGAGAGTAACCTCAGAGAGACAAACGGAGACATAATTTATGATTGAGAAAGGTCAACTTTCATTTAAAAAAAATATGAATTGATTAAAAATTACGAGTTTAAGAACTGAGAGCCAAATATCATAATTTAAAACCCAAGTACAACCACTATGGAAAACAGCATGGCGGCACCTCAGGACACTAAATATAGAACTGTCTTATGACCCAGCAATCCTAGTCACGGGCATATATCTGGACAGAACTTACCTTGAAATAGACACATGCACCTGTATGTTCATTGCAGCACTGTTCACAATAGTGAATACTGGAAACAAGCTAAATGTCCATCAACAGAAGAATGGATTAAGAAGAGGTGGTTCACATACACAGTGGAATACTACTCAGCCATGAAAAAGAACAAAATAATGCCATTTGCAGCAACATGGATGGAACTAGAGACTCTCATACTAAGAGAAGTAAGTCAGAAGAAAAAGACAAATACCATATGATATCACATATAACAGAATTGGATATATGGCACAAATGAACCTTTCCACAGAAAAGAAAATCATGGACTCATAGAACAGACTTGTGGTTGCCAAGGGGGAGAGGGAGGAAGTGGGATGGACTGGGAATCTGGGGTTCACAGAAGCAAACTGGTGCATTTGGAGTGGCTAAGCAATGAGGTCCTGCTGTACAGCACAGGGAACTCTAGCCACTTATAATGGAGCATAATGGAGGATAATGTGAGGAAAGAATGTATATATGTATGTTATGTGTGACTGGGTCACCTTGCTGAATAGTAGAAAACTGACAGAACACTGTAAACCAGCTATAATGGAAAAAATAAAAATCATTAAAAAATAAAACCCGAGATAGAAATTTTGATTAATTCTGTTACATTACAATTTAAAACACTCTCTCTAATATTAAAGGCTGGTAAGTGAAGTATTCAGTTTGAAGAATATGGATTTTTTCTTCCTACTTTTTGTATGTGTCTTTTTAGGACTGTACCTGTGGCATATGGAAGTTTCTAGCCTAGGGGTTGAATTGGAGCTGCAGCTGCAGACCTCCACCACAGCCACAACAGTGCCAGATCCAAGCTGTGTCTGCGACCTACACCACCGCTTGTAGCCACACCAGATCCTTAACCTACTGAGCGAGGCCAGGGATCAAACCTGCACCCTCATGGATACTAGTCAGCTTCATTTCACTGAGCCACAACAGGAACTCCTGGAGAATATATTTTCAATAATTTATCCAGCAAATATAAAAAACAGTACACAAATGCACATACAAATACTTCCAGTACAAAAATGAGCAGAATTATAAATAGGTAGTTCAGACGTTTAGAACCCATGAACCCATGCAAGGTTTTTAAGTTCATTTGTAGAATTTAATGATAAATTTAATGAGACATAATGTTTTACCCACAAAGTGGGCTAAGGGTAAGACTACCCTTACCCTTAAAATACCAGTATTTTTCTGAAAAATACTGAGAGAAGGTGGGGGTGTGAACCACAGGACACTCTTAGCCATATCTTGTCAGATTATAAGTTGTCATCATTGTTTCAGAATACAGCTTGGTGTATGCTGGAAATCTAGCATCAGAATAATCGTGAACCAGCAGTCTTACCCGAATGTTGCTGCTTCTTATTCTTTTTTGTTTTTTTAGGGCCACACCTGTGGCATATGGCAGTTCCCAGGCTAGGAGTCTAACTGGAGCTGCAGCTGCAGGCCTACACTGCAGCCACAGCAGCACAGGATCTGAGCTGCATCTGTGACCTACCACAGGCAATGCTGGATCCTTAACCCACTGAGCGAGGCCAGGGGTCAAACCTGCAACCTCACAGACACTGTGTCACATTCTTAACCTGCTGAGCCACAGCGAGAACTCCTGAATGCTTCTGTCATAAACATCTCAGGAACAGCCAGATCCTGAAGCGCTTACAAGGATATTCTTAGCAGCTTCTTTTGTTAAAAGCAAAATCACAGATTAAACCCAGGCTTGTCAAGAGTACAGTGGTATTAATACAACACAAATTGTTTATCCAAAGAAATGCTACACAGAAATGAAGAAGAGTAAGTTACATGTATTTACCTTTTCCGCTATGCTTTATTACAAGATACTGAGTATAGTTTCCTGTGCTATAAAGTTTTTTGTCTGTTTTATATAGAGTAGTTTGTATTAGCTAATCACAAGCTCCTAACTGATCCTCCCCCCTTCCCCTTCGGTAACCAGAGGTGTGTTTTCAGGATCGAAGTCTGTTTCATAAATGAGTATATTGGTCATACTTCAGATTCCACATATACACAATACCCTAAGGTATTTCTCCTTCTGACCTACCACATTTAAACTACATGTATTTCAATCAACCATGGACACTAAAGTTCAAGAACCAACCCAAGAAGGGCACAGACAATGTTTAAAATCAGGCATGATTTAGGAATACATTCCCAAACAAAAGAAGACTAGAAAACCCAGCTCTTCTCTCAGGGTAACAGTCTCCAATTAGGAAAAAAAAAATAATTCTGTGGAAAAGAGCAATCAAGTAACATTAGATGTTCCCACTTCCTACCTTGGGGGATTTGTTCGTGATGGGTGCGTGGCGCGAGCAATTACACAAAAGTCGTGTTTCCACTTGGTTCAGTGTGCTGCTGCCTCTGTCCTGAAGCTCTGAGAAATTCAAACGTCAAGGTTGTGTTTCTTTTAAAGTGGAGTCCAGCAGAAAAAAATAAAGCATTGCAGGACCAAGGCAGCTTCTGTGCCATACGCATTGCTTCCAAGTTCCTTGCTATCCCTAAAATATATGATTCCTGGTGATCTGTGAGCACAGAGCATGGCTGGACCCAGGATGTGTGGAGTTCAGCAAGATTTAAATGAGGAATTCCCACCATGGTGCAGTGGATTAAGAATCCCACTGCAGCAGCTCAGGTCACTGCAGAGGTGTGGGTTTGATCCCCAGCCTGGCACAGTGGGTTAAAAGATCTGGCATTGCTGTAGCTGTGGTGTGGGTCACAGCTGTGACTTGGATTTAATCCCCAGCCCAGGAATTTCCATATGCCGCAGGTGCGGCTATGAAATTAAAAAAAGAGTCTATATATATATATATACACACACACACACACACACATTATCTTAATCCAATCATCTGTCAATGGACATTTAAGTTGTTTCCATGTCTTGGCTATACAGAATGGAATACTACTCAGCCATAAAAAAGAACAAAATAATGCCATTTGCAGCAACTTGGATGGAACTAGAGACCCTCATACTAAGTGAAGTAAGCCAGAAAGAGAAAGACAAATACCATATGATATCACTTATAGCTGGAATCTAATATACGGCCAAATGAACCTTTCAGCAGAAAAAATCATGGACATAGAGAACAGACTTGTGGTTGCCAAGGGGGAGGGGAAGGGAGTGGGATGGACTGGGAATTTGAGGTTAATAGATGCAAACTACTGCCTTTGGAATGGTTAAGCAAGGAGGTCCTGCTGTATAGCACTGGGAACTATATCTCATCACTTGTGATGGAGCATAATGTGTGAAAAAAGAATGTACACATGTATGTGCGACTGGGTCACCTTGCTGTACAGTGGAAAGTTGTCAGAATACTGTAAACCAGCTATACTGGAAAAATATAAAAATCATTATAAAAGTAAAAGAAAGAAGATTCAAAGCAAGTTCAAAGCAAGTGTTACATCTGTGACCACGTGGACGCTCTAGCAGACCAGCATTTGACCTTAAGAAACAAGAGCAAAAAAAAAAAAAAAAAAAAGGATGATGTAGCAATGAAGAAGTGGGCATTCCATAATCCTTTTCTGTTTCCTCCTTCTGTGTTCATCGGTAAGCTGCCGTTGAAGAGCATGGGTAGAACACACGCAATCGTATCAAGAAGTGAAATGAAATGTTGCTAGTCCTGTGCAGTGCTCCTCCTGTTCCCACAATGAAGTGTTTACTTAAGGTACCCCTCCTGAAACACCTGAATGGCATAATTCCAGGGCTTCGCAATACAAACAAAATCCTCTGATATTCCCATTTAAAATGAGCAGTGCACAATATAAAGCTAAAGACAGGTCAAGGACTAAATATCTTATTTAATTAGAACATTAAATTGCAAAATTTTCAGACTATGGCAAGATGAGAGAGAGAGGAGGGGGAGAGACAGAGAATGGAAAAACGCTGATATTTTAGTACTGTGAATCAGGCCAAAAGGATAGTCTCCATTTTCCTGGAGAGGATCAAAAAGTAAATACTCCCAGCTTTATGAGTTAGTTACAAAGAGCCTGCTGCTATCAGGCAATTCTCAGTGTAGGACAGAAACAGCCAAAGACAGTACAGAGGTGAATGAGTGTAATGAGGTTCCAATAAAACTTGATTCACACACACACACACAAAGTGATAGGATTTGGCCCCTAGATCCTACTTGTCCCTTAGATATGCTTAAGGAATCCACTATCAAGACTGCTTATCATCCCAGGTGCACAAGGATGTGAAGTTCAACGTATGCAAATCAATCAACGTCATACACCACATTAGCAAAAGAAAAGTTAAAAACCACATGATTAACTCAATAGACGCAGAAAAAGCATTTGACAAAGTCCAACATCCATTCATGATCAAAACTCTTACCAAAGTGGGAATACAAGGAACATTCCTTAACATAATAAAGGCCACATATGAAAAACCCATGGCAAACATAATACTCAATGGAGAAAAGCTGAAAGCCTTCCCACTAATTCTGGAACAAGACAACGATGCCCACTCTCGCCACTATTATTCAACATAGTATTAGAAGTCCTAGCTACAGCAATCAGAGAAACAGAAGAAATAAAAGGCATCCAAATAGGAAGAGAAGACGTAAAACTGTCACTGTATGCAGATGACATGATACTATATATACAAATCCCGAAAGACTCAACCCCAAAATTACTTGAACTGATCAACAAATTCAGCAAAATAGCAGGATATAAGGTTAACCTTCAGAAATCAATTGCATTGCTATATACTAACGATGAAATATTAGAAAAAGAATACCAAAATATTTTACCTTTTAAAATAGCACCCCAAAAAATCAAATACCTTGGAATAAACCTGACCAAGGAGGTGAAAGACTTATATGCAGAGAACTACAAAACATTAATCAAGGAGATCAAAGAAGATACAAAGAAATGGAAAGATATTCCATGCTTGTGGGCCGGAAAAATTAATATTGTAAAAACGGCCATTCTACCCAGAGCAATCTATAGATTCAATGCAATCCCTATCAAATTACCCATGACATTCTTCACAGAACTAGAACAAACAATCCAAAAATTTATATGGAACTACAAAAGACCCAGAATTGCCAAAGCAATCCTGAGGAACAAAAACCAAGCAGGAGGCATAACTCTCCCAGACTTCAGGCAATATTACAGGGCCACAGTAATCAAAACAGTGTGGTACTGGTACCAAAACAGACATACGGACCAATGGAACAGAATAGAGACCCCAGAAATAAACCCAGACACATATGGCCAACTGATCTTTGACAAAGGAAGCAAGAACTTAAAATGGGAAAAAGACAGTCTTTTCAGTAAGCATTGCTGGGAAACTTGGACAGCTGCATGCAAATCAATGAAAATAGAACATACTCTCACAACATGCACAAAAATAAACTCTAAATGGCTTAAAGCCTTAAATGTAAGACAGGACACCATTAAACTCCTGGAAGAAAACATTGGCAAGACATTCTCCGACATCAGCCTTACAAATGTTTTCTCAGGTCAGTCTACCAAAGCACCAGAAATCAGAGCAAAGATAAAACAATGGGACCTAATCAAGCTGACAAGCTTTTGCACAGCCAAGGAAACCAAAAAGAAAACTAAAAGACAACTTACAGAATGGGAGAAAATTGTTTCAAATGATGCAACTGACAAGGGCTTAATCTCTAAAATATACAAACAACTGATGCAGCTCTAACCACAAAAAAGCCAACAACCCCACTGAAAAATGGGCAAAGGACCTGAACAGACATTTCTCCAAAGAAGATATACAGATGGCCAACAAGCACATGAAAAAATGCTCAACATCATTGATGATTAGAGAAATGCAAATCAAAACTACTATGAGATACCACCTCACACCAGTCAGAATGGCCATCATTAACAAGTCCACAGACAACAATTGCTGGAGGGGGTGTGGAGAAAAGGGAACCCCTCCTGCACCGTTGGTGGGAACGTAAGCTGGTACAACCACTATGGAAGACAGTGTGGAGGCAGCTTAGAAAACTCTACATAGAACTACCATATGGCCCAGCAATCCAACTCTTGGGCATATATCCAGACAAAAATTTCCTGGAGAAAGACACTTGCACACGCATGTTCACTGCAGCACTATTCACAAGAGCCAAGACATGGAAACAACCCAAATGTCCATCGACAGATGACTGGATTAGGAAGATGTGGTATATATACACGATGGAATACTATTCAGCCATAAAAAAGGATAAAATAATGTCATTT
>PVHT021183672.1:4163781-4183493 GCA_004024745.2 Catagonus wagneri
CTGCAGCACTATTCACAATAGCCAAGACATGGAAACAACCAAAATGTCCATCGACAGATGACTGGATTAGGAAGATGTGGTATATATACACGATGGAATACTATTCAGCCATAAAAAAGGATAAAATAATGTCATTTGCAGCAACATGGATGGAATTAGAGACCCTCATACTGAGTGAAGCAAGTCAGAAGGAGAAAGATGTCATATGAAATCTCTTATAACTGGAGTCTAAAACACTGCACAAATGAACATCTCAACAGAAAAGAAAATCACGAACTTGGGGAACAGACTTGTGGTTGCTGGGGGTGTGGGGGAGCGGGTGGGAGGGAATGGGGTTAACTAGTGCTTTGGTGATGGAAAAGCAAGGAGATCCAGCTGTATAGTACAGGGAACTATGTCTAACCACATGTGACAAATGCATATATGTACATGTAACTGGGTCACCACGTGGTGCAGCTGGAAATTTTGATAGAAATCTGTAAACCAGCTATAATGCAAAAATTAAAAAAATTAAAAAAAAGACCTCTTATCAATTCAAAATACACAAGAAGAAGTTAGCATCTATTTTAAACCTTCCTCAAAGCATCATGGTTCCCGAGGAGCTGCAGGGTATTTGATGATAATTGCAGTTATGAAGATTCTGCACTAAGGCCAGTGCTTTGGGGGACTTCTAGATGTACTCCGCTCGCTCTGGTGCGGAACACTCAAGTCTGCCCTCATGCTCCTCAATGGGCAGGAAAAAAATCCAGTCCTGTGGTGATGTGGCGCTTTTAAGAGCGATGGCTCCTACTCTCTGAGAACTGCTGTTATCCGTAAAACAGACTTGAGAAAGCCACCCTCTGTCACCGCCCGGGGCACAAATGTTTCACACCCTCCAGCTTCAGAGTCTGGCCGTTTACTCCTTGTGTCACTTTGGCTGAGTGGAAATATTGCAGGGTTCTATGAAGAGTTGGTGCAGACAGGAGGAGTCAGAGCAATAAATCCTGACGCCACCTGCAGCGTTTCCCTCTTGCGACAGGCGAGGGTAAAACATATGGATGTGAGAAAATCTGTGTGGGGCACCAACTTTTTTCTTTCCTTTAGGACTTCAGACCTGATGAAAGTGTCAAGGCAGGAATTATGTTCTGACTCCCTGCAGAATTACACGACATTTCTCCTGACAGTACCTGCCAATTACTTCTTTCCTAACGGTTTCTGGATCTCGTAGGAAGTTTCTAGTTGAACCGAACACCGCTCTACAGTCACTTTGGTGTTAGAGCATGAATTTTTAAAAATAGAAAGTGTTCATCTCTTCCGAGAGAGGCTGATGGTCACCTTACTAAGAAATGAGCTGATGGGATCATGGCGAAGGGGGTAGAATGGAGGACCGTTCCAGAAACTGGCAGCCCTGCAGCAGAAAAGCATTCCAACACTCAATAGAATGTTTAAAAAAAAAAAAAGACATTGCCATTGTCAAAGTGCTCATAAATCATCTTTTAATATATGGTGCCATGGGGAGATGAGGCATGATTTTTTCCATGCAAAGACCCGGAGACACGAATAAGATCAGTAAGACAGAAACACCTATGAAGCTAAGTTCTGTTAATATTCTCCCATGTTAAAATGCAAAGTTAAAAATGTCAACACGTGAATGAAGATGATTGACTAGGCTGTGGAGCCTCCCCTCCTCCCAAAAACACATCAAGGGTATAAAGCCAGAGGGAACGGTTCTCACAGAATACCCACTGAACGCTGGCGGGAGATCTCAGACACCTGACAGTGCAAGAAAGATCTCCAGGTACCCAGGTAGGATAGAAGAAAAACAAAAGGAGAGGGTGGGACAGGAACTGCACCCCCGGAGAGAGCTGTAAAAAAGAAATACTGCCCTGTAGGAAGGCCCCTCACTGGCAAGGAGATCGGCAGGACGGAAAGGGAGTTTGGGGCCTCAGAGGACAGCCCGAAGCCTGTTTGCAGCAGCCAGAACACAGAAAGCCCTGCACAGAGCACCCCGCTGCCTTGCAGTCCCCAGCCTGTGATGTGTGCGTGCTTGTATGTGCAGGGGCTGGGTCTGAAACTCAGGCTTCAGTAGACAGAGGGGCCTTCAGGGAGAGGCCTGGGTTGGCTGCCCAGACAGCCAAGGGGCTGGAGTGTGGTATGGGCCCCAACCATGGCTGTACACAGAAGGAAGCCAGCCCTGCTGCAGAAGCAAAGCACCCTTGCTAAGCGGCCTAGGAAAGGAGGGGCGGGGCGCCCAGACCAGCCTCTTTCTCACACTGTCCCCAGGAGTTCTAGGATGTCAAGTGCCAGCAGGTGGCCCACACACGGAGATGGAGCCGGAAGCAGAGACCTTCCCTAGCGGCCATGCAGTTGTGGATTGGTGCCACCACCAGCAGCTCTCTAAACTCAGTGCCCGGGGCACATCCGAGTGGACGGCACGTGCTGCTGTGGCTGGGACAGGTGTGGCCTCAGAAGCTGTGGGCTTTGTGAGCATGCCGAGGCAGGCTGGGTCTGGGCTGCTTCCGTACTCCCACAGGGTGTCCAGGTGTGCGCCTGCTGTGGTCCTGCTACCTGACTTCAGTGGATCTGCCCTGGTGGCTTCGTGAACACAGCACCTGATGGACACCAAAGCCGACTGCCAAGGGCCAAGGGCAGTGCCAGCAACACTTCACTCTGTGAGCCCACATGACGCATGGCTGGTGACTCCAAAGAGCACAGTCTGCCCAGTGGACAGCTCCAGCAGGGAGTACTCAGTGGTTCCTTTCCTAGGAGGGGTGTTCCTGGCCCACCTGCCTCAGCCTGCAGCTCAGAAACGCATCTTAGGATGCCTGCTCCAACAGTTGGGGAGCAGACCCTGCCCCTGACAGGGTTGTGATGACCAGAGCAAAGAGGAGGCCCCATTCGGTATACACTGCAGGCTCTGGTCATCCCAACACCAGCCTCATCCCCTAATCAAGGGAATAATGGCCAGCACATGCTGAGGAAAGAGGCAGTGGGCATCCACACTAAAAACAGCCCCCACATCGGAAATATTAAGCCCATGCAGGCTACAGAGGGATGCATCCACATAAAATTAGCCCCCTGAGACCACAGGAGATAATCGTTTCTCCCAAACTGATATAGAGAAATATAAGTAGAAATGAAGAAGCAGAGGAGCCACTCCCAGTTAAAAGACCAAGAGGATAACCCTGTAAGAACAATGAAACAAACCTTTCCAGTCAAATAGACACTGATTTCAAGGACACATGAAAAATACTGAAGGCAGTAAGAAAATCCATCACAAAATGCAGAGTACTGTAAAAAGGAACTGGAAACTATTAAGAGGAACCAAGAAAAATTAGAAAACTCATCTTCAGAGACAAAGACTGGTCTAAAAGCAATGAACAGCACAGTGAGTAATACAGAAAAATGATTAAGTGATCCGGAAGACAGAATAATGGAAATTACTGAATCAGAAAAGCAGATAGACAAATGGAAAAAACTGAAAGCAATATAAGAGACCTATGGAATATCAAGTGTGCCAATCACTGTGTGATGGGATTCCAGAAGGGGAAGAAAGAGAAAAGGATATCAAAAAAATATCTAAAGAAATTATGGCTGGAGTTCCCATCATGGCTCAGTGGTTAACGAATCTGACTAGGAACCATGAGGTTGCGGGTTTGATCCCTGACCTTGCTCAGTGGGTTAAGGATCCGACATTGCCGTGAGCTGTGGTGTAGGTTGCAGACATGGCTCGGATCCTGCGTTGCTGTGGCTCTGGTGTAGGCCAGTGGGTATAGCTCCTATTAGACCCCTAGCCTGGGAACCTCCATATGCCACAAGTGCGGCCTTAGGAAAAGGCAAAAAGACAAAAAAAAAAAATATGGCTGAAGACTTTTCAAACCTAAAGAGGGAAACAGATATCCAAGTATAAGAAATAAACAAGATTAACTCTAGCAGACTTACACCAAGGCATACTGTCATTAAAATGGCAAAAG
Source organism: Catagonus wagneri (assembly GCA_004024745.2). Taxonomy (NCBI): domain Eukaryota; kingdom Metazoa; phylum Chordata; class Mammalia; order Artiodactyla; family Tayassuidae; genus Catagonus; species Catagonus wagneri. Next base: position 4,167,735 of record PVHT021183672.1, read on the forward strand.
TTAAAGACTTTTAGAGGACTTAAAGAGAGGATTCTAAAGGCAGCAAGAGAAAAGCAGAGTTAACTACAAGGAAACCACTATAAGACTATCAGCTGATTTCTCTACAGAAATGTCACAGACTAGAAGGAGTAGCAATATAATCACTGTCCAGAATGGGAAAAATCTGCCACCTAGGATACTCTTTCAGAAAGATTACAGGAAGAGATAATTTCTCAGACAAGCAGAAACTGAAAGAATAAAGCAGTACTAAACCTACCCTAAAGGAAATATTGAAAGGTCTTTTGTAAAGAGAAAAGAGGCAAGAAGCTATAGGAATGAGAAAATCGCAACTGGAAAGTAAATCACTTAAATGAGCCAGTACACATATTAAAAAAAAAAATCGAAACATTTTTGTGAAAGCGAAGATAACCAGAATGACTAGCAAAATGATAAGCATTAAAATGTAAAAGAGAACATCAACATTATAAAATGGGGAGGAGAGTATGAAGATACAGATTTCTTTTTTCCAGAATGTTTTTGAGCCTCTATTACTTCCAATCTAAGGCAAGTAGATGTAGGAAGGGGTTAACATACTGGAAAAAACAGAGTATTCACAAATCAAAAAAATACAATAGATTCACAAAAACCAAAAAGAAGAGAAGACAAGCATAATACAAAAGAAAAATCATCAAACCACAAAAGGAAAAACAAAAAGAAAAAGAAAGGAACAAAGAAGAAATATGTAATCAACAGGAAAACTAGGTTTAGAATGGCAATAAATATGTATCTGTCACTATTACCTTTAAATGTCAATAGACTGAATGCTTCAGTCAAAAGATGGAGGGGCAGATTGATTTAAAAATCCCTAAGAAGCTACAATATATTGCCTACGAGATACTCACTTTAGGCAAAGGACACACCTAGATTGAAACTTAGGGGATAAGAAGAGTTTCATGCAGATATTCCAAGAAAGCTGAGGTCACAATACTCATGTCAGGCAAAATAGACTTTAAAACAAAGGTTGTAAAGAAAGTTAAGGACACTATATGATGATAAGAGGATCAACACAAGAGGAGGATGTTGACTCTTCAACATATATGCACCCGGCACAGGAGCACCCAAATACATAAAACAAATATTAGTAGACATAAAGGGAGAAGTTGACAGGAACACAGTAATAGTAGGAGACTTAAACACCCCGCTCACATCAATGGACAGATCTTCTAGACAGAAAATCAGTAAGGCAACAGATCCTAAATGATACAATAAAAAATTAAACTTAATTGATACTTTCAGGACATTACCTCCCAAAACACCAGAATACACACATTCTTTTCAGATGCACGTGGAATAGCCTTTAGGATTGACCACATACTAGGGCACAAAACAATCCTCAACATATTTAAAAGTGTAGAAATTATTTTAAGCATGCATCTTTTCTGATCACAAAGGCACGAAGCTAGAAATCAACCAAAAAAAAAAAAAAAAAAGAGAGAGAGAAAATACATGGAGACTGAACAGCATGCTACTAAAACACCAATGCGTCAATGATGAAATCAAAGAGGAAATTTTAAAAAATACCTTGAGACAAATTTCAATTGAAAACATCATGCAAAATTATGGGATGCAACAAAAGCAGTTCTGGGAGGGAATTTCATAGTGATACAGGCCTTCCTCAAGAAAAAAAAAAAGAAAAATAGCAAGAATAACAGAAGAAGGAAGTAACTAATAAATATCAGAGGAGATAAAATAGAAGAAAATAGAAAAAAATCAATAAAACCAAGAGCTGGCTCTTTGAAAGGATAAACAAACCTCTGGTCAGGCTCCCCAAGAAGAGAGAGGATCCATATAAACAGTAAGAAATGAAAGAGGAGAAATTACAACTGATACCACACAAATTAAAAAAAATCTTGAGAATACTATTAATTATATGCCAAAAAATTGAACAACCTAAAAAAAATGGAAATGTTTCTAGATTCATTACCAAAACTGAATCAAGAAGGAACAGATAGGAGTTCCCTTCATGGCTCAGTGGTTAACAAACCTGACTAGGATCCATGAGGATGTGGGTTCGATCCCTGGCCTTGCTCAGTGGGTTAAGGATCTGGCATTGACCTGAGCTATGATGTAGCTCACAGACCCAGCTCAGATCCTGTGTGTCTGTGGTGTAGGCCTATGGCTACACCTCCAATTCAATACCTAGCCTGAGAACCTCCATGTGTCGTGGGTGCAAAAAAAAAAAAAAGGAACAGATAATTTGAAAAGACTGGTCACTTTAAGTTAAATAAAAGCTATAATTTAGAAAAAAAAAAAGCTTCCTCCAAACAACATACACAAATCAACCGGTGTCATATACCCCATTAACCAAAAAAAGTAAAAAACCATATGATCATCTCGAAAGACACAGAAAAAGCACTTGATAAACAACAATGCCCATTCGTGATAAAAACTCTTACCAAAGTGGTTGAGGGAAGAAACCTTAACATAAAAAAGCCATTTATGACAAATCCATAACCATTATAACACCCAAAGGGGAAAAGGGGAAAGTATTTCCACTAAAATCTAGAAAAAGACAAGGTTAGCTACTCTTGCCACTTCTATTCAATGTAGTTTTGGAAGTCCTAGCTATAATCAGATAAGAAAAAGAAGTAAAAGGTATCCAAATTGATAGGGAAGTTGCAAAAAGATGGCATTATATACAGATGACATGATACTATATGTGGAAAATCTAAACCATTATAACACAAAAACTACTAGAACTGATAAAGGAATTCAGCAAGGTAGCACAATACAAGATTAACCTGTAGAAATCAGTTTCATTTCTTTACACTAACAATAAAATGTCAGAAAGGTATGTAAGAAAACAATACCTTCTAAAATCACACTCCCGCAAATAAAATCCTTAGGAATAAACTTGACTAGGAAGTCAAAAACTTACATGCTGAGAACTATAAAACATTAATAAAGGGAAATGAGGAGTAACCAAAGAAATGGAAAGACATTTCTTGCACTTGGATTGGAAGACTACTGTTAAAATGGCCATACTCCCTAAAGCAATCTACAGATTTAATGTGCTCCCTCTCAGATAACTCATGACAATTTTCACAGAACTAGAATAAATAATTCTAAGAAAAAAATCCTAAAATGTGTATGGAACCATAAAAGGTCCAGAATTCCCAAGGAAATCCTGAGGAAAAAGAACAAAACAGGAGGCATAACGCTCCCAAATTTCAGACAGTGCTACAAAGCTACATTAATCAAAACAGTATGGTACTGGTACAAAAAAGGACATCAAGATCAAAGGAACAGAATAGAGAGCCCAGAAATAAACCACTAACTATGCTTAAGAACCAAGAATATGGAGTTCCCGTCATGGCACAGTAGTTAACGAATCCGACTCGGAACCATGAGCTTGCAGGTTCGATCCCTGGCCTTGCTCAGGGGGTTAAGGATCCGGCGTTGCCGTGAGCTGTAGTGAAGGTTGCAGACGCGGTTCGGATCCCGCGTTGCTGTGGCTGTGGCATAGGCCGGCGGCTACAGCTCCTGTTAGACCCCTAGCCTGGGAACCTCCGTATGCCACGGGTGCGGCTCTACATAAAAGGCAGAAAAAAAAAGAAAAAGAAAAAGAAACCAAGAATATGGATTTCCCGTCATGGCACAGTGGTTAATGAATCCGACTAGGAACCATGAGCTTGCAGGTTCGATCCCTGGCCTTGCTCAGTAGGTTAACGATCCAGCATTGCCTTGAGCTGTGGTGTAGGTCGCAGACGCGGCTTCGGATCCCGCGTTGCTGTGGCTGTGGCATACGCTGGTGGCTACAGCTCCAATTAGACCCCTAGCCTGGGAACCTCCACATGCCACAGGTGTGGCCCTAAAAAAATGACAAAAAGAGCTCTCAAAGGAGATAGAATACACTCTGCAGTTCTGCATTTGTCCCCCAAAATACCACCTTCCTTACACTGTCCACTCATGTTGAGTAATATGAGTTAGAAGGATTTTATTTTGCAGTGGAATATCCTGGAAAGCAAAGTAGACAGAGTCAAGTTTCAGTACAGTGCCTTGGATGTTTTTAATTTGGGAAATTTAAGTCGTGCATTGCTCCTGTATTTCTTTTCAAAAATTCTATGTGTACCATTCAGAACTTTTAAAAGATGAAATGTGCCTTGGTTCTCTTTAAGTCAAATTATCATTGATAAATTTGAAGTCCATCCAATTCAGTTCCTCCTGCAGAGGTGGTGGTGGTCTGCCTGCTTCATGAAAGCCTCATAAGAATCTTCCAGTCGACAATTTTATATTGTCGCTGAAAGCAGGAAAAGTACATAGTGGATATGTTAAAATTTTGTATTAGAATTCCATTAACATATGCATATTTTGCAAATTATCTTACTCTGTTATGCATCACACATTCTTTTAAATGTCAGTAGAGTGTGCCTTGTAGGCAAACACTGGAATTTACTGATTTACTCCCCTAGCTGGGTCTAAGTCATTCCAATTTTCCTCTTTTACAGCTATCCAGTCAGAAAATATTTTGTCACTGCCCTTTTTGTGTACACATATAAGCATTTTTGGAGTATATATTTGAAGTGTTTTCTATAAATATTAAACTCAGTTGTCCTCACCAAAACTCTAATTTTCCTAATTTATAAATTGGAATAAGCTATAGTAATTACATTCTTAAATTACACAGCCAGCAAGCAGAAAAGTTGAGATCAAACTCAGACTCTGTCCAAATAAATAAATAAAAACAACCCACAAATAAAAAGCCAAACAAAGAAGTCTCTAGCAGTTAAATATGTATTGCTTTCTCACTGAAATGTATTGCGGAGATGGTTTTTATTTGATTAGACAATACCAAATTGCTCTTCAAAAACTGTACATAAACTTCACATTGCTACAGTTTCTCAACAGTGCATTCAGAACATGTTTAAATGTTTGCTAAGCTAATGGATGTGAAATTGTTTTAATTTTTTAATTCATTACTAGTAAATTAGAGCCTGTGTGTTTATTGATCAGTTTTTTCTCACTAGGGAAATTAAGACTTTTTTTTTTAATTTAGTAATTTGAAGACCAAGGAGTGAGCTGTTCTTTTCATCCACCTCCATTTAGTGGGCTTTAAAAATGTAATGACTGAGTCAAAAATTGACAATGATATACATGCTTTTCTAGTGAAATGTTGATAGGCCAGTAGGCACTCAGCTTGATACACAGAAGAAATACCAGTTGGTAAAAGTGGAACAAGCCACTGAAAAATTTCATCTTGGTTTGTTGAATGCTGACACAAGATTGTACCTACTTCTTTCTAAATATAAATTCCCTAATTCTTCTTATTTAAAAGTATTACTTCTGCTTGAAACTTTCCTGGCTAGAATATATCATTTATAAGGTATAAAACTTGTCACAAAGTAGTTGGCTCAGTATTATACTGAATATTCACAAGACAGGTGGAAAAACTTGAGAACTCTAAGAAATGCCATTTTAGTCACCAGCCATACTACTTGAATGACGTAAGTGGAAGCCATATATATATATTTAAATCTTCTCTTCCTCTAAAAAACTGAATTTCCCCACTTACAGCAGAAATATAAATGCTGTCTAGGAATATTTATTCACAATCATGTATATAAAATGCATATATTAAAAACAGAAAACAGGTTTGTAACACACTCTTCAGAGATAATCTTGCTACCTTATTTAATCTTCTCAGTTTTCACCTGAATTTGGCGTTGAGGTGTGTGTGTTCCTGGTCTGTTGCTGTGCAACTAACCACCTGCAATTTAACGCTGAAAAACAGCACTCATTTTAGAATGTGAATGGATTCTGTGGGTCAGGAATCCTTACTGAGAGGTCTCATGAGCATGGCTTGTCTCTGCCTGTGATGTTTGGGGCCTCCACGGGGACTGACAAAGGCTGGGGGGGGTGTCACACTGGCTGGGGACTAGGATGAATTAAGGCTAGCTCCTCCCTATGTCTACTCATGACTGCTGGCTGTCACCCTGGGACTCTGAGAATAGCTTGTGCAGGGCACCTGGCTGTGGCTGCCTGGCGTTTGTTCTTGAGAAGCAAAGAATGGTAATAACATTGTATAACATGAAACACTGTGTAACATGATACATTGTATGTAAAATGATACATGGTATAACACCATCCAGCGGCAGCATTTACAAAGTGTCACTTCCTCTCTCAGAACCTTGCCCAGATCAAGGGGCTCCTGTCTGGAAGAGTTCTCAAGCAGCGCTGCATTCGGTGATGGGCTGTCACATAGGAGAAGGCACCTGGACATTCTGAACAGTGACAGTCGGTCCTGGGGTGTATGTGTGTGCGGTTTTCAAAAGTTGATTCCCTTGAGACATGCGCATGATTTAAAAGAGTCAAACTCCCTTTTGCTGTACCCTCTTATTGTTTTGTTTAGGGGAAAAATGCATGAATAGATAATCCCTAAAACAATGAAATAGTGGTCACTTCTTCTATTATAGCAAAATTTATTCCAGTAAAGGATAGGATAGAAATCTTGTTCTTACTCAAGATCTCTTTCTTTACATATTCTTATTTTTATGTAGTCCGTCAGTGGAACCTCCATGGAAGAAATTCCCATGTCCCAATGTTATGCCTGCCTGAGAAGCCTATTACCAATTCTTATATCAAACTCAGGGATTGATCTTTTTATTTTTTATTTTTTTATGGCCACACCTGTGGTATATGGAAGTTCCCAGGCTAGGGGTCAACTCCAGAGCTGCAGCTGCTGGCTTATGCCACAGCCATGGCAGCACCAGATCCAGGCCACATCAGTGACCTCTGCGGCATCTCGTGGCAGTGCTGGAATCTTAACCCTCTGAGCGAGGCCAGGGGTTGAACCCACATCCTCATGAACACCATGCTGGGTTCTTAACCTGTTGAGCTGCAGCAGTAACTCCCCGGGACCGATCTTGATGAAAACAGAAAGTATGAAACGTTACCTCAACAAGAAATTGGTCAGTGACTTTCTCATAATGAAAAATATATAAAAAATAAGCATTGAACACTGATTTTAATAAGGGTATCTTCTCCATGTAGGTTATGTTTGCCTAACATAGCAACAGCATCAGTATTTATTTCTCCAGAAAAAAAAATTGCCGAGGCTGTCCATAATATGGGCATATGTGTATAAAATTTATGCAAACTAAGAGAATGTTGATCAAAGAATATGAATATGCTGGGGAAAATAGTGGACCAGTGGGAAAGAAAACCATTTGGAAACTTATTTGAGGGTTTTATAGTTTAAGATAATTATAACAGTAATTGTGGAAGCCACAGTTCTTATTGTGGAAAAGGGGAGACATAAATATGTATGGGTCTCCTGAGGAAAGCCAAAGATAAAGAAAACAGTGTCTAAGACAAGGAAAACATGATCTTTTAGGCCTATCATATGCCGATAATCTCACAGTGATTCAGTGAATGGGAGATGGGTTGGGTCTAGGCAAAATGGTGACCATGTATGTTTTGTCCCTACTTACTCTAGCCTGTTTTTCTTTTCCAGGACCAAACTGTGATGTCGTTGCCTCCTAATTCTCTTACCTGGGAAAGCTGCTCGTGGATTTAGTACCCAGTGACTAGATGGGCAGTGTGGTGATAAATGACTCATGTGGGTGGTGAAATCTGCACCCTGCGATCCCTATCCAGATGTACCTCCTCGCTAGCTGGGTGGGGTTGCACCTGCCACAAACTCTCCCCTCCGTTTCCTCATCTGTAGTTGAGCTGAATATAAGTTTATCCTTGGTTGCATCATTCATCTAAAACCTGCCAACAAAAGTCCAGGACCAGATGGCTTCAGTGGTAAATCCCACCAAATATCCAGAAAACTAATACTCATCTTTCTTAAACTCTTCCAAAAAGCAGAAGAGGGAGAACACCTCCAGACTCATTTTACAAGTCTGGTATTACCCCAATTCCAAAACCAGTCAAGGACACCCCCAAAAATAAAATTATAGGCCAGTATCCTTGATCATAGATGCAAAAGTCCTCCACCAAATATTAGCCAGTTACGTTCAGCAATGCATGAAAAGGATCATATACCATGACCAAGTGGGATTTATTCCAAGGATGCAAGGATCGTTCAAACTCTAGCACTGTGGGAGTTCCCATCGTGGCTCAGTGGTTAACGAATCCGACTAGGAACCTTGAGGTTGCAGGTTCGATCCCTGGCCTTGCTCAGCGGGTTAAGGATCTGGCATTGCCATGAGCTGTGGTGTAGGTTGCAGATGCGGCTCGGATCCCGCGTTGCTGTGGCTGTGGCGAAGGCCGGCGGCTACAGTTCCTGTTAGACCCCTAGCCTGGGAACCTCCATATGCTGTGGGTGCGGCTCTACATAAAGGCAAAAAGACAAAAAAAAGAAAAAGTTGTATAGCACAGAGAACTCTACCCAATATTCTGAAATAATCTAAGTGGGAAAAGAATCTGAAAGGAATGGATGTGTGTATATGTGTGACTGAATCACTTTGTTGTACAGCAGAAATTATCACAATCTTGTACATCAGCTATACTTTGATAAAACTTTTTGAAAAATCATGTGGGTTTCAACTACTGTAAAAAAGAAAAGAGCCAGGGAATGTGAATTGATGTGTTTCTTAAAGGAGACGCACAGATGGCTAACAGCTACGTGAAAAGATGCTCAACATCACTGCTCATCAAGAAGATGCAAGTGAAAACTACCTGTCAGAGCAGCTGTCAGCAACATAACAAATAACGAGCATTCTTGAGCGTGTAGAGAAATGGGAACTCTTGTGCGTTGCTGGCAGGAATGTGAAGTGGTTGAACCACTATGGAAAACAAGTAGGGGGTTCCTCAAAGAGTTAATAAAATAGGACTTTATTTTTGTAATCAGCAGTCCACTTCTGAGTATTTATGTGAAAAAAAAAAAAAAACGAAAAACACTGAGGACAAGACACAGGCACCCCAGTGTCAATAGCAGCACTACATACAATAGCTAAGCCACGGCAGCTGCTTAAATACGCATCTGCAGATGAATGGACACAGAAAGTGTGTGTGTGTGTGTGTAGAGAGAGAGAGGGAAAGAGAAAGAATACATATTATTTACTCACAAAAATGGTTGTTGTGTTTTTATGGCCACACCTTTGACATATGGAAGTTCCAGGCCAGGGACTAAATCAGAGCCCAGGCTGTGGTCTACACCGCAGTGAGAGCAACACTGGGTCCAGTCTGCCCCTGTGACCTATGGCACAGCTGGTGGCGACGCTGGATCCGCAACCCGTGGAATGAGGCCTGGGTTTGAACCCGTATCCTTAGCAAAGAAATGTCGGGTCCTTAAGATGCTGAGCCATAACGGAAACTCTAAGATTGAAATCTTGCCATTAAGGACAACAGGAGTGAAAGAATTATGCCACCTGAAGTAAGTCAGAGAAAGACAGATATTGTACGATACTGCTATGAGGATCACAACAAAACAAAAAATACACACAACACCCCCCGACCCCCTGCAAAGTTACAGATACAGGGAACAGACTGGGGGTTGCCAAAGGCAGGGGTTGGGGGTAGGGTGAAATGGATGAAGGGATTCAGAAGAAACCATCTTTCAGTGATGAAGTCAGTCACGGGACTGCAATGTACAGCTTGGTGACTGTCATTAATACTGCACTGCGTATGTGAAAATTGCTAGAAGACTGTAATTTCTCACCAAGAAAAAAAAGTTGGAACTGCATACGGTGACAGATGTTAACTAGACTCACTGTGGTCATCCTTTTGCAGTGTATACAAGTATCAAATCCTTTTGCTTTTTAGGGCTGCTCCTACAGCATATGGAGGTTCCCAGGCTACGGGTCAGATCGGGTCTACACCACAGCCACAGCAACATAACATGGGATCCGAGATGCGTCTGTGACCTTAACCCACTGAGCAAGGCCAGGGATCAAACCTGCGTCCTCATGGATCCTAGTCAGGTTCCTTAACCGCTGAGCCACGAAGGGAACTCCTTGAGTCCTTTATTTTAAAAAAAACCTTTTTTTATTAAAGTATAGTTGATTTAGAGTGTTATGTCAGTTTCTGCTGTGCAGCATAGTGACCCGGTCATACATATACACATGCCTTTTCTTATCTTCTGAAGTGTTCCACCGCAAGAAACTAGATAGAGTTCCCTGTGCTATACAGCAGAACCTCATTGCGTATCTGTTCTAAATGTCCTAGTTTGGGGAGTTCCCGTCAGGGAGCAGCAGAAACGAATCCCACTAGGATCCATGAGGTTGCGGGTTCGATCCCTGGCCTTGCTCAGTGGGTTAAGGATCCGGCGTTGCCGTGAGCTGTGGTGTAGGTCGCAGACGCGGCTCGGATCCTGTGATGCTGTGGCTGTGGCTTAGGCCACTGACTGCAGCTCTGATTGGACCCCTAGCCTGGGAACCTCCATACGCCGCAGATGCAGCCCTTTAAAAAAAAAAAAGAGCAAAAAAAATAAATGTCATGGTTTCTATCTACCAACCCTAAGCTCCCAGCCCCCCTTGGCAACCACAAGTCTGTTTTCTGTGACTGAGTGCTTTTCTGTTCTGTAGAAGGTTTGTTTGTGCCGTATTTTATTTATTTTTTGCTTTTTAGGCATGGAAGCTCAGGTTGCAGGTCGAATCAGAGCTGCAGCTGCTGCCCTACACCACTGCCATGCTAGATCCTTAACCCACTGAGCGACGCCAGGGGTTGAACCCACATCGTCGTGGATACTGGGTTTTATAACACTCTGAGCTACAATGGGGACTCCCTGTGCCATATTTTAGAGTCCACATATAAGTGATATACGGCATTTGTCTTTCTCCTCTGACTTCACTTCGTACGACAATCTCTAGTTGCATCCATGTTGCTGCAAATGGCCTTTTGTTGTACAACTGAAAACAATGTCAGCTATACCTTACTTAAAACCAAGCTGTCAGAAATGAGTCGAATTTCTGTGTACTAACAATGAAATATTAGAAAAGGAATACAAAAATACAATACCTTTTTAAATTACACCCCAAGAGATTGGATTAAAATGGTGGAATAGAAACACTGGAGCTCAACTTCTCTTCCAAAAAACAAGAAAACTACAACCAAATGCCGAGCAACCTTCAACCAAATGGACTGTAAACTTTCAAAAAGATATTCTACTCCAGAAGACAGAGAGGAGACCACATCAAGAGGTAGGAGGGGCGATTACGCGATAGAAGCAACCCCATACCTCCCGGGTGGGAAGCCCCACAGACTGGAAAGTAACTGCATCACAGAGACTCAGCTACAGGACTGAGAGTTCTGAGCCCCACGTCAAACCCCCACACCTGGGGATCGGGCACAGGGAGAAAGAGCCCCCAGAGCATCTGGCACTGAAGGCCAGCGGGGCTTGTGTGCAGGAGCTCCACAGGACTGGGGGAAACAGAGACCCCATTCTTGAGAGGCACACACAGACTTTCACATGCACTGGATCCCAGGACAAAGCAAAGTCTCCACAGGAATCTGGGTGGAGCCTGACTGCAATTCTTGGAGGATCTCCTGGGAAAACAGGGGTGACTGTGGCTTGTTGTGGGGGAAGGGCATTGGAGGTGAAGCTCTCGGGAACATTCATCAGCCTGCATTTCTCTGGAGGGGGCCATTTCTGGGAAAATCTGGTCCCTCCCATCAGCGTTGAGAGCCCCAGGCCAAACAAAAATCCAGGTGAGATCTCAGCCCCACCCATCAGTAAACAGGCAGCCTAAAGACCCCTCAGGCACACAGCCAGCCTCTAATCTCATCCAGAGACAAAGCCCCACCCATCAGAGGGATAAGAATCAACCCCACCTACCAGTGGGCAGTCCTCAGTCCCTCCCAAAGGGAAGCCTACAGCAAGCCCCGCCCATAACAACTTTAGCCACAGGGGAGGCAAACACCAGAACTAAAGAGAGGCTACAACTCTATTGTCTACCAAAAGGTCACACACCAAAAACCTATAAAAATGAAAAGACAGAAAACTAACTCAGAAAGAGAAAAGCCCAGAAAAACAGCTCAGTGACGAGGAGATTATCAGCCTCCCAGAAAGAGACTTTAGACTGTTGATGCTGAAGATGATGCAAGGCATTGGAAATAAACTGGAGGCAAAGATTGATAATTTACAGGAAACACTGAGAAAGAAATACAAGCTGTAAAAATTAAACAAGAGATGCAAAATACAATAACTGAAATAAAAAATTCATTAGAAGCAGCCAACAGTAGAATACAGGAGGCAGAAGAACAAATCAGCGAGGTGGAGGACAGATTAGTGGAAATCATTAATGCAGAAGAGAAAAGAGATAAAAGATTGAAGGGAAATGAGCAGAGTCTCAGAGAAATCTGGAATAATGTTAAATGCACCAACATCTGTATTATAGGGCTGCCAGAGGGAGAAGAGAGAGAGAAGGGGACAGAAAAAATATTTGAAGAGATAATAGCCAAAAACTTCCCTAATATGGGAAAGGAACCACTCACTCAAATCCAGGAAGTGCAATGAGTACCATATAAAATAAACCCAAGGAGGAACACCCCGAGACACACATTACTCAAAATGACCAAAATTAAAGACAAAGAGAAAATACTGAAAGCAGCTAGGGAAAAGAAACAAACGACATACAAGGGAACCCCAATAAGCTTATAATCAGATTTTTCAGCTGAAAGTCTGCAGGCCAGAAGGGAGTGGCATGATATATTTAATATGATGAAAGTGAAAAACTTCCAACCAGGATTGCTTTACCCTGCAAGGCTCTCATTCAGATTTGAAGGAGAGATCAGAACATTTACAGATAAGCAAAAGCCAAGAGATTTCTGCAACACAGAAAAACCTTTACAACAAATCTTAAAGGAACTTCTCTAGTCAGAAAAGAAGAGGCCACAACCAGAAACAGAAACACGACAGATGACAAGGCTCACCAGGAAGGGCATATATACAGTAAAGATACTAAATCATCCATGCACAATTTTGCTACCAAAATCAGAAATTGTGAGAAGAGAGCACAAATGTAGGTCACTGGAAATGCACGTGCAATTAAGAAACCAACACCTTAAAACAATCTCATTTGTATATAGACTCCTATATCAAAACTTCAGGGTAAAAAAAAAAAAAAGAGCAACAAAAACCCCAGTTAATACAATGGCAATAAAAACATATATATCAGTAATTACCTTAAATGTTAATGGACCGAATGCCCCAACCAAAAGACATAGACTAGCTGAATGGATACAAAAACAAGATCCATATATATGCTGTCTTCAAGAGACCCACTTCACTTCTAGAGACACATACAAACTGAAAGTGAGAGGGTGGAAGAAAATATTCCATGCAAACATGCATCAAAAGGAAGCCAGAGTAGCAATACGCCTATCAGACAAAATAGACTTTAAAATGAAGAACATTTTAAGAGACAAGGAAGGGCACTACATAATGATCAAAGGATCAATCCAAGAAGAAGATATAACAATTTTAAATATCTATGCACCCAACATAGAATCACCACAATATATAAGGCAACTGCTAACAACCTTAAAAGGAGAAATCAACAAGAACACCATCATAGTGGGGGACTTTAACACCCCACTTACAGCAATGGACAGGTCATCCAGGCAGAAAATCAATAAGGAAACACAGGCCCTGAATGAACCATTAAATCAGATGGACCTCACAGATATTTATAGGACATTCCATCCAAAAGCAACAGAATACACATTCTTCTCAAGTGCACACGGAACATTCTCTAAGATTGATCACATCCTGGGCTACAAATCAAACCTCAGTAACTTTAAGAAAATTGAAATCATTTCAAGCATCTTCTCTGACCACAATGCTATATGACTAGAAATCAACAAAAGAAAAAAAATGGCAAAAAATACAAACACGTGGAGGCTAAACAACACGCTACTAAACGACCAATGGATCACTGAAGAAATCAAAGAGGAAATTAAAAAATACCTAGAAGCAAATGACAAGAAAGATACAACACTCCAAAACCTCTGGGATGCAGCAAAAGCAGTTCTAAGAGGAAAGTATATAGCAATACAAGCCTACCTCAGGAAACACAAAAAAGCTCACATAAACAACCTAACCTTACATCTAAAGCAGCTAGAGAGGGAAGAAGCCAGGTCATGGAAACAACATAAATGCCCATTGACGGAGGAGTGGATAGGGAAGATGTGGTACATACACACAATGGAATATTACTCAGCCATTAAAAGGAACAAAATAACAACATTTACAGCAACATGGATGGACCTAGTAATTATCACGCAAAGTGAAACCAGTCAGACATTTAGACAGCAACACCCAATGCTACCGCTTACACGTGGAAACTAAAAAGACACAATGAACTTCTATATGCAGAACAGACAATGACTCTTAGACTTTGGAAAACCTTGGTTTTTCAAATAAGACAGTCTGGGGGGTGGGGGGATGCACTGTGGGTTTGGGACACAAAATTTATCAAATGACTTGTGATGATCTTTGTACACCTATAATAGAAATAAAATTCATTGTTATAAAATAAATAAATAAATAAAATTCCAAAAAAAAAGCCCAACCTGTCAAAAAGTATACAGTTACAGGTCCCTTTTTTGGAGTTCCCATGTGGCTGAGGGGGTTAAGGATCTGGCATTGCCACTGCTGTGGCTCGTTTCACGGCTGTGGTATGTGTTCAATCCCTGGCCCCAGAACTTTTGCATGCTGCTTGTGTAGCCAAAAAAAAAAAAAAAAAGTTTCTCTCTCCTTTGCTAATTGTGATGAAGAATCTGTCAGACAGATAGCAAAGCATTAAATCCTACGGCATGTTAATGACAGTTACTTGGGCTGCCGGTTGTGTTGACAGGTCTATAAGGTGAAATGAACTGGAACTATGAGAGTCCATGTCTGATGTCACCGAGCGGAGTGAAGAGTATGCGTCCTAAAGAAGGGACGGCCATATCCCAACCCCACCCCGAACCCGGGACCAGCCCGGTACCCTCCTGGCCTGCCCTCCAACTCACCCCCTCTTGTTTTACCAGACTCGGTATTGGCTGAGCTGAAAAGACCCGAACACAGAATGTGATTCTGACTTCCCGCTTTGCCTCTCACCTGGCTCTCGATGAATTACTGAGATGCCTTCTTGAATTATTGAAATGCCTATTTAAATATCTATTTAGAATAATAAAACGTGTGTGGAAGCAGATGGGAAACTGCTGAGGGTAGAGACAGTCCACCGATCTGAGCCTTGAAAGGACATAAGCCTTGTCAGAGAAGGGAATTTGCAGGGTGACTTTGCTGCTTGGGGCGGCTGGGAGCTAGGATTTTACATGTGGGGACCATGAGCTGTGGGAACTAGGACCACGGTGAGGGGACAGGGCTATTATGTGGAGTGCAACGTTTAAGGGCTTCTGCAACTCGGTAAGAGTCACATTTCAAGGCAACATTTGTAAAAAGCGAAGTGAATGCCAAGAAACCCAGGCGGAGAAAAATACCGCAACTGGGCAGCAGGAGAGGGTTTGTCAGGACCGGGATCGGGGAGAGGACACAGGCAGAGGGCAGGCAGACCCCGGCACACCGGCCGCTTCCTGTCCCTCCGTGCTGCGCCCCCGCGGAGGAGCGAGCCGGCGGTGGTGAGGCCGGGGTCAGCCAGGGTTAAGGTCACGCCGGGAGCTGGATGCCGCCACAGATTCTCACAGGGGGTCCTGAATCCTGACACTCATGGCTCTCAGGCTCGATTGGATGGTCGCCCCTGCAAACAGGTACGGTGCCTAGAAACACGGTCTTGCTACACAGGTGTCGTCACCATCAGATGCTCTGATGCAGCTGTGAGGGGGGTGGGG
>PVHT021183672.1:4184493-4195423 GCA_004024745.2 Catagonus wagneri
CGGGGGCTGGGGGGGGTCGGAGGCCAAACTGCGATGCTGCACTGGGTGGGTCCCTAATTCCCGGGAACTGGTGTCCTGAGAGAAATGAGATCAGAGGAAGGGTCACGGAGCCTGGACCGATGCCTTACGAGCCCAGGACGGCCGGCAGCCGCCGGCAGCTAGAAGGGCCCGGGGCGCGGTTCTGTCTCAGCCTCAGAGCCAGGGTGGCCCCGTCCGCACCTAGACTGGGGACCCCCGGCCTCCAGAACTGTTTTATGCGCTCGGCACGGGAGGCCTCGTTCCGGCCGCCGTGGAGGCTACGCCGGCAGGTGCCGCCCGCCGTCCCCGGGCGCCCGCTCGGCCGCAGGCGGGGTGTCGGGAGCCCCGTCCGCTTCCCCGCGCCCTGTGCGCGGAGCACCTGCTTGTCACCAGGAAGCCTCCGGGAGCATCCGGGGCGGACGGGTAGACTGACCGAGCTCCTGCCGCCCAAAGGAGGAACCCGCCTGGCTCCCAGGGGGCCT
This sequence comes from Catagonus wagneri, assembly GCA_004024745.2. Taxonomy (NCBI): domain Eukaryota; kingdom Metazoa; phylum Chordata; class Mammalia; order Artiodactyla; family Tayassuidae; genus Catagonus; species Catagonus wagneri. The sequence continues at coordinate 4,184,994 of PVHT021183672.1, forward strand.
CCTGCGCTTCCAGGGCGTTGGCGAAACCCCCGCGCGGAGAAACGGGCGCCGGTGAACCTGGGCCCGGGCACGTCCGCGGAAGGGCCACCAAGAGCGCGCTCAAGCAACGGGGCTTCCCTGCTCCTGCTGGCACGCAAAAAGGAAGGTTGTTCTGCTCTTCCCGTATCATTTCCTTAACATTTGTTTCGGGCTAACTTTCTCATTAAGCCACTTCTTTTAGGTCAGCGGCCACAGCCTCGGAAAAGCTGCTCCGAAGCAGCGCCAGTTCTCATCAGGATTAGTCGGAAAATGCTAATGAGGCATTTTTGTTTTAAAAGCGTGACCTTTTTAGCACCTAATGGAGAGCAAAGCGTGAAGCTTTTTTAATAGAAATTCTTTTTTTTTTTTTAGATAACCTTCAACGTGAAAATTTCCGGCGTACCTATTTTTAAGTCTCCTTATGTCTCCGACGCCTCGTGTGGGTGTTCCGTTTGAAGCCTCCTGACTTCGCACAGCCGCAGCCCCAGACAGATGGCTGCAGCGAGTTCCAGCCTCAGAATTCTGGGCCCCTGGAGGCAGCTCACGCTCGATCGGAAGTTGGGGCGGCAGGTAAGTAAAGTTTACCGCCTCAGACTGCGGGAAGAGCACAGTTCAGGGGCCGCGCGAGGTCTGCCCGCCGTGTCGTCTAAGCATCACCGCCATCCGCCTGCACAGCTCACCAGGCAGGAAGGGGCTCCCAGCCCGTGAGAAACCCGTCCGCGGGCCGCCAGCCTCCCCCGGCCCTGCCTTCTCCACCCTGGCCTGCACATGCACCTGCTGCACCAGTCCTACACCTGGAGTCAGCCGGTACTTCTCCTGGCTGGTTGGCACCATTCAGCTGCACGTCCCCAAGGTTCCGCCGTGCTGTCCTGTGTCAGACCTCCCCTCCCCCCCTTTTTTGTCTTTTTAGCGCCACACTCATGGCATAGGGAGGTTCCCAGGCTAGGGGTCCAATCGGAACTGGAGTCGCTGGCCTATACCATAGCCCTGGCAAAGCCAGATCAGAGCCGCTTCTGTGACCTACACCACAGCTCATGGCAACGCTAGATCCTTAACCCACTGAGTGAGGCCCAGGATTGAACCTGCATCCTCACGGCCACTGTCAGGTTCTTAAACTGCTGAGCCACAGTGGGAGCTCCAGACTTTTTTCTCTGTAAGGCTGAATAGTTCCACTTTGTATGGATATGGCACATTATTTATGCACCCGTCCGGGGATGGACAGAGGGGTGCTTGGCACCTGTCAGCTCTTGTAAACCACGGCACTGTGAATGTGTGCCGTACAGACACACGCTCATTCCTTCACCTCCCATCTGTGGGGTACACGGCAAGAGGGGAATGGCTGGGTTATCCGCTGATTCTGAATTTTTGAGGAAAAGCCCACGAGGCAGCTCACTTACCCACTCTTTTTGTGGGTTTGTACAGACACAGTATGTTCTTAAAGTACTGAAATATATTTATGGTTTAAGTTATGAGAGAGATTTGTGGAGTTTAAAGACTCTCCTAGCTGTTTTAGGTTCACGGCATACCTGAGAAAAAGCTGAAACGATTTCTCAGACACTGTCCACTGCCCCCCAAAGGTACACACACACGCCCGCCCCACGGTTGGCATCCCTCCACTGCCGCAGTGGTACCTTTGCTCAACTCAGGAACCTCCGTGGACACATCATCACCCAGAGTCCATAGTTTGCATTAGGGTTCTGTCCTGGTGCTGGGGGGTGTATGGGTTTGAATCTGTAAGGACACACTGGCACTGTTATACCATCAGTAGCTGCCCGGCTAAAGCTGTGTGCCCGCCCGTCAGCCCTCGCCCACCTCAGGCAACCACTCATCTCTTCACCGTCTCCTCGGCGTGTCCTTTTTCAGAATGTGACCTCCTTACAGCCACACAGAAGGTAGGTTTTCCAGACCCACTTCTTCCCCTTCGTAAAATGCACGCAGGTTTCTTCCACATGCTTTCACGGCTTGATGGCTTCTCTCTTTGGAGTGACAGATCGTGGTCCATTGTCTGGATGGCCCGCATTTGATGGGTCATTTCACCCACAGGAGGCCATCCTGGTTGCCACCAAGTTTGGGCAGTTTACGAATAAAGATGCTTCAGCCATCCTTATGCAGCCTTTTGCCTGGACATCAACTTTCAGCTCCTTCGGGGAAATAGTGAGGAATTTATTGCTGGATCGTATGGTCCGTATGGTAGCAGCACATGACACAAATGGTCCGACCTTCCTCCACAGCAGCTCTACTGCTTTGCATTCCCGCCCACAGCGAGTTCCGGTGGCTCTATGTCCTCTTCGGCATTTCGTGTTGTCAGAAAGTATCACTATACAGGAGTTCCTGTCGTGGCTCAGCAGGTTAAGAACCCAACTAGTATCCACAAGGACATGGGTTCGATTCCTGGCCTCACTCAGTGCGTTAAGGATCTGGCACTCTCCCAAGCTGTGGTGTAGGTCGCAGCTCCGATTTGACCCCTAGCCTGGAAACTTCCATATGCCGCAGGTGCAGCCCTAAAAAGACAAAGCAAACAAATAAAGGAAATCGTCGGGCTGTCTTCCGTAGCAGCCGAACCATTTTGCATTCCTGTGGCTCCACATCCCCACCAGAATTTCGTGCTGTCAGAAAGCTCACTGTACAGATATCCCGGAAGACGGAGTGCACAACAGAACAGCCACCGTGAACGTGCTTGTGAGACATTCCAACCGAAGAGCAATGGGAGAGAATCACCTTCCAACAGCCTGGAAAGCAGGGGCCAAGTAGAAAAGGCCACCTGGAGAGGACCTGGGTTGAAGGCCACCACCAGCCCAGGATGATCCTGCAGGCAGGGAGCCACTGGAGCAGATCCTTCGCTTCCAGCTCCCCCCACCCTCTGAAGTCGTACTAGAGCTCTGCCGTCAGACCCACGGGTAACCTGCAAGTCACTGGACCCCCGTGACAAATTCAAGTCAGCATCCTGGGCACAGAGCAGGGTGGGGAAAGCTGAACATACACAGCATAGCTCGTAACACGTGCCACCGTGCATCCTTGTTCAGTCTTTTGCTGCTTCCACGTGGACCTTCCAAGAATATTTCCATCTAGCAAAAAGCCTGAGACTTGACAAGGACCCAGTCAGGAGATCCAGCTCCTTCTAGTCCAGCCAGAATCAGCTGTTACCTCTTGCTGTGCTTCATACTAATAAAACAAGCCCAATAAAGCTAGTCTGATACCTTTATTTGGCATTTTGGTACTGCATTCTCCTTATTAAGCCTCATCCGACACCAAGCAGAAACTAACACTGTCCGTAAGAACACATACTTTCTCCTGTGCTGAGGCATGGATACTTTATATTTATATCCAGTATTCAGTATTTATATCTTTATTTATATCCAGTATCAGATACCTATCCGGTGCAGATTCCATTATTCCTATGAGTGTCATTTCCTTTATGGAGTTTCTAAAAGAGAAACTGCTAGATAGAACTACGGCCAGCTTTCTTTTCATCTATGTTATACCAGTTTATACGCTCACTTATTCCCAAAATATGTAAGAAGCCTAATGGAAACCCCCACATCTACCTGTCCAAGGCATATTCCAATTTCAAGTAAAAATAATTTATGTTTATTTTGAGGGCATTAGGTAACTCTTAACTTCCCTTTACCCCTGGGCCCCAGGATGGTCCTGATTTTCAGAGAAGCGCTGGGACAAAGGAGCTGCTTGACTTTCCAAGTTTGAGGTCAATCTGTTCTCCTTGCCTTGGTGGCCTGCGGAGTTCTGTGCATGTCTTACGTGGCATTTGTGGCACACCTTTTTTTTTTTTTAGGTCCATACCCACAGCATATGGAAGTTCCCAAGCTAGGGTCGAATAAGAGCTGCCGGTGCCAGCCTATGCCACAGCCACTGCTCACAGCAATGCCGGATCCTTAACCCACTGAGCGAGGCCAGGGATGGAACCCACATCCTCATGGATACGAGTTGGGTTCTTAACCCACTGAGCCACAGCGGGAACTCCTGTCGCACTTACTGTGGGACACAGTCTCTGGGGTTGGAAGGAAAACATCTCTTTAAGAGGGTGAGTATGGCCAGCAAGCCAGCACGAGAACAGAGGGCAGTGATGGGCAACCACGCTCTGTGCTCGGACACTGATGTTCCAAGTACCTATCACGGGTGGCCCATCATACTGGCCTCTGTGCCTGGATGGGGACGGGCTGTCAGCAACACGGAATGCAGGCAGGAAATAAAGCAACAAGCATGGGTCCGGACAGGCATTACCGAATGATCCTAGTCACAATCTACAGTATGGCCACAGAAAAAACTCCAGTTCATTTTGAGGAGCAAAGCAGGCCTATTGCATTCTTCAACTCATTGCGTCTGACCGGCCAGCTGCAAGAGAGATGGAGGCCTGTTTGAACAGGACATAGAACCTTGTAGAACAACAAGGGACAGGTGGTTTCAGTTAGGAAAGGTGTGTTTGAGAAGTCCTTGGAGGAGTTCCCATTGTGGCCCAGTGGTAACAAAAACGATTAGTATCGATGAGGATGCAGGTTCGATCCCTGGCCTTGCTCAGTGGGTTAAGGATCTGGCATTGCCTTGAGCTGCGGTGTACGTGGCAGATGCGGCTCGGATCTGGTGTTGCTGTGGCTGTGGTGTAGGCCAGCAGGTGCAGCTCTGATTTGACCCCTATCCTGGGAACCTTCACATGCCACAGGTGCGGCCCTAAAGAGACACACAAAGAAAAAAAAAAGCCCTTAGAATCAAAATAACTGGAACCCAAGAATCACAGGTCCTAGCAATTAAGGGATGCCTCAGCAGAGGATAACGTGTATGTTCTCAGACACGGTATTTGAGTTTGGGGTCATATGAGGCTCGATTAATAAAGGAAATGTGGTACCAAGATGGAAGGATACACTAGCTCAGAAGTCTCCAGAAGGTGGTAAACACAGATGCCTTCTGGTTGATTCGGGATGCCTTTAGAAAGGGTACAGTTAGCCCATGTAGTCCCAGAACATTCTAGAACAAGGTGAACGCAAGGCCACCAGCAGTCTTTCGGGATCAGGAAGACAGTCCTGCAGATTCTTTAACACCCGCATTCCATGGCATCCAGACAGAACATTCGTATCCAGGTGGCCCCAGCCAGGTGACGGCTCTTCCTGGCAGATGAGAGCCTGAGTGCTTCTAAGCTTAGTCCTGGCTGCCCCTCATCTCAAGTACTTGGTCTAGTTTTTTTAGTTGGGGTTTCTTAGAAAGTTCACTGTACTTAGTGGTGGTGTACTACACACAGGAAAAGAAAACATGATCTACACTCTAAAAATGAATTCCAGCAAAATCTGGATGTTGAGAGTTGTGGAAATATTAGCTGGCCCTTGTTTTTTCTTTTTATCTTTTTAGGGCTGCACCTGCAGCTTGCGGAGGTTCCCAGGCTAGGGGTCTAATCAGAGCTGTAGCTGCCGGCCTTCGCCACAGCCACAGCAACGCGGGATCCGAGCCGCGTCTGCAACCTACACCACAGCTCAGGGCAACGCCGGATCCTTAACCCACTGAGCGAGGCCAGGGATCGAACCCGCCACCTCATGGTTCCTACTCGGATTCATATCCACGGCACCACGACAGGAACTCCAGCTGGCCCTTGCTTTAAGAAACATTGGTATCGTGCCCCAGGTATGCTGGTTTTTGGCATTTAAGAGCCTTGATGTAGAAGTAAGCATGTCTTCCACATCCTGAGTTTATTTACGAAGGCTTATTTGACTTTCATTCACATTTGCTGTGTAACCTAGAGATTTCTGTATTATGTAAGTATTTTCACCTCTGTGTCTGCCTGCTTGTTTATCTTCTTTCCGCTCCAGTCTGCAGGGCCCCCGAGCACCACCGACACTGTGACAGGTGCAGAGAGCATCATCGGCTTTTTTAAAGTATGTCTTTTATTCCATGGATGTTTGCCTTTTGCCGTGTGCTTACCTTTTCTTGCTGTGTTTTGGGGGAATGATTCACCAGTGTCTTGGGAGAAAAACTGCATGTGTTTACAGATGGTAGTTCCCCTTGTGGCTCAGTAGCAACAAACCCGACTAGTATTCATGAGGACGAGGGTCTGATCCCTGGGCTCCCTCAGTTGGTTGAGGATCTGGCATTGTTGTGAGCTGTGGTGTAGGTCGCAGACGTGGCTCGGATCTGGTGTGGCTGTGGCTGTGGTGTAGACCAGAGGCTATAGCTCCTATTTGACCCCGAGCCTGGGAACTTCCATATGCCATAGGTATAGCCCCAAAAGGACAAATAATAATAACAATAATAATAATAATAATAATAATAATAATATAAAAAAGAAAATTTACAGTCACAGCAGTGGTTGAACAGCAATGACCGTTCAACCACTGGTGTTTGCGCTTCAGCTCCCAGGGCTCAAGTTCAAAATGCCTGAGTTGTCTGAATACCTCATGCCACTAATATCCTGGGGTGCAAGTCCTGAGATCATTGTCAGAGGGGAAAAAAGCAGGAAGGGACAAAACCCTGTACAGAAGGTACACCTCTAAATCCATCTCCACCCCAAACTTGGATCAGAACCTCTAGTCCTATTTTCCTATTACAATATCTGTTATGGAATCATTATCGGTTACTAAAGACATAAGTAAACTGAGTCCAGTGAGAAAGATTAGAAGCCACTGATACAAGACAGGAGTTCCCGTCGTGGCTCAGTGGTTAACGAATCCAACCGAGAACCACGAGGTTGCAGGTTCGATCCCTGGCCTCGCTCAGTGGGTTAAGGATCCAGCGTGGCTGTGGCTGTGGCTGCGGCCAAGGCCAGCAGCTGCAGCTCCTGTTAGACCCCTAGCCTGGGAACCTCCACATGCCGCAGGTGCGGCTCTAGATAAGGCAAAAAGACAAAAAAAAAAACCACATACACATATTGATAAACGGTTATCAGTAGCCAGCAGGCTGAATTCCTTGCTCAATTTGCCATAGCCTAGAAGTCAAAACAGGGCATTGTTGGCTACCTTCAACCCAAGGAGGTATTTTCAAAACCGTTGACAACTTTTCCAAGTGTTTTGCGCACGCCGGGTGGGGAAGAACCCGCGAGAGTCCTGGCCTGTGAAGTCACAAGACCTTGCATCTCTAGGCCGCGTTCGTAGTCACAGGGTCGCAGCAGCCGCATCTCCCCCGTTCACCAGAGTCCCCCCCCAACCCCCGCCCCACCTCCCTCTTGTGTGTCGCCTGTAGGAATTTGGATTCGCCCTGCACTGTCAGAGGCAGACGGGGCCTCCGGGTTTCTGGGTCTACGCACGGGCATCCTTAGCCCTTAACAGCCCCTGCTCATGACACTGAGGCTGGACCAGACTGACGAGACAGCCTCCAGCTGGTCTCATACCTGTGAGGCTGGGCACACGGCTTCTAGCTATGTGGCTGTGACAGGGATCTCCCAGTCATTTGGTTCAGACAGGATCTCCTGCTGTGTGGTCAGAATAAGGATTTCCTCCCCAGGTGGCTGAGACAGAGGTCTCCTAGCTGTGTGGCTAGGACAGGGATCTCCCACCTGTGATTAGAATAAGGATCTCTTTGCTGTGTGGCTGGGACCAACAGACTAATTCCCAGGCTCAGAATCAGACCCAGAATGGTCAGAGAAAAGGCAGGGTGGAAAGACTGAGTAACCAGTCCAAGGTCAACAGCTATTCAAAGCTTTGCCTGATCCACAACCCAGAAATTGTGCTTTCGGAATCTGCTCAGAGGATCAAGAAAAATCTTCCCTGAATAAAATAGCAGTGGTCTCGAGGGCAGCCGCTCTGAGGGTGCACGGCTTACACGTAAGAGCATTTTTTCTCACCAGGGACTCTAATTACTCTTCAGCAGTGCCCTACAGGTGAGCGATCATGGGCGCAGAACGAGTTGTCCAGCAAGGGTAAGAAGCCACCTGGAGGAGGGGTCAGCAGCCCTCAAGTTGGACGCTTGTCACTTTTGTTTTTCTACGTTGAGATCTGACAAGAGGATTCAAAAAGAGAACCACTCAACAAGCCGTCCCCTGGTCACCAGCTGCTCTGGTGATGCTTGCAGCCCGACTCCAGGACATCAGCAGAGACTCAGTTTCAGCAAAAAAACAAACAACTTATCTTCCATGATTGAAATTCCTTATCCAGAAGGGCCTCAAAGCCAAGGAGCCTTCAGAGTAAGGGATAAATCCACTCCAGGCTGGCGGGAGGGTCACCTCAGCCATTTGGTCCCTCACCGGAGGAGGAGGGCAGGTGAGGGAAGACCAGTAGTAACTGGAAACGAAGGATGTCCCTGTGGATAAAGACTGTCACCTGCCACTTCAGTGAACAAAGGATGCTGCAGCCATCAAGCCCGCAGCCACTGCAGCTGCCCTGGACCGTGAGCGCCGAGGGCTCTCAGGATGGAGAAAACAGGACACTGGCCCTAGAAAGTTAAGGTGCATCTCAAAGGAATACTTTCAGTGAGCTCAGTGATAATCTTCCCATACAGAGAAAGGTACAGAAATCATGAACTTGAAATTTCCAGTTTCAGAAGATGCCGGGGAGATTGGATTAAGATGGCTGAATAGAAGGACTGGAGCTCACCTTCTCTCCCAAAAAAACAAAAAAAGTACAAGCAAATGCTGAGCAATCTTCAACCAAATGGACTGGAAACGTCCAAAAAAGATATTCTGCTCCAGAAGACACAGCGGAGACCACATCAAGAGGTAGGAGGGGCGACTACGCGATAGAAGCTCAAACCCATACCTCCTGGGTGGGAAGCCCCAAGACTGGAAAGTAACTGCATCACAGAGAATCAGCTACAGGACTGAGAGTTCTGAGCCTCACGTCAAAACCCCACGCCTGGGGATCGGGCACAGGGAGAAAGAGCCCCTGGAGCATCTGGCATTGAAGGCCAGCGGGGCTTGTGTGCAGGAGCTCCACAGGACTGGGGAAAACAGAGACCCCATTCTTGAAAGGCACAGACTTTCACGTGCACTGGGTCCCAAGGCAAAGCAAAGTCTCCATACGAATCCTGGTCAAACCCGACTGCAATTCTTGGAGGATCTCCTGGAAAAACAGGGGTGACTGTGGCTTGTGGGGGAAGTGCATTGGAGGTGAAGCTCTCGGGAACATTCATCAGCCTGCATTTCTCTGGAGGGGGCCATTTTTGGGAAAATCCGGTCCCTCCCATTAGCGCTGAGAAGCCCCAGGCCAAACAATAATCCAGGTGGGATCTCAGCCCCACCCATCAGTAAACAGGCTGCCTAAAGACCCCTCAGGCACACAGCCAGCCTCTAATCTCATCCAGAGAAAAAGGACTGGAGCACTACATAATGATCAAAGGATCCATCCAAGAAAAAGATATAACCATTTAAAATATCTATGCACCCAACATAGGATCACCACAGTATATAAGACAACTGCTAACAACCTTAAAAGGACAAATCAACAATAACACCATCATAATGGGGGACTTGAACACCCCACTTACAGCAATGCACAGGTCATCCAGACAGAAAATCAATAAGGAAACACAGGCCCTGAATGAAGCATTAGATCAGATGGACTTAATAGATATTTATAGGACATTCCATCCAAAAGCAACAGAATACACATTCTTCTCAAGTGTGCACGGAACATTCTCTAAGATTGATCACATCCAGGGCTACAAATCAAGCCTCAGTAACTTTAAGAAAATTGAAATAGTTTCAAGCATCTTCTCTGACCACAATGCTATACGACTGGAAATCAACAAGAAAAAAATGGCCAAAAATACAAACACGTGGAGACTAAACAACACGCTATGAAATAACCAATGGATCACTGAAGAAATCAAAGAGGAAATTAAAAAATACCTAGAAGCAAATGACAACAAAGACACGACACCCCAAAACCTCTGGGATGCAGCAAAAGCAGTTCTAAGAGGAATGTTTATAACAACACAAGCCTACCTCAGGAAACAAGAAAAAGCTCAAATAAACAACCTAACTTTACATCTAAAGCAGCTAGAGAGGGAAGAACTGACAAAGCCTAAAGTTAGTAGAAGAAAAGAAATCATAAAGATCAGAGCAGACATCAATGAAATAGAAACGAAGAAAACCATAGAAAAGATCATTGAAACTAAAAGCTGGTTCTTTGAAAAGATCAACAAAATTGATAAACCCTTAGCCAGACTTATCAAGAAAAAAAGAGAGAGGACACAAATCTAATTTTATTTCAAATGAAGTTAGAAATGAAAAAGGACAAGTAACAACAGACATCACAGAAATACAAAGGATCATAAGAGACTGCTATATGCAACTATATGGCAATAAAATGGAAAACCTAGAAGAAATGGACACATTCTTAGAAAAGTACAATCTCCCAAGACTAAACCAAGATGAAATAGAAAATATGAATAGACCAATCACAAGCTCTGAAATTGAAACTGTGATTAAAAAACTTCCAACAAACAAAAGTCCAGGACCAGATGGTTTCACAGGTGAATTC
>PVHT021183672.1:4206564-4251472 GCA_004024745.2 Catagonus wagneri
CACCCCCGCCCGGCCAGAAGCTCTGGGATGGAGTTCCTTCACTCGGCCTGATCCACCTTCAAGCACCTCCTCCGTAAGACACGCTGCTGAGCGATGCTCGGATGTCCAGCTACCGCGGGCAAGCATCACCTTAATTTAAGTACCTGGAAAGTGGTGCTGATCCTGAGTGGCTCTCATCCCCCCCCCCCGGCCCCACCCGCGCCCAGGCTACCTGTCACCCAGGCCCGCATGAGATGATGGCCAGAAGCACCAAAAGATACTCCTCTGGGACTTGACATAGACGAAAGGGTCTTATGCGAGGAATAACCCAAGGAACAAGCACTGTGCCATGTGCTCACACTCCGGGTAGTTCACAGCGTCAGCGGAAGCTCACCAGCGCAGCTTTTAAAACGACCTCGGTGTTGAGAAGGAAGCTGGATAACGCGATTGGTAAGCCTGAGTCGCAATTAGTCTCAGGTGGGGCGCAGTTCCCCTATCGTTCTTTACAAGACGCAGGCAGATCAGCTGGGGCCCTTGTGCCCACGTTGATTCCAACTCAGTTCTTTACAAGACGCAGGCAGATCAGCTGGGGCCCTTGTGCCCACGTTGATTCCAACTCAGTGCACGTGAGGCGGGGCCCGAGGCCCGCGGTCTAACAAGCGTCCTGGCGGCAGAAAGCCGCTCCAGCTACACTTCGGAGAGCGAGCCCCCGTAGCCCCGCTCTGACAACGGGCTTAAAAACGAAATAAAACAGCAGACTTCCGGGGGTCTGAGTCATGCATGCAGGTGGCATGAGATCCCTCCAGCCTTCCAGGGGCTTGATCTTACCAGAAAAAAAGAAGCATTCGCTGAGGGAAAAAAACAACAAAACAACAAGCCAGCACTGAGTGGCAGCATGAGGGAGACCGAGCCTGGGGTTGAGGGGTCTGGAAACATACACGGAAATCAGGCGAGGGAATAAAGGGGGGCCGTCACAGAAATAGCAACGGAGCTCTTCTGCTGAGTAAATAATCCGCGTGTGCGAGGCAGAGAAGGAGGAGGTCTGAGGTCAGGCCCAGGACGCACTGGCACAGAAAAGGCCAACTTGCAAGTCTGAACCACAAGCCGAAAACAAATCCGAGCACGCAAAGCGGAAACGCGAGAGCAAACACAGGGCCACCGACTCGGAGAGAGCAACCGCGTAGCACCCTAAAGCGGGAAGGGACCTACCTGCTGCGCATCTCCAGGCCTCGAGGAGCGGAGCCGGGGAAGCGCCGGCGGCGTCTAGACCCAGAGCAGGAAACGTGTCCGGGAAGCGCTGGAGGCGGCGCGCGGCGTCGGCAGGTGGGGGCGCGGGGCTCAGCGCCGCCCACTCAGGTCGAACTGCCACGTGCGCGGAACCAATGAGAGGCCAGATTCCGTCCTCCCGGGGTGGGGCCACGTCCCGCCGACCGCGTGCAGCCGAGGCTCGCAGGGGGAGCCCGGGGTCTCAAAGCCGGTCCCGGATCAGCAGCGTCAGCGTCGCCCGCGCCCCCGCGAGGCCCCCGCGCATCCTCAGCCCCGCTCCAGACCTGCCACTCACAGGCCGTGGCGGTGGCGCCCTGCAGCCTGTGCACCTGCGCCCTGCAGGTGATGCTGGCGCAAGCGCAGTGTCCATGGAAACAAAGGCGGAGACACGAGACCACCTGCGGCAGGGGACGCTCCTGAGAAGCGGGCTTGATGACGGTGCCCTTGAAGAGCTGGTGAACAACGCCAGACCCTGTTTACAGGGAGAAGAAAACCCCGTAGAGACCAGGTAAAAACAATAAGACGTGAAACTTGCTCGGGGATCCACAGAGCTGGGCGCTGGTCCTCCGTGACGTTGTTTCATCAGTGGTGAGGAGTCAGGCAGTCTTGTTAGGACGGTCTCGTGATGCTGAGAATGGGAGACCTCGGGAGAGCCGACGGGGGGGCGGGTCACACGATATGGGTCTGAAAAATCTCACAGTATCTTTATTTTACCTTTAAAAGTTTTTGGAGAATTTATAAGGTGGTATTATTCCATTTACAGTCATTACAAAAGACCAACTATATTCCCCACCATGTACTTTATTGGATGGTTTTTATTGTCATGTTATTTTTTATTTCATTATTTTATTATTATTACTAGTAATTGTGTTATTATGATGGGCCACACCCACGCCGTGTGGAAATTCCCAGGCCACATATTGAACCCGTGCCATAGCAGTAACTTGAGGCACAGAAGTGACAATGACAAATCCTTAACTACTAGGCCACCAGGGAACTCCCTTTGTAGCTTATTTATTTCACACCTAATAGTTTTTACCTCTTACTCCCCTGCCCCCTGTCTTGCCCTCCCCACCCCCCCACCACTAGTTTGTTCTCTGTATCTGAGTCGGCTTCTTTTTTGTTATATTCACGAATCACTTGTATGTTTTTAGATTGTGCATGTACCGTCATACCGTATTTTTCTTTCTGTGTCTGACTTATTTCACTTAGCATAATACCCTCTAGGTCCATCCATGTTGACGCAAATGACAGAATTTCATTCTTTTTAATGGCTGAGTAATATTCCCTTGTGTTTGTGTGTATGTGTGTATACATATATATGTACGTGTGTATACATGTATATATACACATCTATGTATACACAGACATGTATGTGTGTACCATGTCTTTATCCAGTCATCTCATGATGTATTTTTAGGAGACTTACTGAAAAGCGGTGCTATTTGGTGCAGTGCTTGTGAAGAGATCTTTTCAGGAGTTGGGAAACAAACTTGGGAAAAACAAACATGATCGTCTAGTGTGATATATTTGATGAAAACATTAAGAAAAAATTTTGTTTTAAATATCGATACGGGTATAAGACAGCCCCCCCCAAAAAAAAAAACCCATTTAGAGGCTTTAATTACAGGCACACTTTGTTTTATTGTGCTTTGCTTTATGGCGTGTCATAGGTACTGCATTTTTTACAGATGAAATGTTTGTGGCAACCCTCCATGGAGCAAGTCTGTTGGTGCCATTTTCTAACAGCATTGGCTCATTTTGTGTCTTGGTGTCATGTGTTGGTAATTCCTGCAGTATTTCAAGCTTTCTCATTATGATTCTGTTTGTTACGGTGATCGGTGGTCTTTGATGTTACCATTAGAAAAAAATTGTACCTCGGTGAAAGCTCAGATGTCGGTGAGCATTTTGCCGCAATAAAATAATTTTTAATGCAGGTCTTTACTTTTTTTTTTAAATAATGCTAGTGGAAGACTTAACAGGCTACAGTCTCGTGCAAGCATAACTTTTATATGTGCTGGGAAACCAAAAGATTTGGGGGACTCCCTTTCTTGTGATATTTGCTTTATTGCAATGTTTGTTTTTTTTGTGGTGGTCTGGAACCAAAGCCACAATATCTCCTAGGTCTGCCTGTGAACTGAGTGATTTAGCCAGTGTGATTTAGCCGGTGTGATTTAGCCGGTGTGAGCAGAAGTTCCCACTATGGCTTAGCCTGTTAAGAACCCGACGTAGTGTCCCTGAGGATGGGGGTTCCACCCCTGGCCTCGCTCAGTGGTTTAAGGATCTGACATTGCCGTAAGCTACAGTGTAGGTTGCAGATGCAGCTCGGATCTGGTGTTGCTGTGGCTGTGGTGTAGACTAGCAGCTGCCGCTCCGATTGGACCCCCTAGCCTGGGAGGTCCATATACCTGCAGGGTCGGCCCTAAAAAGAGAAAGAAAAAAAAATGAAAATGGAAACTCCACCGCATGCGGCCTTCCTTCCTCTCCCTCCACGTCCATAAGTAAATGTAACTGACATACTCAATTTCCGTCTTCCTGTGGTGTGTGCTTCTGTGCTGTGTGCTAGAAAGTAGGACAGATTGTACATCTCGATCAGGTACTTTGAGTATAATTTCTTCCCTTCAACTGGTGTAAAATACTCGGGACCAGATAGTCTGCCAGCTCTTCACAAAACATTTAATTTTAATTTTTTAAATTTTTTTAAAGTATAGTTGATTTACAATGTTCATTGAATTTCTATTGTACAGCAGCGTGACTCAGTCATACATATATGTACATTCTTTGTTTTCGTACTCTCTTCCATCATGGCTTTTTTTTTTAATTGTCTTTTTTAGGGCTATACCCTCAGCATATGGAGGTTCCCAGGCTAGGGGTCGGATCGGAGCTACAGCTGCCAGCCTACACCACAACCACAGCAATGCAGGATCTGAGCCACATCTGCAACCTACACCACAGCTCACAGCAACACCGGATCTTTAACCCACTGAGTGAGGCCAGGGATTGAACCTGCATCCTCACAGATACTAGTCAGATTCCTTTCCTCTGAGCCTCGACAGGAACTCGTCTTTCATCATGTTTTAACCCAAGAAACTGGATAGAGGTCCCCGTGCTGTACAATAGGACCTCGTGGCTTATTCATTTTAAATGTCATAGTTTGCATCTACGAAACCCAAACTCCCCGTCCCTCCCACTCCCTCCCCCTCCCCCTCGGCAGCCACAAGTCTGTTCTCTATGTCTGAGAGTCTATTTCTACTTTGTAGATAAGTTGCTTTGTGCCATATTTTAGATTGTACATCTAAGTGATATCTCACGATATTTCTTAGCATTTAATTTTTATAATGACTAGTTAGCCTCACCTCTGCAATATATGGTCCCCAAGTGGAAAAGTTCTAGGATTCTGCCCTGGCAGTTTTTTTTTCCTCTCTTCTGCGCCCCCCTTCGGTTATGTACTACTCAATGTCATTCATGATCATATTTAGCAACCCACAAACATTTTGGAAAATACCTGATTTCTAAATGCTGCTTGTAAAATAAATATCAGAGGAGTTGGAGATGTGGCTTCCTGGGTTAAGAACCTGACATCGTAGTGGCAGGATGTGGGTTCAATCCCTGGCCCCACTCGGTGGCTTAGAGCATCTGGTGTTGCCACGAGCTGCAGTGTAGGTGGCAGACGTGGCTCGGATCTGTTGTTGCTGTGGCTGTGAGGTAACCCGCAGCTGCAGATCTGATTTGACCCATAGCCTGGGAACTTCCATTAGGCTGCAGGTGCGCACATAAAAAGAAAAATACAATCAGGTAATAAAGACTATGCTAAGTCCCTTTAAAGCATCGTATTGTCCTGAGCCGGTAAGGACCCTCCTCTTGGGGAGTCTAAATGGACCCTTATTTCCATGTTTCAAGGTGAGAGGAACTCTTATTGACTGATGGGACAAGCAAATAATGTGTATAGGAGTTCCCTTCGTGGCTCAGTGGTTAATGAATCCGACTAAGAACCATGAGGTTGAGGGTTCGATCCCTGGCCTTGCTCAGTGGGTTAAGGATCCGGCATTGCCGTGAGCTGTGGTGTAGGCTGCAGACGCAGCTCGGATCCCGCGTTGCTGTGGCTGTGGCGAAGGCCGGTGGCTACAGCCCCTGTTAGACCCCTAGCCTGGGAACCTCCATATGCCGTGGGTGTGGCCCTAAAATGATAAAAAGCAAAAAAAAAATGAAGCACCGGTAACACAGACTATGAGTGGATCAGTCTGCTGGGGTTATCATAGTAAATACTAACAGATGGATGGTTTCGACATCAGATGCTGATTTCTCCCCACCCTGGAGGCTGGGGTCCGAGCCCCAGGGGGTGGGCAGGGCTGGTCCCACATGAGGGCTCTCTCCTGGGCGTGCAGACGGCTGTCTGCTCCAGGTCGCGGTGGACACGACGGCCCGCTCCGTGTGACCCAGCGCAGGGCTCGGCAGTCCTCCGTTCTCGCACTGTCGTGTCACGGCCGCCCCTTGTCATTCATTGGCTCCGTTTTCCGTCCCCTTATTCCCACGGGCCCTCGTCCCCCGGCTTCCCGGCTGGACAGCCCCTGAGGGCCGTTCCCCGCGGCGTGATCGCCCGCTGTCCTCCGCCGATTTCAGTGGAGCCCCAACGATTTCACCTGTCGGTTGGCGCGTAGCCTTTCGCACGGGTGGGTTCCGTCTCCTAATTGCTCTCACTGCTCTATTTTAAATAATGCAAAGGCCAAGGGGTTTAAATGTGGCCCGTGACACCCCAAAGAGGAAAGCTGCGTGCCCTCCTGCCTCCTGCTCACCGTGATCCAGGGCAGGGAGCCCAGTCTCGTGCACGCTACACGCCTCAGGTGCAATTTCATCTCGCTTCAATTCTAGCGCCCGAGCCCCCGTGTGAAATACTGGGATGCGGGGAGATGACGTTTGGACGACCGGCGGGCTTTGCAAAACTTGGTTCTCGGAGTTTCATTGCTGCAATAAAGCTCAGATCACGTGCAGAGGCGTCCGGCGGTCCTTTGGCGATAGAAGGAGCTACCTGCGGAGGTGATCTGGGCTTTGCTCTTCCTTCCTCTCTCTTTCATCTCCCCTCCCCTCCCCTGCTCTTCCCTCCACTCTCCACTCTTTCTCCTCTCCTCCTCTTCTCTTCTTTTCCTTCCGTTATTTCCTGGAATGAGGCTACCATTTGATGGCCAACCGTCTATTCCTCAAAGAGGGTTTGATGCCCTCTTCAAGAGCTGCCCAGGAGTTCCCTTCGTGGCTCAGTGGTTAACGAATCCGACTAAGAACCATGAGGTTGCGGGTTCGATCCCTGGCCTTGCTCAGTGGGTTAAGGATCCGGCATTGCCGTGAGCTGTGGTGTAGGTCGCAGACGCGGCTCGGATCCCGCGTTGCTGTGGCTGTGGCGAAGGCCGGCGGCTACAGCTCCTGTTAGACCCCTACCCTGGGAACCTCCATATGCCACGGGTGCGGCTCTAGATAAAGGCAAAAAAAAAAAAAAGAGTTGCCCACTGTCCAGCAGGACCAGTTCCTCCTTTTGAACTCCGCTGCTCGGATTCTGCGAAATTACACGGAGCAATCACCCGTTACTCCTTCTCCAGCTTTTGCTTTTTCTTTCTTTCTTTCTTTTTTCTTTTTTTTTTTTTTTTTGATGAGTGAAAGGTTCTACGAGTGTCGTCAGCTTTGGAAGCTGGTCGGTGGCAGGCAGGGGGACACCCGGAGGACAGAGGATCATAGGACCTCCAGTTCGTGTCTTGGGCAGGCTGGAAGAAGGCAGAGAATGACTGCGAGCGAGAAGGTTTGGGGCTGCCCTTCCAGTGGGGCACAGAGGACGGAGAGAGAAAGAATATGCCTGTTCACGTGGATCGGTCAGATTTGTCCACTCCCCAGTGGGCGGGGGGCACATGTGCCCCTAGGGTGGGTCTCCTGTTTGCTCTCTCCAGTCCTGTACGCCCCGGCTGTGCCCTCAGTGTCCAGTGCTGGGTTAACGGGTCCAACTTTTGATATTTGTGTCTGCCGTGAGCACTCAGGCTCCACCCCTGAGCCAGATGTCTAGAAGGAAGTGGTTCGGGAGGAGGTCATTCCCAGGAAAGGTTAATGCATTATCGATATTCCAGCCGAGCAGCTGTTGCTGCCGCATCCGTACTCACCTCGGTTTCCTCGCCTGCCACCTGGTATAAGTCTGCCAGCGCACAGCGTGCTCGGCGGTCTGCAAGGTATTAAGTCATTTCCATCAGGCTGCTGGGGATGGACGTAACAGCACTGGTGTTCCGTTTGGTTTTTCTTCTTTCTTTTAAGGGCCGCCCCTGCAACATAGGAAAGTTCCCGGGCTGGGAGTCAAATTGGATCAGCAGCTACAGGTCCACACCGCAGCCACGGCAACACCGGACTCGAGCCACATCTGGGACCTACACCTCACCTTGCAGCAACGCCGGATCCTTAACCCCCTGAGTGAGGCCAGGGACCCAGCCCGAATCCTCATGGAGACAATGTCGGGTTCCTAACCCGCGGAGCCACAAGGGGAAGTCCTGCACTGGTGTTTGCAAGCAGCCTCCTGAGAGCTTTTAATGATCTTAAGGCCCAAGCATCGGGTGTTTCATAGTTGTGCTTTGCCATGTTCCAAGAGCATTAAACTTCTCGTGTCAGATTTTTTTCATCTTTTGGCCACTCCGTTACTGTTCAGTGGTGATGGATGAGGCTACTGCCCTAGTATAAACAGAGATAGAGATGGATTCTCTCTCGGTACGCTTTGTGCATGCTCGTGTATAAATCATGCAGACGTTCCAGGGCCAGGGCTTGAACCCGTGCCACAGCGGTGACCCGAGCCAGAGCAGTGACAGAGCCAGGTCCTTAACCCACTGAGCCACCAGGGAACTCCCATACTTGCGCTTTCGAGGTCCTTTGTAGGCTTTTGCAGAGCAGGCGGAAATCTGTCACCTGTCACGCAGGTTTTCCAGATGAGATGGAACAAAGTCACTCTGTTCTAGGGTCAGCTCTCTGCCTGTAAGGTGTCCTTTTTCCGGCCAGTTGATGCCACGCGTTTCCAGTGACGGTGCCTTTGGGTGGTGATTTTACTGCTGAAAATCCCCCCCACCCCCACCCCCAGCAAAGGGCTGAGCTCTTTAGTGTCCTAAGCACCCAAAGGCTGTGATGTGCTTCAGGGAGAAAACGGAAGCTGGGTTCAGGTAGGAGTTAGGGGCCGTGGGTGCTGCAAAAATGCACCCTCTGTCCACTGGGGCCAAATGGAAACATGGAGGCACGCTTTTGGGCGTTGGAGCATCAGAGAGCTTTGTCACTTTGCCAGCCACCGGGGACACAGCAGGCTGATGCCCTTAAAGACCGCGCCCTCCTTTGGGAGAGATTAAGAAGCAGTTTTACAGTTTGGGAGTGGAACATAGGGCCGCAGAAAAGGACCACATGCAAGCCTTCCTTCTTCAGAGCTGTCTGTTTAGTGGCCCCAGGGCTGGCCCTGGCGATCCAGCTCTGGTTTGCATTCGCTGGGGGTTTGAGTTCTGCAGGAGAGCTCCGAGACACTGTTACGTATATTCCTTGACGCGCAACCAGGCCCCCCCCAGGCTGCACTATTGTTTCCTGAGGTCCCCTCCCAGGTCTGTGCCTCCCCCACCCCCTTCCCTGATCAGCACCTGTGGGCACTGCCCTTTGGGGCTCAGGGAAGGGCCTGGAGGCTGAGGCCTATTCCCTGAAAACAAGACCTGGGGGACACAGAGAGGCTTGTGCCCAGGACCCCCCCAAGTCCTGCTCAGTTTCAGGCTTGCTGGGATGTCCCTGATGTCAGTGGGCGAGTGAGCTGAGTCACCGGGGGCTGCAGGAAAGCCAGCAGCCCCGGCTCTTACAGCGACTCCTGCTGTCTGCTCTTTCTACTCTTAGTTCAACACTTTGCCCCCCCGCCCCCAATCTCAATGTGTCACCAAAACATTATTTACTATCTTCATTGACTTTAAAACGTTACTAGTTTTTAAATT
Source organism: Catagonus wagneri (assembly GCA_004024745.2). Taxonomy (NCBI): domain Eukaryota; kingdom Metazoa; phylum Chordata; class Mammalia; order Artiodactyla; family Tayassuidae; genus Catagonus; species Catagonus wagneri. The sequence goes on from PVHT021183672.1 coordinate 4,215,780, forward strand.
TTATTTTATAGACCAAAGCACAGTTGATATCTTTCTCAGGTCCCTCAGGAATTAAAAGGAAATATTCCTTCATATGGAGGGGGAGATCTAAAAAGCAAAAGCAAAAAAAAAGGCCTCTTTGTATTATCTCAATCAGATTGCTATTTATGTTTCTTTTCTTTTCTAGAAGTGTATCTAATAAGTACCCTAAAGATATATTTTGTATAAGGAAAAAAAGTGAAAAAAAAAAGTTGAGAAGACGTAAGAAGTCTGCTGCGCAATAATAGAAAGTGTGTATGTAGATTTTACCCCAGGTTCTTGGCAACAGAGCAGCTAAATCGCCTGGAATTTCCTAAGTGACAAGAATGCCAGGAGCATCTTTTGTTCTAATATTTGGTCCCCCCACCCCCTTCCCAGTCCCTTGGGATTTTCTGGATGGTGCAGTGTCTTCTGTTGTACTCAAGTGCCTCTCAGTGGGCTCCTGAATTGGGCTGGTCACCCCATTAGAAGAAGATTAAAAGCTTGGAACCCCCCGTTGTGCAGAGAGGGGCTGGGGCTGGGGGCTGAGTGCTTGGAACCCCCCCCTGTTGTGCAGAGAGGGGCCGGGGCTGGGGGCTGAGTGCGTGGCCGGGCTGCCTTGGGGAGGCCTCCACACAAATCCCTATGGGAAGGGAGAGAGCTTCTGTGTGGGTGCCGGGTACCCAGCCTTCCCACTCTCGGGAGGCCGGTGCTCCCAGGATCTCGGGCACGGAAGCTCCTGAACTCGGGGCCCTTTACCCCAGCCTTGGCAGCACAGTAAACTTGGAAACCAAAGAAACTGTTGCCGGGACTTCTGTGGGCTGCTGTAGCAAACGATGAAACCCAGGCAGGGCGGTCGTGGGAACCTCCAGTCCTCGTGGGACAACCAGAGGCACAGGTGACCACCTGAGTCTGGTCATCGGCCCCTGAAGGGACAGATGTGCTGTGGGATGGAGCCCGGCCAGGTCATCAGGGGACAGGACTACAGGACACCCAGCTGATGTTGCAGGGGGTGGGGGAGGGGGAGAGCGCATGCTCAGTGGCGAGCCGCCCCTCCCCCACTGGTGACCGGAAGTGTCAAGTGACCCAGTCTAGGTAAGAAGTGGAAGGAAGACTCACAGAGTTGATTGGCTTTTAGTTCCTCTTTTGGCCCCAACCCCCTTTATAAAAAAATAAATTTTGTTGGAGTGGAGTCGGCTTGCAAAGCTGTGCTCGTTGCAGGCGCACAGCGAAGTGACTCGCTTCTGCGTAGACACAGACCCATTCCTTTTCAGATCCTTTTCCCATGGAGGTTAGGGTGGATTTCCTGTGCTATATGGTAGGTCCTGGTCACCCATCTATTGGATACCAAGTAGCGTGTGTGTGTGTATGTGACTCCCACCCCCTCCTTTATGCCTCCCCAACAGAAGTGAGTTTTACCTACCTTTTTTTTTTTAAAAAAACATATTTTTGTGATACGACGCTCTCCATTTGGATTTCAAACAAAATGAAGGAGGAGACGGCCTTTGGAAGGCAAGGGCCACATGTCCAAAGTTTTGAAACAACAGCGTTTTTTGTTTTGGTTTTCAGGGGGGAAGAGGGACGGAGCATTGCTTTATCTGGCCGCCTGACAAACGCAGGGATCAAAGCATCCATTCATAAAAGCTGTATTAGGAATACTTTGTAACCGGCCGTATAGAGTCAGTGAGAAGGGGCTTCCTTGGGGAAGGCTTGACTGCTTCGGCTAAAAGCCTGCATCACCCGTGCAGAAATATGTGAGGGTGGAGACAGCGTGTTTCACTGAACACTGAGCTTGGAAAACATCTCCGTTCGGCCTGGAGCGCCAGGGCGCCGAAGCTCGCTGGTAACCACCATCCACTCTCCTCTGGGAGACGCACGGGCGTTCCAGGCCTCTTTGTCCCTGCCCCGCTCACCCAAGGGCGTCGCCCCCTGCTGCGGAAAGAGTGGCTGGAGTCCCTTTTGTGAGCACCTCTTCAGCGTTTCATTTTTACTCACCACGCTCTCGAGTAGCCAGGATGCAGTTTCACGGCCAGCACTGGGCACCTCCCACGGGAGTCGTGTCCCAAGCGGGGATGCCGCCCCCACTGAAATCAGTCTCTGTGGCAAGGGACACCTTTGGCCCAGGAAATGGCATACACATACCTGTCTGCACACAAACCTATTTTTCCAAAACTATATTTCTATCCTGTCCTGTCCTATTCTATTCTGGTTATTTTATTTTATTTTTTTTTAGGTCCACACCTCTGGCATACAGAGGTTCCCAGGCTAGCAGTCGAATCTGGAGCTACAGCTGCCAGTCTACACCAGAGCCACAGCAAGGCAGGATCCGAGCCACATCTGCATCCTACACCCGAGCTCACGGCAACGCCAGATACTTAACCCACTGAGCAAGGTCAGGGATCGAACCTACTTCTCATGGATCCTAGTCGGGTTCTTTTCTACTGAGCCACAAGGGGAACTCCTGTGCAAAAATATTTTTTTAACGCACCTGTATTTTTCCTTCCATTTCTGTGTAGTTTGGACCGAAGTGGAAGATTTCTCTGTGTGTTTATGCCAGGCTAACAGTCGTGAAGTTATTTCCATTTTTAACATTTCAGACTTCAATCCCTTTATATTACGCGAGACAAGGATTAATGCAGAAGGTTCATTTCACCCAAGTCATTCGATTTCCTTAGATCTCTATGAAAATAACAAAGAACCCCTTTGCATCAGGTCTGTTACATTCTTGATCCGATAGTATGTGCTTTTGGATTTTTTTTTTTTCAGATCAATCCCTCTGAATAGTTTTGAACTGCCTGTGGGCAAAGATCCAAATTGGAGCAGATACGTTTCAGTGGTGTTTGAACCTTTATGTTGCCAGCTGTCCTTGGCCGGTTCCCTTGAACCTGGCCTTCCTCTTCCATTGGGCTGTGATGCACTTCATGATTCAGTGCGTGCTGCATTTTAAAGACTGGTAACCAGTGCGTCGTGGACAGAATGGATTTGTTTAACTTTCTCTTACGACTGTCTGACATTGTTTGAGGGACTTATCCTGGACCCAGAGGCAGCGATTTTGCAGAATGACAGTTCCGGGAAAAGCAGAAAGCCCTGCGTTAGACGATAAATCGTTTTTAGCAACAGAATAGCAGTTGTTACTAAATCCAATGAATTTGCTAATAGCGCTTCCTTCTTTGTCCGTGAACTCAACTTGGTTGGTAGAGAGGGCGTTTTCATTTAAAAAATGGCTTTTGGGTTGCTTTTTTTGTTTTTGTTTTTTGGTTTTTTGGCAGGAGGGATTTCTTGGGACGCTGAGCTTCTTTAGAACAGAATTGATGTTTTGAAGTTACTAATGATTTACGGAAGGTAATGCTGCATTGATTAGGTTGAAAAATTCCTGGTTGCATCGCTCCCTCAGTGGAATCCAGGAGGCGGAATTGGTGGCTTTGATGTTTGGTGATCAGGGAGTCTGGGTGATGTGGGGTTTTGCCCGCAGCTGTCAGAGCCCGGAAGGCGAATATGGGTCCTATTACTTACGGGGGCGCTTCCACGAGGCGGGCGGGGTGATGGTCTTTATCTGTGCTGTGTCAGTTGACTGCTTCTTTCTCACATGCGTCCCCAGAGTTTTCTGATTGGCTCTGAGGTAATGTCCCCCCACTTCAGGTACACCCCAGTTTGTCTGCTGGTCCCCTGATGGGGACATGAAAGCCGCCTTCTTCTTCTTCTTCTTCTCATCCTCCTCCTCCTCCTTCTCCCCCGCATGCTTCTCCTTCCTTTTCCTCTTCATTTTTTAAATTTAATTACATTGTTATCATAGTTGATTTGCAGCATTGTGTCAATTTCTGCTGTACAGCAAAGTGACCCAGGCATACATTCAGTTTCTTGTATTTGTTCATTGTCTAGCCCAAGAGACTGGATAGAGTTCCCTGTGCTGTACAGTCAGACCCCGTTGCTTATCCATTCTCAATATCATAGTTTGCATCTACTAACCCCAAAGTCCCCAAACTCTGTTGCTTCATGCGACACTCACGGCGTCTAGCAACCTGGGTGTCCAAAGTTGGTAGCAAACGCTTGCCGTGGAATATTGTTCAAATGCCCAGAGGCACATGGTCGGACACCCAGACTTTTCTGTCCTCCTCATTGCAGGTAAAGTTCCAGGTGACAGGTTTTGCAGGTGCTGAAAGATGCTGCTGGAGACGTCCTCCGAGATTTGCGAAAAGTGCCTTAATTCTGAGTGTGCCTTAATTCTTTTGTGAGTGACGCAAGCTTCTGCTTCCCTGTAGGAAACCTTTCTTCCTAGGAGGACCTAGAGCAGCTTCTGTTTTCTTTTTTTGTCCCAAACCTTGTTGATGGAAGTGACCCTCCAACTCAGTTCTTTACTTCTAATTCATGAAGGTTGCTTACTGTAGATTGATTAGGTACTGTGAGTTCACACTTCACACGGTGACAGCACCCATGACTGCGTTTGTGGCATTTTAATATCTAAGTTGAGGTCACATCAGTCCTAGAAAAATCTGAAAGCACAGGAATGCCTCTGGGCTTGACCAGATGAAGGAATTTTAGAAACAGGAGGTACATGAGAGGGCACTGCATTCACCACCCTTATTCTAGAGCTGGAGGACAATGACGTTGATTTGTCAAGATTAATGAGTTTTAGTTGGATCACGAGTGAAATACTTCAGCCTGAACAAGCAGACCAATAATTTTTATATCCTGATTGTGCCAGATAAGTGCGATATAAGTAACTTACAATAGCAGGATTTGGGCAGCTGCTGAGCAAAATTTGAGAGACATTATAAAAACAAATGCAACTGGAAACTACTTCTTTTAATAATGTTTAAAACCTGAGTTTTCATTTTAAAACCCTTTATTGAATCATTGATGAGTATACACTTCAAATTATTAAGCGAGTGACAAACAAAACAATATGGAATCAGTTTTATTTGCAATGCTCCGATTCAAGCATATGCAAAATTATTTGCTGGTGGATATTGTATAAGTCCCACTTTAAGAAATACATGTTTGAAATAAATTGCATTTTCAATATTATTACTTATTTTTCTCCACTAACGTATATAGATGTCCATTGTCTGACCTGGTCAATGTGGTCTGACCTGGGCTTATTCAGTAAACTTGTGCCTTTTGCCAAGCATGAGTATTTAAGTTGATTAAGTATAAACAGAAATATATTTTTATGAGGCCAGTGCATACCTATCTAATTTTTTAGTTGCCACAAGTGCTCAGTATGTCTTTAATACCCCAAAGAATTAAGCTTCTTCATCATTCGATCAGCCCAGCTCCTTTCTGTAGGACTTTGTTCGCGACGACTAAACTTAGGTGGCCAATGGCCATCACATACTGACCCTGAAAGACCCAGTGGGCCGTCGTTGTGTGGTCACTCTTGCTGTTTCTGAAGCAGCCCAGACGGATGGACATGCCGTAGAGAAATCATGCCAAAGAAAGCCTTCTAGCAGCTGCGGAGTTATTGACTCCCATCACTAACCGTGTGTCAGTGGCACCGAAAACCATTCTGACAACGGTCAGTTCCTTTCCATGCACTTTTCCTGCCCTGGCGTTTGTACTGGGTCCGAGGCGAATCGTGAGCTGGGACGTCAGCGAGCGTAGAGGTTTCCTTCAGCTGATCCCCCAAGGCCTGCATCCAGTCTTAGCCGTGGTTTTCCCACAAACGGCAAGACCTGATGCCCTGAACACAAACACACACACGCACACACACGCCCTTCCTCCCTCTCCTTGTCTTTCTCTCCCTTTCTCTCTCTCTCCTTCTCTCTCCCCTCCCTTCCTCCCTCCATCCTTCCTTCCTTGCTCTCTCTCTATTTCTTTCCATCCTTCTTCCCGACCCTCCATCAAAAGAAAGGCTAACACCCCTTCCTCCCCGAGCCCCGGCCACTGTCATGTCCTTGATGAGACGTCTCTGGCTTGTGACGGCGCCGAGTGGCGGCTTCTGAGACCTGATGGGCAGCAGCGGAGGATGCAGCCGTCGGCTCTGTGTATCCCGGAAGGCGACGGCGGACTGGGGGCCGAGAAACCCCTCGGTCTCCCTGCCACCGGTCTCCAAAGCGCCGGGCGTCTTCCTTCGCCCCCTCGAGCCCGTTGTGCATCTCTAGAAGGAACAAAGCCTGTTGGTTCTTGGCTGTTTGCTTTCAGGGCTCTCAGTCCAGGCGAGTCCTTCCTTGCGCAGAGAGAACCGGCAGGGCAGACGGCGTCCGTGTCGGCGCGCGGGGAAGAGTCTCATTAGGGAGAATTAGCCCGGGCATTTTCTGTCTCTGAACGTCGTGCGGCTTCTTTGAACACTTATGAAATCTGCCTAGAAAAGCGCTCTGGACCAGTTCTTGGACGCATGTGCACCATCCATCTCTTTCAGGGGTCCAGCTCGGCTGCTACGGTGAGGTCAGTGGAATTGTTATTTTTAATCTGTTTCATTGAGGTTTAGCTGATGTACGCTAGCATATAAGATTCAGGTGTACAACACAGTGGTTCAATATTTTCATAGGTTATACTCTATTTACAGGTATTGCAAAATATTGGCTCTTTTCCCTGTGCTGTACAATATATCCTTGGAGCTTATTTGTTTTATACATATTTGTCAGTACCTCTTTCTCCCCGCCCCCAACTCCCCCACCACTGTTTACCACTAATTTGTTCTCTTTATCTGTGAGTCTGTTTCTTTTTCGTTATATTCACTAGCTTTAAAAAAAAAATGATTAGCTCCCACATATTCCTGGTATCGTACAGTACTTGTCTTTCTGTCTGTCTTATCTCACTGAGCATAATACCCTCCAGGTCCATCCATGCTGTTGCAAAAGGCAAATTTTCATCCTTTTCATGGCTGCGTAGTATTCCATTGTGTGTGTGTCCACATCTTCTTCATCCATTAAAATTATTTTTTAACTTATGAGTTAATAATCATACCTCTCATAAATAGGCTTTCTTTGGCAAAAATTACCCCACACGGCAATTATTATTCCTAAGGAAGAAAGCAAGTCCTGTTATATTTATATTGTTTTATGATGTATTTAGCACCTTCTAAATCTCTGTTTTGTAAGGGGGGAGATGGGGTTAAGATAACTACATACAATCTTAATAGATTTATGTATCTGAATAGTTGGGCAATATATATTTTTTTGGCTTTTTTTGTCTTCTTAGGGCCACCCCTCTGGCATATGGAAGTTCCCAGGCTAAGGGTCTAATCGGAGCTGTAGCCGCTGGCCTACACCACAGCCACAGCAATGCCAGATCCAAGCCGTGTCTGCAACCTACACCACAGCTCACGGCAACGCCAGATCATTAACCCACTGAGCGAGGCCCACTGCGCCACAGCGGGAACTCCCAAGGGCGATATGTTTTTAAAAGCAAAATATTTTAGACAAAAGTGAACTTTACCTGCCTTATCTTCTACTGATTATGCACTCCCAGAGTTCCTTTGTGGCTCAGCGTGTTAAGAACCTGACATACTGTCCATGAGGATGCGACTTCAACCCCTGGCCTTGCTCAGTAGGTTAAGGATATGGCAGTTGCTGTGAGCTGTGATGTAGCTCAAAGACGTGGCTCGGATCCCGCGTTGCTGTGGCTGTGATATAGACCTGAAGCTGCAGCTCTGATTCAACCCCTAGCCTGGGAACCTCCATATGCTGCAGGTGCAGCCATAAAAAGAAAAGAAAAAAAAAGACTGTCCAGTCCCAGAAATCACCAGCCTGCATTGAATGAGTTCCATACACATTGCTGAGCGACCAGGACCTGGGCTGTGAAATTCGTTCTCCCCTTCCCGTGGACGGGTGGACAGCACCCTTCAGTCGTGCCCTCCTGCAGGTGACTGTGTTCCAAGGACCTCCTAGTTACCAGACACGTTTGGGGGTGGGGTCGATTCTAACGACGCTCCAAAGCAAGGAAGGCGACAGTCTCGAACGGTGTATGGTGACGACGCAGAGTCCCCTTGTGGGAATGAGGCATCAGCTCGCAAGCTGCCTGCTCCTCAGGCAGTCTGATCGCTCTGTGAGAGTGGACGCAAGTATATCTTGGAAGGCCATCCTTGATTGGGAATTAGGCCAGGTGTAACCTTCTGTTTCCATATCTGGTTTAAACCTGACCATCAAGAGTTCCCGTCGTGGCGCAATGGTTAACGAATCCGACTAGGAACCATGAGGTTGCGGGTTCGATCCCTGTCCTTGCTCAGTGGGTTAAAGATCCGGCATTACCATGGAGCTGTGGTGTAGGTCGCAGATGCGGCTCAGATCCCGCGTTGCTGTGGCTGTGGTGAAGGCCGGCGGCTACAGCTCCTGTTAGACCCCTAGCCTGGGAACCTCCATATGCCGCGGGTGCGGCCCTAAAATGACAAAAAGCAAAAAAAAAAAAAAAAAACCTGACCATCATCTCGCACAGCATTCTGAGTCCTCACAGCAGCCTCAGCTGTTACAGAACCAGCATATGACCCAGAAATCCCACTCCTGGGCGTCTGTCTGGACAAAAAAAAAAGCTTTCATCGAAAAAGATACATGCACCCGTATTCAGTGCAGCACTGCATGCATTCCATCATTGCATCTCCCTACCCGCTTAGCATGCACATCAGACCCCACAGGGAGCACTGTCCCCCTGCGACAAGCCCGCGGTGGCGTGGGTAACAACCCACAGGATGGACCAGGGGCTCCCAACATGGAATCCATCTAGTACTAGCATCATACACGCAGGAGAGCTCAGAGCACGGGGCCCCTGTTTGGTCGTCCGTCCGAACCAGAGGCGGCGTCCAGTTCTGTGTCTGTCACATCACCCATGGTGCCTGTTAATACAGTGTGCATTCTGCCTTGATCGAGTTTCCAGGGGAGCGAGCTGAGTAGTCACCTTAAGGTGACGTTTCTCATGACAAAGCAGGACTGTGTAGTTACCTTTGTATGTATGTATCTACTGTTACCTTTGTATGTATGTATCTACTGTGTACATTTGTATGTATATATCTACTGTTACCTTTGCATGTATGTATCTACTGTTACCTTTGTATGTATGTATCTACTGTGTACATTTGTATGTATGTATCTACTGTTACCTTTGCATGTATGTATCTACTGTTACCTTTGTATGTATGTATCTACTGTGTACATTTGTATCCTGTGAGTCAAATGACGACACGGGCACATGGCAGATAAAGAAGTGGAGAAGGTTATAAAAAAGCCCAGTCGTATTTGGTGATATCATGGAGAGCGGGTTGCCTCTGTTTGTTTAGTCATTGCTCTTTATTGACCTTGGCTACAGCAAATTCATTGGAACAATAATAATAATAATAATAATAATAATAATAATAATAATAATAGCAGCAAAACTTACATAGAGCTTATTACCACGGGCCGGGCCCTTTGCATGTAATAACTCACTGGAAAGTCACAAAATTCTCAGAGCGGGGGCAGCTATTATCTTCTCCGCCTAACAATGTCAATGCATGTGTGCCACGAACATATCAAATCCAATGATGGAGTGCATTTTACTCTCAGTGTGGTGGTTTAGGCCCAGAATAAAAAGGGAGTTGTGTGAGTGTCGCAATTCTCTGGAGTTAACAAAAACGGAGTCCCAGACCCAAGTTATTTTTCTCTTTTAAGTGAAAATGCCATTTTAATTTCATTGAGTGAAAATATGTGTCACATTGTAATGAAAACAAATATCTCTGTAATAACATAGATTTGGAAGTTTGGTCCTCTGAAAATAGCAGTTTTCGGTCAGTTGACCACTGTGCTTTTGAATTTCCAAACCAGTTATTTATTGGATATCTCTATCTATCTGTCTATCTATCATCTATCTGTCTGTCTTTCATCTATCTGTCTATTTGTCTATCTAAAATTTAAGGATACTAAATTCTTGCATCAAAATTGTCATGGGGGGAGGGATGGGCTGGGGCTGTGGGATTGTCATGTGTACACTGAGGTCTGTGGAATGATGGCCATTGGGGGCCTGCTGTCTAGCCCCGGGAACCCTCCCCAGGATTCTGCGACGGTCTATGTGGGAAAAGAAGCTGAAAGAGAATGGCTGTGTGGACACGGATCACTCAGTCACTTTGTGGTCCAGCAGACGTGATCACAACCTTGAGAATAAACCCTACTCCAATAAAGCCTTAAGAAATGAAAGAAAAAAAAAGGTAATAAATTTCCTGAAGAAACTTCAGAGTTAAAACTGAAGGCTAGGATTTGAAAATGTACAAGGAATTAAAGCTGTTGTAAACACTGGATCGTTAAATGAAACTTACTTTTGTAATATTATGGATGGTCATTAAAATGGCTAAACCGTGTATCAGAAACAAATATCTAAAGACCCGATGGACTTCCCGTCGTGACTCAGTGGTTAACGAATCCGACCAGGAACCATCAGGTTGCGGGTTCGATCCCTGGCCTTGCTCAATGGGTTAGGGATCCGGTGTCACCTTGAGCTGTGGTGTAGGTCACAGACATGGCTCGGATTCTGTGTGGCTGTGGCTGTGGTGCAAGCCGGCAGCTGCAGCTGTGATTCGACCCCTAGCCTGGGAACTTACATAACTCGCAGAAGTGGCCCTAGAAAAGACAAAAAAAAAAAAAATAGAATCACATAATGTCTGTAAATGACCGCCAACCCTGCTGATTTCACAGTTGTCTTTGGGGATAACAGGTCAAGCTACTGTTGATGAAGCATGTGTGTCCAAAATTGCAAATGTGTGCCTTTACAGGTGAGCTGAGCTCTACACTGATACTACACTAATGCTGAAATGCTCTGACCAGGACGTGTGAAATGTGCAAATCACAACCTAGGTTATAAAGGGGAAAGCAGCTCATGAAAATAAATACGGTATGTGGAGGAAGAGAAGCCTTGAGTTTCCCATTCCGTGGGCTTCTTACATTTCTACTTTCTTAGGTCTTCTAATCTCCTTGGCGAAGTTTTTATTTTTTTTTTTTTTGATCTGATTTCTTCTAAAAGCTATTGGAAGCTTATTTATTTTTCCCTCCCTCCCTCTCTCATTTCCTTCCTCCCTCCTTCCCTTCCTCCCTCCCTCCCTCGGGTCTGTTGAGATTTTTCTCCTTAAATATCATTTGGCAGAATGCGCTGACATTTCTGTCTCCATGAAAATACAAGTTCGGGCTAAGCATTGCTTCATGTAACCAGCAGCGTGCAGCGTGTGTGGGTGAAATAACGCCTCGCCAAAAGCACAGTAGCTAAAAGTTCCATGGATTGAGCTTTTGCATCATGCTAATTAGTATCGCGCTCTTTCACTAATGATCGGAAGTCATTGCTAGTAACTTTTAAAAAAGGAGTTGTACAGCTGCCCGTATTTTTCTGGGTCTGACCGCAGAATCAGAATGAGAGAACTTCTTAGCCTTTTTCTGCCCCGCTTTTCTCCTTCATTTGTATTCTTGACTTGATCCTGCGAGAGAACAAAGAGGAAAGGATTAAATTCTCACCAGCCTGGTGACATATATATTAAAGGACCAGAGGAGCGTCTGCGGGGCAAAGGGGTTGAATGGAATAAGTCAGGGATGTGCTGTTCTTTCTTTTCTCGTGGTTTCTTGTGCGGGGGTCTGCCTGTTACATCACAGCGAGAGGCCACCTATGGAGAAAGAGCTCGTGCAAATGATCCAACTCAGCAGCCACTGGCCGAGTGGTTCAGAAATCAGGTCTTAGGCATTCCTGTCGTGGCTCAGTGGTTAACGAACCCGACCAGGATCCATGAGGACGCTCAGGTTGGATTCCTGGCCTCGCCCGGGGGGCCAGGGATCCGGTGTTGCCGTGAGCTGTGGTGCAGGTCGCAGATGTGGCTCGGATCTGGCGTGGCTGTGGCTGTGGCGTAGGCCGGTGGCTACAGCTCCAATTCGGCCCCTAGCCTGGGAACCTCCCGATGCCCCAGGTGCAGCCCTAAAAAGACAGAAGACAAAAAAAAAAATCAGGTTTATTTGCGCCACATCAGAAAAGACTTCCTTTATGGTGAAATGAAATTGTGTCCCATTTTTTGGTAAAAAGAAAAAAAAGTTGCATGGGAACACAGCTCTACATGTTTTTTTTTAAATTTTGTTGGAGTAGAGCTCACAGTGTTGTAGGAATTTCAGACATGCAGCAAAATGGATCATATATATATATATGGATATATATATATATATATGGATATATATATATAATGGATCCTATATATATATCCATATCCATATATATACATATCCATTCTTTTTCCCTATAGGTTATTACAAACTATTGAGTGGCTGTTCCTGTGCCATTCTTTACATATTCTTTGCAGCTCGTTTCAAGCTACAACAATAGGATTTGGTAGCTAGAGAAAACACATAGCCCCCAAGTTCTAAAATATATATCGTCTGGCCCCTTTCAGAAAACATTCCCAGTGTTTATTAGGGGATCATATGTGCTGTTGAGTTTCATTTGGAATCCTTTGGCATTGGGACATTTTAAAATTTTTTGGTAGTTAGAGAAATCAGTTATTTTCCTTATAATAACAACATATGACTCTGTAACAATAAAGAAAAATCTGGCTCCTGGTGTTTCCCTTTTGAATGTCAAAGCCTATCCAAATACAGTTACCTACATATTAATTATGTTGTGATATAGTTTGTTCATATGGAGGCATAAGTGTGCATGGGTATGGCTTTTATGGTTAAGACCTTTTACCATATGGGGGTATTACATACATATAATCCACACATATTTCATATCTATTCATATTTCGCCGTACACACATATAAAATTATTTCTGCATAGTATAATATTACCAATCCTAGTCATTAGGATAAAGAAGAAAAATAAACTAGCTGAGAAAAGATTATAAGGAAATAGCTAAAACTGCCATTAGTTGTAGAAAATATGTTCACCTACAAGAGAAAAAAAATGCTATACACACACACACACACACACACTATATATATATATATATATATGGTATATTTTACATCCAGTATAAAACATAGTATGTAAAATATAGTATTTATATCATATATTTAAGTGTATACAGGGTCATACATATATATATGACTCCAATTTAATGAGAACCCAGCAAGATTACTAGATAAAAGATTAATTTGCCAAGTTAAACAATTTTGTAGTTTTTCCGCTTTTCAATAGTGAAGTGCTAAGTATAATGCAAACAATATTTATTGCAGTATCACCTTAAAAGTATTAAAAGTCTGAGAGTTCACTTATCTAGACACATACAGTTCAACAAAGGAAGACAGCTAATAAAGATATCTTCCAGATCTTGGAAAGCACGACAAATATATTAATAAACATCCTCCTCCAGATTGAATCATACTCCCAGAGAAATGACAGTCAAAATCCCCCTTGGTTCTTTAGAAACTCTGGCAACACACCTCAGCGTTTAGATAGAGAATAGAAAATACAACGTAAGTCAAAACTGAAAAATAGGAATGGACAGAGCTGAGTTTCTTACCAGATAAATATTTGCAAAGCCATATATAGTATTAAAAAAATAATCTGTTGATGGCCCACGGGTTGGCAATAGACTAACAGAGTAGTATAGACACTGGCAGAATCATGACTGCAAACTGAATATACAGCTCAGGTGGTGTCACGGATCAATGAAAAGAGTCTGGCCGTTCAGTACCCAGCACTGGGAAAACTAGGTCTGTTTGTATAAGAGGTAAGAGTGCACCTTTCTTGACAGCCGTATTCAGAGTTGAATTCTAGATAGAGAAATCGCCATGTGAAAAGCGAAAGTTATAGATTAGTAGGAGAAGATACAAGAAAACAACCCATCCAGGATTTCACAGCACTTCTTTTAAAAAGGGGACCTGTAGGACACAAAAGTTGGTGAGCATTTTTACCGTTAAAATATAGCATTATTTTGAGTAAACATTTTTAAGTGTCGATCCATTGATGGAGCAGTTTTGCTGTGTCTAATCTCCGTGCCAAGAAAATAATAGCTAGATATGCAGGAAATCCCTCCATACCTATAAGGTAGATCCAGTGGCCTGAACAATTATGGGCAAAAGAATGAGTTGGCAAATAATTGTAGAAGAAATCCATAATGCATCCTTCAAAGGGAACACATTTGGAAAGTGCTCATGACACGTGTAGTTCCCTGGGCTCAGAATGAGGCTGGTTAATGTGTATATGAAATTGTTTACTTGGCGTGTCTGCGCTGAAGAGACAGCCTGCCGTTGTAAGGAAACAGAATGTTCAGAGAAAAGTCCAAAATAGCGTCAGGTGAATGAAGAAAGTTTCTTCATGACTTTCTGCAGAAACTGTCTGATGAGAAGAGAAATACAGGGCAAGGTGAAATCCGAGAATAAACTCTGGTGATCCAAGGCGGGATTGCGCCCATGTGTTTACTGTCGATTTTCTACATTACTCCTTTCAAGTTGAAGGTAGATAACACATTTATATGTAAACATAAACGTAAAAGTAATGATAGATGCTCAGATACCTCCACGAATCCGTATGGGTAAATTCCTGCTGAAGTGAACAGATGACCAGATTGCTAGGGTCATAGGTAAACTGATAGATTGATTGATTAATAGATTTCAACAGATAGTTGAATAGCTACAAAGATCTAGATAGGTAGATTGGTATGTAGGCAGATAGATGAGTGGATGGATGGATGGATGGATGGATGGATGGATAAGAGAAGGAAAAGTAGACAGCCAGATAGCTAGATTTTATAGATGTTGGCTAGCTAGACAGACAGACAGACCACGATAGATGGATACATAGATGTGTGAGATGGATACGTAGATTTAGAGATACAGATATATAACAATAGACACATAGATATGTAGAGATATAGATATATAAAGATAGGTAGCTAGGTGGGTAGGTAGATAGATCGATTCGTAATTCTCAAAGTGAATTTTTGCTCCAGGGAACCCTGGGTCACCCAAGATACTTCTAGGGTGCCGATATGCCGACTGTACAAAGATGCTATTTTCCTTTGGTGACCTTATTCCATCACTGGGGTTTTCCAGAAGCTGGGCTGCACGTGCTCTTACAACAGACTGAACCCAGAGGCCGATGTGCGAATGCGAGGTCTCTTCTCTTAAGACGTTAATTTGCCAAATGAACTCTAACCCCAGTACAATCGTGAGTTTTTCTTAATGTAGAAAATATAGTTGGGGAGTTCCTGTCATGGCTCAGTGGTTAACGAATCTGACTAGGAACCATGAGGTTGCGGGTTCGATCCCTGGACTCACTCAGTGGGTTAAGGATCCGGTGTTGCCATGAGCTGTGGTGTAGGTCGCAGACGTGGCTCGGATCCCGCATTGCTGTGGCTGTGGTGAAGGCCGGCGGCTACAGCTCCTGTTAGACCCCTAGCCCAGGAACCTCCATATGCCGCGAGTGCGGCCCTAGAAAAGGCAAAAAGACAAAAAAATAAAAAAAAGAAAGAAAATATAGTTATTTCCATAACGCTGTTAAAAGTGACGAAGTGTCATGAGTTTTTGTTGTTATGTGTAAATGAGTTAAGAAAGAAGTACATATTTTTCAGTTTTAATTTCTAATATGGTGATTATCAGAGAGATATAATCCTAACACAAGAAGGTTTGGGGGTTGTTGTCAACAATTTTAAGGGACTTAAAATATTTTTAAAAATTCATAGCCTCTAATTATCTGACATGTATATATCGTCTGCCTATTTGCATATATACTTCTGTAGGGGTAGGCGTAAACTTGCCTGTAGTGTATATATTTAAACTTAGTTGTTGGTAATTATATCTGTAATATAGTAATGGGAGACTAACATGGTCTCTAGAGTCCTATCTTTCATTGTCTGTTCACCGTTGTCACTAAATGTATGCTTTTGGATAATTTACGCAGTCTCTGTGGCCAGCCTGCTCTCTGTAAAAGTGTAACAACAGTGTATCAACATTTTGTAAGGATTAAATGATTTAATACATTGAAAAGCCACCAGAATAGTGCATGCAAATGGTCACCATGACCTTAATTTTCATGAAATGCTGATAAAGCAAATCCTGGATGTGTTTTAATAAAGAAAATAAAATCCCCTAGCACCTGAAATTAAAACGTAGCCAACCAAAAAGACGCAGCCAGGAGATCCAGTACGAAGCAGTTTTCTTTCTTACTGTAATATTTTGGCATAACGCGACACCCCCAAATTCTGTCTTTGACGCTCTCTGTAACCTCCCCGCCACCCAGAGAAGCCCTGTGCATTCCTCCAAGTCACACATTTTGATGTAGCCTCACAGTGACATTAGATGTTCTGGTATCAGCTGCTGGACAGCGGAAATCGGTGCGGTCACTCTCGGAAACAAAGAAGGAAGGAAGAAGCCACAGGAAGGAAGAGGAGAGGAGCGGCTGCTCCTGGCACATCTTAGAGGGCGGGCTTATGCCAGTCCTTGACAAGCGGAAGACTGGCAGGCTGATTTTCTGAACGGCCCAGGAGAGGTCCCAGGGCGGACTTTGGAGTTGAACGTTGGACTCTGATTCCTATCTCCACGTGGATTGCGGTCACCGCCTCTATCACTGTCACAGCAGCATTTTTTAGCCAGCCGTGGACAGAACCAATGTGTCTCTCCCTGTCTGCTCAGGGTGGGTGGGTGGGCTTGTAGCTCAGCCAAGGACCTGCTTGTTTGTTAAAACCTTAAAGGGCACCTGACCTGAGAAGGGACAGTGTGATCGAGCCTGTTGGCACCTTGGCACCGGCCACATTGTCAGCACTGCTTCCTGACCTTGTTGAGGTCTGAAGAGGCAGTCCCGTCCTCCTGCACAGACACAGCAATTTGTGCTTCTGTAACATGGATAAACCCTAAAAACATGCTGTTACTGAACAGGTCTGTACACCAGGGCACTCACCTCAATCTGCAGAAGGCATTTAACTCTGTCACAGCATAAAAAACGATATGTGCAAATATAATAATACAGTTGCAACGTACAATAGAATAGTTACATTGTATAGTGAGATGTGTTGTGTTATACACAATATTAATAGAATAGGTTAACATATTGTATTAATATATTACAAATTATGCATTTAAACATGGTTTATTAATATATTAGAATAATGTATTTATATATTAATGTATAAATTAATTTTTATGTTAGGATTTAATATATATACATTATTAGCATAACAACTCATAGACTGTCAAAAGACTACACATTATTTTTAATGATGTTTTTACACAAAAGAAACTCATGTTAGTTTGTTTTATCCATCATTCATACACACAGTAAGATCCAGAATGAGACCCTACTTGATTGGCTGGAAAACTCTCCCAAGGTCTTATGGGACACCACAAAGTACCTGTGAAGCGAAATGGCACAAGCTCCTCTCAGAGGGGTCAGTGCTGCTTTGCACAGTGGGATCCCAAGGTGGTTTGCAACTATTTTAAGCTCTCAAATGGACAGAGGAAGAAAGATACGGTTTTGCTGACCCAAAGGCTTTTTCACACCATAGAGCAGATTTTTTTTTTTTTTTCTGTAATCAGGCAGTGATCATTCTGTAACACAATGACAAGACACCTACAAGGAAATCTGTAAGGAGCTGTGGTTCTCTTATACCAGCAGTGGGTACTGTTTTCTTTTTTTTTTTTTTAGGGCTGCACCTGCAGCATATGAAATTTCACAGGCTAGAGGTCAAATCCGAGCTGCAGCTGCTGGCCTACACCACAGCCACAGCAACATGGGTGTAGGCCAGCAGCCGTGTCTGCAGCCTACACCACAGGTCAGACAGTGCCAGATCCTTAACCCACTGAGTGAGGCCAGGGATCAAACCCACATCCTCATGGTTACTAGTCAGGTTCATTACTGCTGAGCCACAACAGGAACTCCTGGCAGTGGGTCCTAGTTAAGTTAAACTGCCTTTGCATATTGTGTGTGATTCAAAGAGGAAATATTTCTTTCACAATGCCAAGAGAAGAACCCCTGCGAAATCTCATTTTATGTTTAGTTATGTAGAGACTGTCCATTCTGTGTTTCATGAAGTTCACATATGTTCATTAAAAAAAAACAATTGGCCCCAGACTATGGATTACAGAGTATATTTATATATATATATGTATTTCATGTATGTATATATACACATAAATCTCATGTTTGTATATATACACATATAAATTCCATATATGTGTATATATACTCATATATGTATGAAATACATATGTGTACTTGTAATATTTTCTTGTTATCCTGACCTTTAAAATAACTAAAAATCCCACCTTCTTTTCCAAAATAATATTGCACAGGAAATACTACTATGTCAAGTACTCGGGGTCATGTTGACCTAAATAATGCCTCAGCGTTGTCATGGAAATCGAGGACCGTAATTAATGACAGTTCGTGGAAGCAGAAGGGACCACTTCCACCTCCGCACCTGCTTTTCTTCCTCTTAGCGCCGGGCCACGTGAGGTTTATTTGCAGGCTGGCTCCGTCTTCAGATGGGTGACAGGCAGAGACCTTACCCTGCTTTTTGTGAATGCAGCACGGTCGAGGACCATCTCTTATCATGTACCTAAACACTCACTGGGTTATTCCTAATGGCTTGATAGGAATGGCTTCATGCATGGCAGAGCGTTCAGGTTTGTTCTGGAAGCAGGTCACCTCAACTTGCAGGGAGAGAGGGAGAGAAACAGAGGGAGCGAGCGAGAGAGAAAACAGGAATCTTGCCCTAAGTGAAAAGTAAAGACATCACGGGACTCAGGTGTTCACTTTCAGCATGAGGATTTAACACAGGAATCCTGCTGGGGCACAAAATTTAGTTTAAAGCACTTCCCCCCACCCCAATTCTGTATTAATTCTGATTGATGAACAATAAATATGCCCATCTCATTTATCATGATTCAGTTTCTTAGGAACATCCAGTAGAACCCGCTGTAATAAAATGTTTATAAAACTAGTTCTAGTAGTTCTAAAATTAAATACCCAGTCCACTGGGAGACATTGCAGATATTTAAAACAAGAAGTATGAATAATCTCTGACCATTCTGTGTCCCAGGTTTTTCTTCCTGTTAAAAATGAAATGATAAAAAGAGGATGATAATCTATTGTGATGGAATCCAATGGTAGACCCAGTTTTTTTGTTTTTTGTTTTGTTTTGTTTTGTCTTTTCCCATAGGGGTTATCATTTTCTCACACTGTGCACGGTTTACTTTTTTTTTTATTTTTTATTGTTTAATGTTTTGGACCACACCCATGGCATGCAGAAGCTCTTGGGCCAGGGAGCAAACTCATGCCTGCAAGTGACCCAAGCTGCTATAGTGACAATGCTGGACCCATAACCCACTGAGCCACCGGGGAACTCCTCCATGGTTTATTTGATTCCTTCTGCCCTCTGTCCATATCCCCTTTAATGTAAGATCTGAGGAGTAGATGTCTCTGACACTGTGGTTCCGCGATGTCACCAAAACACCTACAGCAGGCTTCCAAAGAGAGGACAGACAGAAAGAAAAATGAATGAACTGAGCGAAAGAAAGATGAATCCAGTGAAAAGTGACCTAGCTCCGAATAACTGTATTTACACCCAAACCTCGGGGTGTTTACCATCACGCAGACCCGCAGGAGATACTTCCTTTTCACGGGCTCCTACCCCTTTGCTCAAAATGCAGGTAGAAGTGTCAAAGGGATAGGGAACAGAAAGAGTCTGAACGGATTAGGCAATGAACAAGTAACTGAGAGAAACAGCAATTTAAAGTCCTACTAAACTTCTCAGAAAGAAAGACAGCTACCGTAGGATATCACTTATATGTGGAATCTAAAATAGGGCACAGGAGTTCCCATCGTGGTGTGGCGGAAATGAGTGACTTGCATTCAGGAAGATGAAGTTTCAATCCCTGGCCTCGCTCAGTGGGTTAAGGATCCGGCATTGCCATGAGCTGTGGTGTAGGTCACAGCCGTGGCTCAGATCTTGCATTGCTGTGGATGTGGCGCAGGCTGGTGGCTACAGCTCCTGTTAGACCCCTAGCCTGGGAACCTCCATATGCCGTGGGTGCAGCCCTAAAAAAGACAAAAAATAAACAAATAAAACATAGCACAAATGAACCTCTCTATAGAAGAGAAACAGACTCACAGGCATGGAGAACAGACTTGTGGTTGCCAAGAGGGAGGAGGAGGGTCTGGGTTATGTGGCAAGTTTGGAGCTGGTAGATGCCAACTATTTATAGGATGGATAAACAAGTTCCCACTGTATGGCACAGGGAACTATAACCAGTATCCTGTGATGAAACATAATGGAAAAGAATACGTATACACATATATATGACTAAATCACTTTGCTGTAGAGCAGAAATTAACACATTGCAAGTCAACTTTACTTCAATCAAATACATTAATAGAGTCCTACTAAACTCCTGATGATCTGAAAGATAATGTTTCAGTTAATTTGACTCCTAGATAAGCTATTTCCATATTTCCCCAAAGTTACATTTTTTTGAGAGTATTTAGGTATGGGTTTTTTTTTTTTTTAATCTTTTTAGGGCTATACCCACGGCATATGGAAATTCCCAGGCTAGGGGTCAAATCAGAGATGTAACCAGCGGCCTACACCACAGCCACAGTGCCACCGGATCTGAGTTGCATCTGTGACCTACACCACAGCTCACAGCAATGCCGGATCCTTTAACCCACTGAGCGAGGCCAGGGATCGAACCCGCGTCCTCATGGATACTAGTCAGATTCGTTACTGCTGAGCCACAGCAGGAACTCTGGAAAGGCTTCATTTTTGAGAGTGAAATTCATGTTGCCTTTCATGTCGTGAGCTGTGTTTGTGAAACCCTGAGACAGGAAAACTTCAGGTAAAGCTTGCCTGCTCAGGTGGGCAACTGAGATAATTTGGGCATTAAAAAGTCTTACATGCTGGCAACGCTTGAGTGAATTAGGAGACATTTTTTAAAAACAGTAAGAGTTAAAATGATTAAAATGAGATTTGCCTCCTGAGTGCAGCTGAATAGGAACATTAATGTTTCCAAGGAAACAATACACTCTTTTAAAAGAGGAATAATATTTTTCATTATGCAAACCCATCTATTAAGCTTGATTATTCCCTTGAACTGTTATATTGTCTTCTGACTGCCCCTCAGAATTTACACAGTTCATTGCAAGTCATCCAATGTATTCATTTTACAAAAGCAACAGTATTTTTAATTTTTTCCTTTTTTTTTTGGAAGCCACAAAAGAAAAGGCTTTTCTTAATAACAGGATCCTGATACTTGAGTTTCACTTGTTCAGTGTACCTGTATGGCTCTGATGTATCTGTTATTGAGAAAAAGAAAAACAAAAAAAAAAAAACAAAAAACAATGATATTAGAGCCAGAGGAGCAATTCCTACACAGAATGTGGTGGAGGATTTCAGTGTATTCGTTTGGGTCTTTTTTTCTGTCTGTCATGAAGTTTAGTGATCTTTCTTTCCAGATCTTTCTTTCCAAGGACATACTGAATTACTCATATCCTTTAGGTCTTGATCATCATAACTGTTAGGCAAAAACTCCATCACTAAGAGCCTTGATAAAATCTACAGATATATAAAAATATTTCCACTGGACCAACCCATTAATGATAAATTTGCTAATTACCCAAACCAGTAAATCTCAGCGTCACAATCCGCTGAATAAAAACACCCGAACTTTGTTTTTTAAAAAAGAATATAGGGAGTTCCCATAATGGCGCAGTGGAAACGAATCCGACTTGGACCCATGAGGTTACGGGTTCGATCCCTGGCCTTGCTTAGTGGGTTGGGGATCTGGCGTTGCCATGAGCTGTGGGGTAGGTCACAGATGCGGCTCGGATCTGGCATTGCTGTGGCTGTGGTGTAGACCCACAGCTACAGCTCTGATTAGACCCCTGGCCTGGGAACCTTCTTATACCACAATTGCGGCCCTAAAAGGCCAAAAAAAAAAAAGGAAAAAGAATATAGGAGTTCCCATTGCGGCTCAGTGGATTAAGAACCTGACTAGTATCCATGAGGATGGGGGTTTGATCCCTGGCCTCGCTCAGTGGGTTAAAGTGTCTGGTGTTACCGTGAACAGTGGTGTGGGTTGCAGACGTGGCTCAGATCCCACGTTGCTGTGGCTGTGGTGTAGGCTGGCAGCTGCAGCTCCCATTCGAACCCTAGCCTGGGAGCTTCCATACACTGCAGGTGTGGCTGTAAAAAAGAAAAACAAGAATATGAACACGGTAAAACATGGAATGGGAAAAATGGTGTTCTGAATACATCCGTGACAGTCCCCCACCTCCTGTTCCCATGCGTAATGGGCCGATTTCATATCCGTCCTTACATCTAATTGATAACGAACCGATCGATCTGACTGTCCCGGAGAAGAACTACCACTTGGCAGAGGTGTGACACATCACTGTCACCCTCCTAAGGAGGAAGTCAGCACACCCAGGGGCTGCGGGGCCCAGGGGCGTTTACCTGCAAGGAGGCATGCGGGTCATGAGGGCAGCGGAAGGGGAAAAGGGCTGACTTGCTGTGACGGAGCCTGGGACAGTGCCAAGGTGTCACCGCCACCAGGAAGGCCCACGGATTTTCCTCCTGGAGCCTCTTGAGATTCGGTAAGGAAGCAGCATTGACGGAGGACACACAGAGACGTCCGGCGTGGAGTGTAAAGAACACCTGTCCCTAAATATAAAAATACCAGGAGAAGAAAAGAGGGATGAGAGCTGGGGAGGCGTTCCTCTGGTGGCTCAGAAGGTTAAGAACCCGACTAGGACGCATGAGGGCACAGGTTTGGTCCCTGGCCTCTCCCTCGCTGGGTTAAGGATCGGATATTGCCGCGAGCTGCGGCGTGGTTCGTGGATGCAGTGCAGATCCTGCGTGGCTGTGGCTGCGGTGCAGGCTCGCAGCGACAGCTCCGATGTGACCCCTAGCCTGCGGACTTCCACATGCTGCAGGTGTGGCCCTCAAAAGAGAAATGAATAAAGAGAGTTGAGGAAACTGTCTAAATGGCCACAGCTTTATAGCAACAGATGAATACCTGTGGCATGAACAAATGAAGAAATGGAGATGTAAGTCCATTGGATTTAAAGATCAGCATAATAATCATAATGTAAACGTTAAACCTTTCTGAGTTATTACTGCGAGCTCCACGACCCACTTTGTCCTTACAGAGATGTTTGATTTAACTTCTTTCAACAACCTATGGAAATAGTTCCTAAATTTATTCCCATAGTCCTGATAAAGAACCTTGCAGATAGCTTCAATACTTGTCTAAAAATCATCCACATAGTTAGTGGCGAATATGTGATTTGAACCCGAAATGTCTCACCTTTTTTTTTTTTTTGGGCCACACCCATGGCGTGCGGAAATTCCCCAGCCAGGGACTGAACCAGCGCCACAGCAGCGACCTAAGATGCTGCTGTGACAATGCTTAATCCTTAACCCACTATGCCACAAGGCAATGCCTTGATGTCTGTATTATTATGCTAAATTGGTGTGTGTGTGTGTGTGTGTGTGTGTGTAGTTTCCAAGCGAATGGACGTATACTGAAAGTTATCGAAGAAGTAAAACAAAAGTCCTGTAGGATTAGGTGGATTTAAAAAAAATATATCAAAACAGACCGTGCTATAATTTAATGAAAACCAGAATATGCAGGCAACAGGAAGATACAGGTAACAAGAAATATACATTAGCTGCCTTCATCTATTTAAAGGGTGAAAAATACTGATTTCAGCTAACAGAAAGCATATATTATTAAAACTGACTACCAGCCACCACTGAATACCCAGGAAGCAAGATTTTGTAAACCACAGCAAACCCCACCAAGAATACACTGAGCTACGTTACTTAAAATGTAACAAATTTTTTTTTTGTATTTTAAATATGACCTGGAAAGTTGGTGTTTTGTGTGCATATGCATATAATTGTTATATAGTTAAATAAAAAAGGGTACAATTTAAGCTTCAAGAAGAAAGCTAACAGCATATACATCTCCACATATTTAAAGGGAAATGGCTATGAAATCAGTTTCTTTGGAGAAGATGCTGTTATCAAGCAAATGATTTTAATACATCATCTTTAATAGAGTATAGAATTTTAAAGGGAAACTGTACTGGAGAAACACTTTTTGTGGTTCCTGGAAAATGATAATTTTTCATAGTGAATGAATAGACCTAAGATTCCAGAATAATGAGGGTTTTTGTTTAATGATGTGATATAATGGGTTATTTAGACCAACTTTCTGCCAAAAATAATTTGAATTTGAGAAAAATTGCACTTTTAAAGCATTATTGCAAGAATAGAGAAATAAGGTCTAAATTGGAAGTTGAAACATGAATAAATGAGAAAAAGGTTAAATAATAAAATTATAAAACTGCCCCGGTTTTTCATTGAAATAATTGTGACAGTTACCTTAACAGCTTAGTTTCCCAAATCAAAACTGGTGTCTGAAGCTAGTGGGGTGATACCTTCCGTGCATTGAATTTGCAGGGTTGGGGATTATTATATTAGAGAAACAGCATTTTCTCTCCAAATTCAAATCCAAAATAATTACTTTGTGTTATATGCCATTCTGAACTCACCAAGAATCTTTTGTTTTGGCGTGAAAGTACAGAAGTCTGTGCTATCCTAAAGCCACATCAATCTGAAAAGAAAAAAAAAAGAATATTTTTATTACTTCTCAGGGGAGAAAATTAATTTAAAAACTAATAAAAATAATTTCTTTTAGAGCATTTTTCTTGTTAGATTGTGTGTGTGTGTGTGATGTGTTTGAGCTTCATATTTTATTAGATTCCTAGAGGAAGGAAGAATGATTTTAGGGTGCTTTCCAAAAGCTTATTCCAGTGAAGGCTAGAGCAGAGTTTTAATTGAAACATTCTCATCTTTGTGGAAAAAATTCTAGCCTAGAAAAATACGCTGCTATAAATTAACAGAATTTGAAGTGGCCAGAAATAATACATATTCTGCATTTATATACATATGATCTGTATGGAAATGAGCTGAGGTTTAAAAATGGATGTGCTTCTCTAATTTGCAATTAATTACGATAAAATGGCTTGGCCTGATAGCTTTTTAAATTGCATGCCAGCTTATCTGGATATTTCCAAGAACTAACTCTTGGTTTTGGGGGGCGGGTGAGGGGCAGCATATATGTTGGTTTGTTTACTAAGTAGGCTCAGAGACAAGACATTCTTTTATCAGGCAGCGCGCTTTCTTTGAAAAGCTATCTGTTTTGTCTGCAAAACGTGTTTACTCACGAATTGGACCATTTTCCTGCTTTTTTCTCAGAAACTTGCAAAAAAAATGATGATGTTGGTTGTGGAGGACCGGGCGTGGCTTGGGAGAAGGAAAAATTTTAGCTCTTCTGTGCCTAGGTCAGGTTCCATATAGGATCTTGATTTACATCAGCCGCCAGGCTGCAGCAAAGTAAGTTAATGGTGCTTGTGCCATATTTTGAAATGGATCGGAAAGCATCGAGATGATTTCTTTGGTCTAGACGTGAGAAAGACAGTGAGAGAGAAGCAGAGACAGACAGAGAAAGACGCAGATGATTGTGAATAGACACTTTGTCCCCTAGCCTAGGAATTAAGCTCCCCCAGGCAAGTGGAACAGCATCGTCAGAAATGGGGGGGGGGGGTGGCTACAGAGAGACTGAACAGGAGCCGAGGTCCGAGAAAGTGGGGGTTCTGGTTCCCACTGTATTCAGTCTGTTCACGCAGCAACCATCCTCATTGTGGACACTGGCCATCGCGGTGGATAAAAACCCACTGTCACAGCAACTGCCAGCAGCCGCGATTACCCTGTAGAGGAAGTTTAAAATGTGTACCATCATCCTTCACTCATATCAGAGGCTTGCAGACAAGAGGGTAAAATGCTTAAATGCATAAATCGCAAGGCAAGGCATAGGACATGCCCAGGACTCCCGCAAACTGCCCCAGGTTACTCTTTAGGGGACGTTTTAGTCTCTCCAAAGAAGGAAAGCCTGTAAAGTGCCCGCATGTTCCCAAACTCAGCACGTAGCTGAGTAGGTATTATGTACAGAAATACTCTGAGAATTTCAGTGATCCACCTTTTTAAGAATTAATTACCGGAGTTCCCTTCGTGGCTCAGTGGTTAACGAACCCGACTAAGAACCATGAGGTTGCGGGTTCGATCCCTGGCCTCGCTCAGTGGGTTAAGGATCCGGCATTGCCGTGAGCTGTGGTGTAGGTCGCAGACGCGGCTCGGATCCCACGTTGCTGTGGCTGTGGCGAAGGCCGGCGGCTACAGCTCCTGTTAGACCCCTAGCCTGGGAACCTCCATATGCCGCGGGTGCGGCTCTACATAAAGGCAAAAAAAGCCAAAAAAAAAAAAAAAGAATTAATTACCGTTTGAAACGTAGAGCAGATACCAATTGTAAATAGTGGATCTCACTGCATTTGGCCTCCTTTGAAATGTCTTGAATATGCAATAACACGTTCATTTCACGGTATGCTGCATATCATGCTGAATCTGAGTAGAAAACCAGTTTTAGTCTGCAGATGAAGATTTTAACTTTGTAGCCAAAGCCAGGAGCTTAAACGGGAAGAGAGGCTCAGAGTTGTTCTTGACATACCAAGACAATGGCAACCGTGCCTTGTGTAAAATATATCCGAAGC
The DNA here is from genome assembly GCA_004024745.2 of Catagonus wagneri. NCBI lineage: Eukaryota > Metazoa > Chordata > Mammalia > Artiodactyla > Tayassuidae > Catagonus > Catagonus wagneri. The sequence goes on from PVHT021183672.1 coordinate 4,242,255, forward strand.
CCTCAGTGCTTTACATGACTCCCCTGTAAAAACTCATTCAAGATGAATCGGGGGACGAAACGTGCCGTGTGGGGGATATAGTCAGTAGTTAGATGACGTCTTCGTGGGGAGACAGACAGTAACTAGATTTACGGTGGGGAGCGTGTTGAAATACATAAAAATGTCAAACCCCTATGTTCTGCAACAGGAACTGACACAAGCCTTGTAGGTCAATGATACCCACCGAGGAAGTCCCAGAAAAAAGGAATCGGGAATAGATAAAGCCAGTGCTGTGGCTTCAGCTGTGACTGCTGTTCAGATCCGATCCCTGGCCCAGGAACTCCATATGCCTCAGGGTGGCCAGAAATGAAAACAAGAAAAAAGGGATTAGCTTTGCGGTTGTGAGAGGTGGGGCTTTGGGGAGGGTGAAAGTAGTTAAAGCGTCCAGTTGTGGGAGTTCCCATCACGGCTCTAGTCGGTAGTGAACCTGACTGGTATACCTGAAGACATGGGTTCGATCCCTGGCCTGGCTCAGCGGGTTAGGGATCCGGCGTTGCCGTGAGCTGTGGTGTGGGTCACGGACACGGCTTCGATTCCGCGTCGCTGTGGCTGTGGTGCAGGCCGGCAGCTGAAGCTCTGATTCAGCCCCTAGTCCGGGAACTTCCTTATTTGGCAGTGTGGCCCTAAAAAGACAAAAGAAAGCACAAACCAACAAAAACCTTCCAGTTATAAGATATATAAGTAATAGGATGGAACGTCAAGCATGGTGAATATAAATGAAACCGCTGTATGTTACATAGCAGCGTGTTTAAGAGAGCAAATCCTAAGAGTTTTTTTTTAATCAGTATTTCTTTAATTTGGTACCTATATGAGTTGATGGATGTTGTCTAAATGTATTGAGGTCATCATTTCCTGATGTATGGTAGGTCAAATCATGAAGCATAGAGTAAGGCCCTCAACGAACTACATCAACTGATTAAAACTAGGGAGAAGAACACGAGGGAACAGGCCAATTGCTTCACCAATAGACGTTTTTGACAATACGCAGATGCCCTATTTACATGTGCAAACGTCTGCATGAGCATTACCAGCCAAAGAACCATAAAAATATGCCACATTAAATATGTAAAGTGTCCCTGCCTTAAGTTCATCTTACATGCTAAAAACTCAGCGTTTGGAACTAATGGCTTGTCAGTGGTTACCGTAATCTGATTACATGTCTTAATAAGAGACTAAAAACTGTTGATCTTAAGGAAGGCTAATTAATACAGCTTCTCTCTTGTGCTGCCCACGAACGTCTCGTCACTGCCATTTCTTGCCAGTGTAAAGGACTGAAAAATAAGCCAGTGTCCCACGTGGACCTAACACGCGGAACCACTCAACCGTCTCCTCAAAATTATTTCAGACATCATATAAACACTTAGAGGCAGATTGCTGGAATATTAAATTGGTGGGTAGCCTGATCAGTGTAATTTGTAATCCTTTGAAAATGCCAAGTAGCTCTTGTAAATAGGAGGGTTCACCCACAATGCGTAAGATTCTACCAGGGTCTTCCTCGGCTGACGGTGGTGAGAAAAAGCATCTGCATCGAGGCGTTGAGGAAATCCTGTGCAGCGTTGCTCAGCAACGTGTGAACAGTTCCCGCTGTGCCTCGACAGGATCGTCAGTGTCCCTGGAGCACTGGGAAGCAGGTTCGAGCCCTGGCCCGGCCCCGTGGGTTAAGGATCTGGCGTAGGTCGAAACTGTGGCTTAGATCTCATTCCTGACCCGGGAACTCCGTATGCCATGAAGCAGACAAAAAAAAAAAAAAAAAAAAAAAAGTGTGTGTGGCTCCTGGAATGGGGTAGAGCTGCTATACAGCATTATGTACTTTGCAGATGTACAATACAGTGGTTCCTAATTCTTACAGGTTATACACCATTTAGAGCTACTGTACAATTCAATATTGGTTCTATTCCCCGCGTTGCACAATGCAGCCTTGTAGCTCATTTTATACCTAATAGTCTGTCCCTTTTAAACCCTTATGCCTCTAATGTCCCCCGTCCTTCTCCCCCTCGGTAACCGATGGTCTCTTCTCTATCTGTGAGCTGGCTTCTTTTCTTGTTATATTCACGAGTTGGTTGCACATTTTAGATTCCACATATAAGTGAGATGGTATTTGTTTTTCCGTGTCTGACTTATTTCATTAAGATTGGTACCCTTCAAGTCCATCTGTATTGCTGCAAATGGCGTGATATTCTTTTTTATGGCTGACTAGTATTCCATCGTATAGATGTACCACATCTTCTTTATCTGTTGCTCTGTTGATGGACATTGAGGTGGCTTCCATGCCTTGGCTATTGTGAATAGTGCTACAATGAACACTGGGGTGCATGTGTCGTTTCAAATTAGAATTTTGTCTGGATAGATGCCCAGAAGTGGGATTGCTGGATCCCATGGTAGTTCTAATTTTAGTTTTTGGAGACACCTCTGTTTTTTCCCACAGCGGCCGTACCACTTTACATTCCCATCAACAGTGTACTCGAGTGTCCTTTTTATCCACATTTGTTATTTGTGTTCTTTTTGATAATAGACCATTCTGGCAGGTGTGAGATGATATCTCATTGTGGTTTTGCTTTGCATTTCCCTGACGCTTAGCGGCCTCGAGCGTATTTTCATGTGCCTGTTGGCCACACGTATGTTTTCTTTGGAAAAAAGTCTCTTCTCTTCTCCTGCCCGTTTTGTGATCAGATTGTTTGGGTTTTTGGAGGTTGAGTTGTATGAGATGTTTATAGATGCTGGGTGTTCACACTTTATCAGTCACATCATTTGCAAATATTTTCTCCCATTCAGTAGGTTGTCTTAGCATTTTGTAGTCGGTTTCCTCTGCTGTGGACAAGTATACAGGTCTTTTATGATACTGTAAGTGCGCTCTGCAGGGAAGTGTTTGAAAACCATCAGGTGGGGCAGCTCATAGATTGCCTCTTGTCCATTAGCTCCAACTTACTGACCAGTCAGCCCTGCTAAAGTCCCCATGTTTACATCTTCAGCTTCATGGAAAATCCATATGCAAAATAGCTGCTAATACCTAGCAAGTGCCTAAAAATGCCTATACATTTTCTCACAAGTGGCTTCTAGTGACTCAGATTATCTGCTCCTCTTGTCATGTCGTCTTATAAGTACTAAAAGTTCACGTAATCAGTGATAGCTTGAAAAAAATATTCGTGCATATTCCATTTGTTCAAAATGATTCATGGAAAACTATAACCCATGGGGTGACTGTTCTCATTGATTTTATTTTTCTCAGCACCCCCCCCACACACACACACTGTTTACTTGGGGGGAAGTGTGTTTCTCTGAAACCTAGCTCTGTTTCTTATTCTGTTAATTTAAAAAAAAAAGGTTAGGTGAAAGGCAGAGGTTTAGGGAGAAATGGCTTTGTTGGTCTCTGACTATGGGGATGAAATAATAGTGTTACATAATGATAACAGTAGTGTTACTATATGTTACAGTATTTCAGAGGTGGCACCAAGCTGAATCTCACTGAGCGGATGGGCCAGTGAACTGTGTAAAGAGTTTTCATCCTTTCTGTCTCCATCCAATAGATGTTTCAAAGGGCTGAGTCTAAATCAGTGCACTAAGATTTCTCAGTCTGCATGATGAGGGCTTATAATTAACAAATACTCTTAGTTTTCAAGTGCTCTAAGTTTTTCCTCAATCTTTCACCTGTGTTTAATCATCTTTATTTGTTAATTATTTTAAAATTATTGTAAATTATTTTTCATATTTTTATATTTTAAATTTTGATTTTACCTTTATTTTTCAATTATTTTTATACCTGTGTTTAATGATGTTTAATGATCATAATCACATTTTCATACAGAGATAGGAGATTGAATAATATTCCTGTTTCTTACATAACTGTGCTGTGTATATCTTCCCCCTGCCTGCTGCAATTCTGATCAAAATGCCTGTTCAAAACACAGAAGAAAAAAGATCCAAACAGCCACACATTGTGGGTGAGACCTATTCATGTTTGGAAGTCAGCGAGAGAAATGCACAAAATCTTGGGTCTTAGGAAAGGCTCTGTGCAACAGATCTCTTTGGGGGTCAGAAATGCATCTCAGCAGTTTCATTGTGGCTCAGTGGTAATGAATCTGACTGGTATCCATGATGACATGGGTTCGATCCCTGGCTTTGCTCAGTAGGTTAAGGATCTGGCAATACCGTGTGCTATGGTGTGGTTGCAGATGTGGCTTGGATCTGGTGTTGCTGTGGCTGTGGTGTAGGCTGGCAGCTGCAGCCCTGGTTCCACCCCTAGCCTGGGAACTTCCATAGGCCATGGGTGCAGCCCTAAAAAGAAAAAGAAAAAAAAAAGAAGAAAGAAATGCATCTCCTAAATTGGATGCATGAACGTTTGAGAAAGTCTACGTGGAAAGGAGAGGAAATACAGCTTTCTTTTGAAATAAAAGGTGCTGAGTAGAAAGAAGATGGGTGTGTTCTCAAGGGTGTCAGAGTGCCTTGACCGCTTTGTGGTGACAGTGAGCTTTTAGGCTGTGAATGCTGTCATCTAAAGACATGCGTGACTGTAGATCTTTTTCTTTCTTTTTATGGCCACCTGCGGCATATGGAAGTTCCCAGGTGACAGTCTGAGTTGGAGCTGAAGCTGCTGGCCTGCGCCACAGTCACAGCAGCACCGGATCCAAGGCACATCTATGACCTACACCACAGCTCAAGGCAGCGCCGGGTCCTTAACCCACTGAGTGAGGCCAGGGTTCGAACCCACATTTTTGTAGATACTGGTTATGTTCCTAACCCACTGAGCCACAACAGGAACTCTAGATTTTTGAATTAAAATTAGAGCCAGAAAAGGAAGTCCCATTGTGGCTCAGTGGGTTATGAACCTGACTAGTATCCACGAGGAATGTGGGTTCGATCCCTGGCCTCGCTCTGTGGGTTAAGGATCTGGCATTGCCGTGAGCTGTGGTGCAGGCCACAGACGCGGCTCGGATCCCGCGTTGCTGTGGCTGTGGTGTAGGCTGGCAGCTGCAGTTCCAGTTCGACCCCTAGCCTGGGAACTTCCATATGCCTCGGGTGTGACCCAAAGGAAAAAAAAGGAAAGAAAAAAAGTGAGAGCCAGAAAGCATGTCTTGGAACATTGACCCAAGCCGTTCATCGTCTGAGCTGTTCTGTAGGGATCACTCAGGACTGATGAAAATGAGCCCTGTTAGGGGTCTGAGGCTGTGGTGCCGATGTGAAGACTTTCAGCGGATGCTTTCGTAATATATGGGCTGGGTTCGTCTTCTTCCTGCCCCCACGCCCGTGTCCCTCCATGGCTCACGTGGGCTGTGCAGGGATCCCCCCGCCCCCACTACACCTGCAGTGTGGCAATGTCCCGCTCAGAGTCCCTTTCTCTGCAAAACCTGAGTCACGCCTACTCTAGTAACTTCTGGCTCTACAAATGTATCTCATTTCCTTTTGGTCTTTATACCTGTTGTATGAGTTTCCTTGGACTTTCGTAACAGGATACGACAGATAGGGGCTTGAATGACAGAACCTTATTCTGTCACAGTCCTGGAGGCTGGAGTCTGAGCCCCGGGGGCGGGCAGGGCTGGTCCCTCCTGAGGCCTCTCTCCTGGGCGTGTCGATGGCCGTGTCCTCCCCGTGTCCTTCCAGGGTCATTGCTCCATGTGTGTCTGTGTCCCGACCTCCTCTTCTTCTAAGGGCCCCCGTCCTGGGGGATCAGGACCCACCCTGTGACCTCTTTTATCTCCATCCCCTCTTGAAAGACCGCAGTTCCAAATACAGTTGCATTCTAAGGTCCTGGAGGCTGGGGCTTCAACATCCGATTTTGTGGGGGACCCAAGTCAGCCCACAGTATCTGCCAATGACTGAAAAAGCTCAGAAATTCCAGCTTTCGTTGTCTAGCAGAGAAAGCGCTCCGGTTCATATTTTAACCCATTGTCCCTTGTCATTTTAAAGCATGAGGCATAAAAAGGTGAGATGAGATTTCAAAGCGGGGACTATAAAGAGAAAATATAGCTTATTAATTTTCAAACAGTTATTACTATATTATAGGTTTGTACCTATGTACGTGGAATATATGGTTTGTATGTGTATGTGTATATATATATATATACATATATACACACACACACACGTTCATCGAATGTCTATATATAATACTTTCCCATACGTGCATAAAATTGATGTAAATCATAAACTAAATGAGAAGCTGTGCCTTTCATCATGTCAGTGGCATCTAGGTTGTGGAAATCAGTGTTCATCCATCTGCAAACATGACCTCTTCCAGGACTCCCCTTCCTGCAGAGAGGTTGCAAAATAAGTGCAAGTTTCAGGCCATCTGTTAGAAATACTCCACACATAATAGTTTCACTCAGTTGCTTATATTGAATCGGGAAGAACGAGAGCCCACCCAAGTTTTTTTTCTTTTTCCATTTTTTCATTTGTCTTTATTTATTTTTTTTCACTTAATGAATTTTATTACAATTATAGGTATACAAAAATCATCACAACTCAATTTGATAGCGTTTGCATCCCAAACCCTCAGTGCATCCTCCCACCCCCCAGGTTGTCTTGTTTGAAAAACCAAAGGTTTTCCAAAGTCTGTGAGTCATTGTCTGTTCTGCAAAGAAGTTCATTGTGTCTTTTTAGTTTCCCCATGTAAGCGGTAGCATTGGGTGTGGCTGTCTAACTGTCTGACTGGTTTCACTTTGCATGATAATTTCTAGGTGCATCCATGTTGCTATAAATGTCGGTAATTCGTTCCTTTTAATGGCTGAGTAATATTCCATTGTGTGTATGTACCACATCTTCTCTATCCACTCCTCTGTTGATGGGCATTTAGGTTGTTTCCATGACCTGGCTATTGCATAGAGTGCTGTAGTGAACACTGGAGTACATGTGTCTTTTCGAGTCATGGTTTCCTCTGGATAGATGCCCAGGAGTGTATGGAGATTCCTCAGAAAACTAAAAAGCCCATCCAAGTTAATCTCCTCGGAAAACCCACCACACGAAACCGCATTTGACTTCCATGCCAGGTTTTGAAAATGTGACACATTAAAGCCCCGTTTCCGCAGATGTTTTCAAGTGTTGACAGATGTTACGAGAAAAGCACATCAGTGTGTTGGAACTGAACGGGCCCGGGAAACATGGGTCCAGGCGGCGAGTATGGGCCATGAATATTTACCCTCAACTTCCAGATCCATCGCCCTGTGGGACCCGTAAGGGATGGGATGAGCGATGTTGTGTTTCCCCAGCATCTTTCCTTGTCATGATGTACCTTCCGAGACTCAGTTCCCCGGAGCGCGGTTTGGAAAGCCTTGCCCTGTGGCTCTTCCTTGGGCCTCGCTCTTCCTGGCTCACCCATGGCTGACATCCCTTGCTGGGTCCTCACCAGGCACACGTGTGCAAAGGCGAAAGCATGGCAGATGTAAGAAACCAAGAGGGGTGACAGCACAGAAACCCCCACACCCTCAGCAAACCTCTTCTGTCCTTGTGCTTTGTCAGTTCTTTGTGGTGGGGGAGGACTCTTCCTTAACCCTGTGCACACCTGCTCGCCCTAGTGACGTGCACTGGAACCATATTTCATGTCCCGCTGACCCAGGTAGAGGGGACCAGGTGGCAACCAAGGAGCAGAGTCGCCACCGTGTCCCTCGTTCCGACCGAGACGAAACGGAATCCATCTCCCCCTCGGGAGGTACCAGCTTATGGGGGGCGGCAGTGCAGCCAGTATTCTGTAATTAGTCAAGAGGAGAGGCGATAATCCACGCCAGCATCTCAGTAGACCAAGAAGGAAAAAAACGAAATATCTATCACGTGAATTATCTCATTTGTTCTGGTCGGGACCAGACCCGGAAGAAGGCTACTGGATTGATGTCTTGGATCCACCTTCTACCTGCTTGGTGAGGATAAATTTAGATTTTTGCTGAAGACGACTAAACACGCACGCTTCCTCTGATGAACCTGAACTTCCATCCCCGAAATTAGCCTAATCAAAGAAAAAAAATCACCTTGGTGTACAGCCGATAGAAATGCCTTATCTTCTAATTTCAAACATAATCACCTCTCTGCTTGCATACTCATACGAAGCTAATCACACTGAGAAATCTGCAACAGTTTATATCCCTATAATGTTAACAATATACAGTTGATGATTGATGTTTTGGAAATAAATGTCATGACACTTGACCTCCTGGTGTAGAACCATGGATGGATACTTATTTTCCTTTTCATTAGGAATATCTTTAAAGTGCCATATTTGGCAAATTTTGTATACCCAACAAAAAGATAATTCTTTGTGAAGAGCAGGCAGTGCAGTATTATAGAGAATTAAAAATGTAAGAACATAAACATGATATGCAGCCACAATTTGTAGCCACATTTCCCTTTCTTTCTTTCTTTCTTTCCTTTTTTTTTTTTTTTTTTCTGCATCTGTAGCATATGGAGGTTCCCAGGCTAGGGGTCAGACTGGAGCTGCAGCTGCCGGCCTACACCACAGCCACAGCAATGTGGGATCTGAGCTGTGTCTGTGACGTACACCACAGCTCACGGCAACGCCGGATCCTTAACCCCCTGAGTGAGGCCAGGGATCGAACCTGCATCCTCATGATAACCAGGCTGATTCCTTTCCACTGAACCATGATGGGAACACCTGCAACCACATTTCTAAATATACTTTACTCTTAAATCTGTAAGCTTCTTTCCATACTTAAGTTAGAAAACTGATCTATAATTTTGTCCTTTGTCTTATGTAACATGTGCTCAAGTTTAGAAACATTGGCCTGGAGAAAAATTGTCATTTTCACAATTAGAAAGTGTAATAAAAATCTCCTCATGAATATAGGTGTGTCTGTTTAAAAAATTGTAGTTGAGGAATATCATTAAAATTGCACAAGTATTTATCTCCTTGTGTTAAATTTTGTTTTCATCCGTTACATTAATTCTTGAACCTAAAATCATTTCCACCTCTTGGTCAAATAATAATGAGTGTTACTTAATATCTCATGTTGGTTTGTTGAGATAATCTGGCTTTCACGGATTTTTTTCCTCTTAATGGATTTTATTTCAATTATAGGTGTACATAAATCATCACAAGTCAATTTTACAGATTTTGTATCCCAAACCCCCAGTGCATCCCCCCACCCCCCCAGATTGTCTTATTTGAAAAACCAAGGTTTTCCAAAGTCTGTGAGTCATTGTCTGTTCTGTAAGAAGGTTCATTGTGTCTTTTAGTTTCC
>PVHT021183672.1:4251572-4264177 GCA_004024745.2 Catagonus wagneri
TGTGGCTTTCACGGATTTTTTTAAGCCACAGTCAGTCAATCTAAGGCTCAGAGCATTGCAGAACACGTTTTTTTGGGCAAGAAACTGCCTTCCAGGATTTTTAAAGAACATGATGTTAAGATATTTAAGTTATTCAGCCCATATTTAACATGTGCAAACACGGGCATAAGCAGAAACTTACATTGTTGTAAGCAGTGGAGTCCATTCTCAGGAAAGCTAAGGTTTCCTCAAGGTCTGTTTCAAGCTGGCTTAGAATCCTACAGTTTTTATATTTTAAAATGATGTTGATTCATGTATGTTAACATTACTGAAAAGTTACTTTATAACATTACGGGTTCTGTGGCTTCTGCATTCATTATCTATTCAAGAGCTATATTGTTTAATATTTCATCCTCCCCTTCACGGACGGCCTTCATAGACTCAGATTTCAGGTTTTTTTCCCACTTGCAGACCCATCATAGTTTTCAATGTCATGGTAGCTGCCATTCAGATGTTTCTTAAATAGGATCCGGACCACACTGCTTTCTTACTAAATCCTCAGATAAATTTCTTACTGTAACTTATCTTTGGGTGTGTCTCCATTGCGCCTGTCTCCATGAGTGAAACTGTAATCATTAAATCTGCACCTGTAGAAACTTTAATTTACGTATGTCATGATCACCATCTGTAGGTGCCACACACGTCTTTCCATAGCTAATCTATATCGGCAGTAAGATGCTAAAGAGCCAAAGCCTTTATAGGTGACGGAGAATGTTACAGTAGGGAAAGCCTCTAATTTTTTTCTTTATAATTGCCTGTTCATATCCAAAAAGTATATGTTATTTCACAATGCAGAAGAAAGGCAAGGCGGAAAAGTCCACTTAAAATTTGATCGTACCTGAAATCAACACAGCTTTGTAAGTCAGCTATATTCAAATAAAATTTTTTAAAAAGTCAGATAAAATGTGACACTAATGCTGTGGTGGTGATGTTCCAGAAGAAATATAAACTAATTTCTGTCTTAGTGCTCTGTAAATAAGACAGGGTCTCTAGCCATGTTATAAATAGGATCTCTTAATGTTAAATTCAGAATTTGGAGTAAAGACGCATTTCATATGTATGAGTAATATTGGTACAAGTTTGTCACCCAATGTTGTGGGGTTTTTCTACCCCCTTGGAATAAGAAAAATATATTTGCATTCAAAAGCATGATTTTCTTAATGAATTGAAAAATATTCAGAATAGTGTTTGTCTATTATATATGCATTTTAATGGGTAAATCCAAACGATTAGCATTTTAAAACCCAACCATATACCATTTACTCTCATATGCAATATGCATGTAAATGCTTGGGTCACTTTCATTCCCTGACTGTAGTAAATGACTCATAGGCATATTGATAATTATTCCATTGTGTGATTTTAAGAATTTTTGATATGTGATTTAATTATTCATGCTTGGCCAAAGAGTAGGTTGGAGGGTACTAGATTCATGGGGGGGTCATACTTTGCCTTAATATCGGGACTTTACTGCAGTATTTCATGTTTTGTTTTTCCTGTATTGTCACGTCCTTTTCACTAACACAAGGTGATTACTGTTTATAAAGGTGTACAGTAATTCTTTTGACTCTCCCTCTGAGTTCCTCTCTTTCTTTCTCTTCTATAAAATTCTTAAAACCCAATTTAATTCAGTTTAGTTTTGGTACAGGTTACTAAAAAAAAAAAGTGTGTACTGCTAGGTGTGGAAAACTAAAAAAATTATTGAAAAGCTCCATTCCCCACCAGTTTCCTGGGTGACCAAATGCAGCTGGTTCCATAATCACCGTGGCTTTCTGCTCTGTCTCAGTAATACTAATAGTTTCGTCACCAGTTACAAAAAAACGTTTGGACACCTTTATGCCTCCCTGCTGTGGTTGATGAAAATTTCGTTTGCATATGTGACCTTCCTACCCTCTCCCTCTGCCTAATTTTAGGGGTACCTGTACCTCTAGTCACCTTTCAGCCACCTTGTAAATAAGAACTCTAATGGAAATGGTATCTCCCGTTGTATAAACTAGCGACAGCATCTCCTCATTTCTGGTCCTGGTAACATTCCCTTCTCTGGAATGTCATTTTCATCCACAAGCATCTATTACTGGACACACATCTTAATTCACAGAAGAAAACAAAATTAAAATGGCCGTTATGCTCTGTGATTTCAGCTGGGTGAAAACTTGAGAAATCTGCTTGGAGAGCCAATCTCATTTTCGGTCTCTGTTCTGGTTTAAGCTCTGTTACCAGAGTCTTCTGCTGATGACAGATTCTCGTATATATTCTTAACCAGCTGCTCTCCTGCGTACGCTTCCTAGTCAGCTGCTTGTGTCTTTGAAAACTCATTTGGGTGCAGGATAGTTACCAAATGCACTGTGTTGCGTCTCCACTGCCTGGGAGCCGACTTGCCTCTTTACGGCCACGTTCAGAGCCGCTCTGCTTTTAAGTGAAGCCAGAACTTGACCTTCCCCAGTATAAACTCAGTTTAGTGATTTTGTATTGATTTAGAGCTTCAGTCTGTATCTTAAGTAACTGTCGGCATATTTAAGGCATTGATTTTTCTTGAATTCCAGGATTTTAAAACTCATTTTAAAATTACAAGAATGCATGCAAGAACTATTGTACATTTATGCAGAAGCCACACAGCTACGTTACTGTCTTTGAAAATAGCCTTTTTGTAGAGTATTTGATCAATACATGTTTTCTGAATGACCGAATAGAGAAGCAATAAAGAACGATCTTAGTGAATGTTTAAATAATTGTTATCAGAAAAAATCTTTAAATATTAAATCTTTTTTTACATGAGTACATAAAACTCTTGAAAAACCATAGATACAGTGTAATTCTTATCCTTTTGGACATGAAAATATATTTGTGTACATTTTGTATGTATATTTCTGGGTGTATATGTATATACACACGTATGTATATATGTATACAACCCACTTATATATTTGTAATCATATATACCATTGTACATATTTATTATATAATTAATATACATTATGTACATTCCTATATGTGTACCATACACATATGTTCACAAAGGAATGTACATATTATACAGTTGGTATCAGCAGATATCTGTATTTTTTCCTTTTAATTTTCCTCGGGCTCGTCACCCTTCACAGAAATGATGGAGAGAGTCATTCTAGAATGTTCTCGGTATTGCAGTGCTTTAAGGGGATAAAGCTCCAGCAATCATCCACAGGTAACTTTCCTCCTATCAGTTGCTTTTCCTTCTGGGAAGGTGGGTTCTTAAGACCATGATGTCTTCCTGGAAAGGATGACATTCTTGCAGAAGGTACAACTCAGTTGAAATGTCAGCACAAAGACTGACTAGGCATCTGCAGTTGGCAATTCACATACTCACTAGGAACTTCATTTCTCTCACCTACTGTCTAGATTTACTGGAGCATAGAAGCGAAGTAAAATTGGAAACTTGATACTTAATTAAAAAAAAACTTTGATTTTTCACAGTTGAAATTGGTCTGAGAGCAGTTCATACAAAGAGAACGAAAGACAGCAAGAGGGAACTCGTACAAGCCCATTTTGTGTATCTCATTGTAGAAGGTCTTCAGCATAGCTTTCTTGGCTTCTTTCTTCACCCAATCTTTAAAAATAATTTCATGTTTGGCTTCTATACTCAGAGGTTATGCAGAAGTAGAGTCCGGGGGAAAAAAAAGGCACAAGAATATTAACTTTTGAAATATTAGGTCTCCAGTTTTTTCTTTCCGTTTCTTGGTTGGTTGGTTGATTTTCTCTTTATTAGGACCATGGAAAGAAATGGTTCACCCTGGAGATAGTGTATTACCATAAAAGAAACCAAAAAAAAAAAAAAAAAGGGAGCCCATCAGTTGCTTTTATTCTGGTCGTGGAAGGGCTCGCATTCTGTGTTGCTGCTGTAAGGATGATCAGGTTGGGAGCTTTTATTAATTTAATTGTCCAACTGCTCTCTCTGTGGGCCATTTACAGACCACTTAACAGAAAACTAAACTGTGAGGTGTGTGGTCAAATGAACCTTGACAGAGTCTCATTTGCTCTTGAACTGGGCAAGAGGTGACCGGTTGGGGGGAAACAAAAGAGAAGCTCCAGGGCAACGTTTTCTAACAGACAGCGGAACACGTGTAAATGGGATGGTTCGTAATTAAATGTCTTGGGTTTGTTGGAGTAGAGAGCGGATGACTCCGGGGGCTTGACCTCAAAACGGATCACTTAGCCTTCTACCAGAAACGATGTATTCAGTGTGAACATTTAAGGAGATAACGTGAATTTCCTGAGACAAGCAAAGAGCAAATTTGTCTCTGAAGCATCAACTCTTTATGGTCACAAGCTTGTGAAAATAGAATATACAGTACATATGCCTACTCACTTCCCCAGGGGGCTGTCTGAAATGGCAAGACATTATTTTTGCTGCCTTTTAGACCCAGATCCAAGGTTCTTCTCTTACCAGCCCTTCTTGTCCAAGACTCTGAGAGACCCCTGCCCGGGATCACAGAGATTTCTGTGAAGTTGTTAGAACACTACTGTATGGAGTGTTAGGATCTTTGCATGAGCATACATTCTGTAGACTACCATGCAGTTGTGGGGGTGTACGCTGTGAGCAACACATGGCAAGTTCTAACAAATCACCATTGAGGAAATGCTGGGGACTTGCTGACAACTCAATGAAACGTAAGCAAACACTGTTTCAAAAAAAAAAAAAAGCTTTTCATGACTTAAATAAAAATATCTTGTTTTGTTTTTAGTTATAATTACTTGAAAGATGTAATGAACAGCATGGTGACTATAATCAACAGTATTGCACGTATACTTGTAACTTAGAGCATAGATATCAACTGTTCTCAGCACACACACACAGTATCTATATGATGGATATGTTCCCTTGTTTCTTATTAAAACAGCAAGTGTTGTCATTTACTTTTTGACTCTTCCTTCCTGACTGCTTCTTAACTCCTTGTAACTTTTGAGCGTTCATTGACGCACACGGACATACCACCGAGTAGACATAGAGGCCGCTTCTCCCGGATTTGATGTGTTGTCAACTGGAGAAACAGCCTTGACAACAATAATTTTTAAAGATAAACATTTTTAAGCAATTCCTATTTCTTGCCTAGCGTCCGAGTTTGATTTGGTTATTCAGACGGCAACCATCTCCCTTAAAAATCTTAAAAGTATTTTAACAACCTGTCTCCCTGGTTAAACTTCTCATAACCGTTATCTGTTACCACTCTATGGAATACCCGCTGTGTAAACCTTGCTTTCTGGCAATACTTGTACAGTTATATTGCAGATGCTTTGAATAATGTGTCTTCCATTACCCTCACAACCGAAATGAAGGGGGCTGTACACCTAACACATGAATCTGACTCTGCCCACACAATAATGTTTGTGTCAATCTGCAGAAACTTCACTGTCATTTAGGAAGGGTTGCCTTTTGGGGGCTGCATCATTCCCGTGCCCTGTTGCCTTCTCTCATCGGTCAGCTCCTGATTTCATGTTCACCGGATGCAGCTAACTTAACTCACAGGCTGGAGGCATGGAGAGGGTGAGAGGCACATGTTCCCAGAGACTTGACCAGCAACATACATGTGGGGGATAAGCTCGAACACGGACACCTAATGGAATTCTGGACTTTTAAAAGTATTTGGGGACAGACAGTTAAATAGCTCTTAATGCCACCTTGCAAAATGTTTTTACAGATTCCCACTTTTTAAGACCAGAGCGACTGAGAGAATGGTGTTTGGACAAAGGGTGTAGGTTCAGAAAAGGGGGATCAGGGCAGGGGTTCTTGGTAATGAGTGAGGTGCCAACAGCAATGATGAAGGATGTGACACTGAAGAAACATTCTGTTCCAATTAATGACTTGAAGTGTTCTTCTTTTCCTTGCGCAGAATAATGGAAGTGTTTTGAAATATCTAGTGTAAATGAGACATACGTTATTCGGCAGGGAGTTCAGCAAAACCATTAATCACTTCAAGGGATGTACAGCCTGTTTAGTAAAGAAATTAGAAAATTGTATTATACACTATTATAGGGAAGTTAAAGAATGCAGTGCTAACACAAAGAATGAACACATTACCAAGAGACATAAAGATGAAGAAAGTATTTGGATTCACTAGGAAGGATGGAAAATCGGTCCTTAGGCAGAAATGTGCATTTTTGGCCTGAAAGTTAGATTGGCATCAGTATTTTTGTTTTATCTTATTTTTGTCTTTTTATGGATGCACCCATGGCATATGGAAATTCCCAGACTAGGGGTTGAATTGGAGCTGCAGCTGCCCATCTATGCCACAGCCACAGCTACGCCAGATCTGAACCACATCTGCAACCTGCACTGCAGCTCATGGCAATGCCAGATCCTTAACCCACGGAGTGAGGCCAGAGATTGAACCCACATCCTCATGGACGCTAGTCAGGTTCCTTACCACTGAGCCACAATGGGAACTGAGGCATCAGTATTCTTGAATTTAAAGAAAAGCATTGTATACTATTTTGTTCTTTATTCCCTCTGGATGGTTGGAAATGTCCAGGCAGGAAATGACATGATAAACTGTGTCTACTTGGATTTTGAATGCAAGCAGTCCTTTAGGCACGATATGTCCTATGTCACTCAGCTTCCACAAGAGCACCAAATTGTGTCCTAATAATATTTACTTCCTATGAGATGTGGCAGTGGATGGCATTTCCTTTAAGAGGTGACACACCATAAAATTGCATTTGTGTTTTATGGCATAGTTTAATATTCATTGTAGTATATTACATAGGTTCAGCATAAAGTATGTCTTTCAACAATTTATTTTTTTGTTTTTTGGTTTCAAAATTTGTTATCTTTTTTTCAATTTTAAAATTTTATTGTAGTTGACTGACAATGTTGTGATAATTTCTGCTGCACAACAGTGACTCAGTTACACGTGTACACATACCCATTCCACTTTGGATTATTTTCCCACATAGATCATCAAAGAATATTGGATAGAATTCCCTGTGCTATACAGCAGGTCCCCATTGGCCACTCATCCCATATACCACAGCATGCATCCCAAATCCCCCGTCCATCTTCCCCACCAGCTGTTCCCTTGGGTCACCATAAGATTGTTTTTGAAACCTGTGTTTCTGTTTCTGTTCTGCCAATAAGTTCATCTGTATCCTTTTTCAGAGTCCACATAGAAGTGATACCACGTATTTGTCTTTCTCTGTCTGACTAACATCACTTAGCACGGTAAACTCTAGGTCCGTCCGTGTTGCTACAAATGGCATGATTTCATTCTTTTTATGGCTGAGTAATATTTCATTGCATACGCAAACTCCATCTTTATCCACTCCTCTGTCAGTGGACATCTAGGGTATTTCCATGTCTCGGCTATTGTAAACAGTGCTGCAGTGAACACTGGGGCGCATGTGTCTTTTTGAATTGTGGTTTTCTCCAGATAGGTGCCCAGGAGGGGGATTGCTGGATCATATGGTAGTTCTATTTTTAGTTTTTTGTAGAACCTTCATAGTGGCTGGACCAGTTTATTCCCAGCAAGACTGTAGGAGGGTTCCTTTTGTTCACACCCTCTCCAGCATTTATTGTTCATAGACTTTTTGATGATGACTGTTTTGGCTGGTGTAAGATGGTACCTCACAGGAGCTTTGATTTGCAGCTTTCTATTAATTAGCAATGTTCAGTATCTTTTCATGTGTTTTTTAGCCATCCATATGTATTCTTTGGAGAAAGGACCATTTAGGTTTTCTGCCCTTTGTTTTGTGTGTGCTTTTCAGGGCCACATGTGTGGTATGTGGAGGTTCCCAGGCTAGGGGTCCAATCAGAGCTACAGCTTCTGGCCACAGCCACAGCCACTGCAATGCCAGATCCGAGCCGCGTCTGCAACCTACACTACAGCTCACGGCAATGCCAGATCCTTAACCCACTGAGAAAGCCCAGGGATCGAACCCCCAGCCTCATGGTTCCTAGTCAGATTGTTTCTGCTGTGCCACGATGGGAAATGCCCATTTGTTTATTCTTGTTTTTATTGCCATTACTCTAGTAGATGGATCTGAGAAGACACTGCTGTGGTTTATGTCAGAGAGGGTTTGGCCTATATTTTCCTCTAAGAGTTTTATAGTTTCCAGTCTTACATTTAGGTCTTTAATCCATTTTGAGTTTATTTTTGTGAATGGTGTTAGGAAGTATTCTAATTTCATTCTTTTGCGTGTAGCTATCCAATTTTCCCAACACCATTTATGGAAGAGACTGTCTTTTCTCGTTGTATATTCTTGCCTCTTTTGTCATAGATTAGTTGACTGTAGGTGAGTCGTTTAATTCTGGGCTTTCTATATTGTTCCACTGATCTACATTTCTATCTTTGTGCCAGTACCATATGGTTTTGATGACTATAGCTTTGTGGTACAGTATGAAGTCAGGGAGCCTGATTCCTCCAGCTCCATTTTTATTTCTTAGGATGGCTTTGGCTATTCTGGGTCCTTTGTCCTTCCAAATAAACTTTAAAATATTTTTTTATAGTTCTGTGAGAAATGTCATTGGTAATTTGATAGTGATTGTGTCAAATCTGTGCATTGCCTAGGGTAGTATAGTCATTTTGACAATATTGATTCTTCCAATCCAAAAGCATGGCATGTCTTTCCATCTGTTTGTGTCATCTTTGATTTCTTTCATCATCATCTTATAGTTTTCAGAGTACAGTTCTTTTGTGGCTTTAGGTAGGTTTATTCCTAGGTGTTTTATTTTACTTTTTTGATGCTATAATTTCTCTCTCTGATCTTTCATTGTTAGTTTATAAAAATGCAGTCTATTTCTGTGTATTAGTTTTTGTGTCCTACAACTTTACAAATTCGTTGTTGAGCTCTAACAGTTTTGTGGTAACATCTTGAGGACTGTCTAGGTAGAGTCTCATGTCATCTGCAAACAGTGATTGTTTTACTTCTTCCTTTCCAGTTTGAATTCCTTTTATTTCTTTCTCTTCTCTGATTGCTGTGGCCAGGACTTCCCAAACTGTATCAAATAAAAGTGTCTTGTTCCTGATCTTAGCAGGTTTCAACAATTTATATTTTGAGTCTCATCTCTATAAAGAAGAGTTTCAGACTCAGATACAGTGGGCCCACCAACTCTTACATGAATCCTTAAATATATTTTAGAATTCAAAATATTTTGGATTTTAAGTAATTAATATAGCACATACAGTAAAAAAATAGTTTTTCTTTGAAAAAGGCAATACCACAATTTTGATGGCAGAAATGATTCCTGTTTTCCAGAGCCCATAGTTTCCAAATCCAAAGGCTGTATCAAATTTGCAACCATGAGAGGTATTTACTGCCTGATAACAATTTCTCAAGAATTAAATAGCAGCAGCTGTCACCTTGACTCTGTGATGAATAAATCTGACTCTTAAAAGCACCCCTGCTTCCTGCTGGTCTTACCAGCAAGTCATGAAAACTCTGTGAACCCTTTTGTGTTAGAAAAGAATCACCCCTTTATATATTAGGTATCGGGTGAAATGTCTTCCAAGTGTAACATTCAGTTCCCATTCACTCCAGGACTGTCTGCGTAGTTTTCAATTCATAACCAGGAAAAATTGCGTGTGTGTAGACACACACACACACAGACACACAATTGTCGTCATTGTAACTCGCAGAATTATAGACCCAATCAATAAAAAGAATTTATTAATGAGTTTGGATCCTATCAGATATACAGGCACTTTCAAACCATGAAGAGTATTTGATGCTTTAATATAATATGCTGTAATATGTGCTTATTTTGAAATTGATGTCAGTGAAGACAATATGAAATGTATATACTGCATATATGTTTCTATGTATAAATGTACATGACCATATGTCAGTGATATCATTGTTAAGTAAAAACAAGTAGCTGGTTGATTTGACTGATTTTTAACAACTGTACCAGCAACATTCATATTATTAGTGGTAATAAAGTTAAGGGTCTGTAGAGTTAGTGGGTGATAACCGTAGTCTCTGTTTAAAGACTTTTGACGACAGGTTCATCAGTGAAATCGGGTTTATTATTACAAACTCCTCTGACCTCTTCCGATGTGTCAGGTGACACTGTAAAACCCCAACTGGGGCATGCACTATGCGGTATATCTGAAAGTATATATATTTGGTAGAGAAACATTTTCCTGCAGAGCGCCTTGAGAGCTCAGTGTTCTGCAGAATATTTTACAAACAATTTACATGAATGAATCCCTAGTGTGGAGAAATGACGTTTCTGTGCACCTGCTCCAACCCGCTAATCTTCAGTAACCTCCCCCGTAACCCCCCTGTGCGCTGCTGCTTGTAGCTAAGGGTTTTGAGGAATTCAGCCACTCCCAGCTGCGATGGAGTCACCAGCCCTCCAGAGTGAACCCTCCTGCAAGCGGCATGGTGCTTCCACTTACAGGGAAGCCTGGAAAGTCACCTGAGGTCACCTGCAATCCTCCTCCTGTGTCAGAACTGACCTCCCTTCCCGCCCTTCCAAATGGCAGTGGGCAGTGTTCATTTTCTAAGCCTTACCACGACAGCACATAGGTTCTCTGTTCTAAATCGAAATCTATCGCGTACCTTCAATCGTGTCTCCTGAGCTTCACCAATGGCTTATCTGGCCCTCCTAACAATTTTTTTTTAAGCAAACAGTTTTGGATTCGTAACTGAAAATGGCCACCACTTTGCCTGTGGACTGGCTTTCCACTGCTTACTTAATCTGGAGGCACGGTGGTTCTCCTTACCTCCATCACCCCGGGTCACGTCCTCATCTCCTCTAAAGATTCCTCTTTCTTTCAGCAACTCTCTGCCTGGGGGCCTGGCCCTCAGGTCAGCTCCCGAACCCAGTCCTGAAGACCTTGCCTGCTGGATTCCCCAGCTATCTGCACACCTCCTGCATTGGGGGGGTATCTCCACTTGGGGGCTGGTTGGACAAATATGCAGTTGGCATTCATGAACATACTGCTTGCATCGTCTTGGATAAACACCTAGGAGGGAAGTGCTGAGTTTTTAAGACAGCTTTAGATATTTTCTGTCAACAGAGGCAGGAAGGAGGCTGCTTTCCAAAGTGGCTGAACTGGTTTGCATCCCCAGGGCATGACAGTTTTAAGAACCCTGTGGCTTCTCTAAGGAGACTCACTGAGGATGGGAAACTCCTTTCAAATGCTTCTCCTGGTAAGCCCTGCTCAGAGCCTGTCCCAATGAAAGTGCTGTAAGGAGATGAAATATCAATGATGTTACCACAGCAACTATAAATAGCATAAATCGGGCGTATTCTGGAAACAGAAAATATACCCAACATTTCCTGTGGTATTTTTAATTCTTTGGCTTAGCCAAGATCTTAAATCCATATTAAAAGGAGGATTTTTGTCTAAGCTGTGAGTGGCGTTCAGAAATAACACTGGGTTGAAGCATTTATTTTTCAGTCTTGAACATGAATGTGTGCAGTTCAGTGGCATGTTGTACATTGCTGGAGACACTGAACAGCTGAACTCTGCAGAAGGCACACATCTGCTGAGTCAGCTCTATAGTACAGGGTCTCCTTCATGGACATTATGCACCTAGAGGCAGGCACCGATGCCAGTAGTTTCCTTTCTTATTCACTAAGAGGTAGGCTTGTCATTGCCTGCCTGCTCCAGGCCACTCATCTGCATACAGCACCTTCCTTAATAAAAGGCGTGGGGGCCAAAGCCCAGGTCTCTTTCACTCCATTCGGCAGAGCAGAGTGCCTCCTGGCCCCCACTTCTAAATCTAAAAGAGTCTTGTGTGTTTTGTTATAGCACGCCGTCCCTCTTCCAGGATTCCCTGTTGCCCTGCAGCGCTGGACGCGGCAGAGTGGCCCCCAACGTGGGGCTGGAAGAGAAGGTCTGCCACGAGTGGAGAAAAGAGAGGGTCCGCCACGAGCTGGAAAAGGTGAAACTACAGGCGGCGGAGATGCTACCCTTGCGCTCGACGGAGTCGCGACCATGAGTGGGCAAGTAGAAACGTTAAACCGGAATAACTAACAATGGGGCAGAACCAATCCCAGGGAACTAAACATTATATTCAATTGCTTAAATGTATGTTGAGACAGTCAGAGGCTCGGGTAGCAGAGTCCGAGATAGAGGAATTGTTAGAAGCCGTAATCAAATATAACCGTTGGTTTCTAGGCGAGGGTACTGTGGACCCGGAATGTTGGGATCTCGTGGGAGAAAATTTAAAGCGTGCCTATCAGTCTGGGGCCTCTCTTCCTATTTCTGTTTTCTCCACATGGGGACTAATAAGGTTTGGGAAGCTTTGCGGGAGCATAAAGAAAAGCCCATGCCTTCTGCTCCCCCTCAGACTGATCCCTTTCTTGATGAGAGTTTAAATAAGCCCGTAGCTGTGGAGGCAGCACTAACTCCCCTTCAATCAGCCCTAAAATCTGCTAGTTTAGAGGATCGGGGCTTTTTAGCATGCCCTATAACTGTTGCCCCCAATCCTCAAGTCCCAGGACAAAACATCCATACTCATAACCCTTTTGATTTTAAAGCTCTTAAAGCTCTTCGGGAGAGTGTAATACAGAATGCAGTCACAGCTCCCTTTACTATGAGCGTGGTAGAAAGCATGGGGACACTTCAGCTTCCCCCGTGGGA
>PVHT021183672.1:4279749-4292070 GCA_004024745.2 Catagonus wagneri
GACACATGTACTCCAGTGTTCATTGCAGCACTCTATGCAATAGCCAGGTCATGGAAACAACCTAAATGCCCATCGACAGAGGAGTGGATAGGGAAGATATGGTACATACACACAATGGAATGTTACTCAGCCATTAAAAGGAACGAATTACCAACATTTATAGCAACATGGATGGACCTAGAAATTATCATGCGAAGTGGAACCAGTCAGACAATTAGACAGCAACACCCAATGCTACTGCTTACACGTGGAAACTAAAAAGACACAATGAACTTTGCAGAACAGACAATGACTCACAGATTTTGGAAAACCTTGGTTTTTCAAATAAGACAATCTGGGGGGTGGGGGATGCACTGTGGATTTGGGACACAAAATCTATCAAATTGACTTGTGATGATTTATGTACACCTATAACTGAAATAAAATTCATTGTTATAAAAAAAAAAAGAGTAAAGCACCCTCCAAGGGACATGGAGGCTAAGTAGTGACCTGCTTGCCCTAGCTGATGTTGAGGAAAGTGGCATCTCAGCGGCGTCTAGTTTTGGCAGAGCCGTTGAGATCCTGCAAGGCGCTCCATCCTACACGGGGGCCTGCGCATCGCCTGCTGACCGCGAGCACGTGCGGAGGCAGGGAGTTGAATTACGCCTGCGCAGAAAGGCGGTGCCGCACCTATTTCCACATCGCCCCAGTGATGCTGCCCAGGGTCACCGCCCCACCTCCCTGCCTGCTCCCATCAGTCCTCTGCCCCCTGACCTGCTTCCAGGCGGACTTGAGGTTTGTGCACCCGGCCTCCTGGTCACTTGTACACCCAGCATCTCTGGGTCACCCGCAACCGCCCTAAGTCCCTTTCACCTTGGCCCTAGGTCTCACTGTGAACTTGAGGCCAGAAACAAAATACTCTCAAACGGGTCGTAGCCAGTCTCATCCCGAAGCACTTGTTGGGCTGGCACCCCTTCTTGGCAGGAAGTACCCAGCGCTGACCTCGCCCCTCTCCGCCCCATTTGGAGGAAGGATCAGAAGACTGGGGGGTGGGGGTGGGGGCGGAACCACGAACTCCCGGGTTAAACCCACACACCTGCCGCCAGTAATCAGGGTCGTCAGGCCCTCACGTCTCTCCAGCAGCTCGGAGCCAGAACCGTGAGCTGCTGGCTGGAGTCGACTGCCAGGAACGTGGCGCCCCAGCTGCATCTAGTTGGGGGTGGAGCCCCGAGCCACACTTGCGCCTGCGCCCTGCGGTTCCCTTCTGAGCCTGTGCGCATGCGGTGCCGCGTTGGCTGCGCAGAAGGGCGATTCCGCACCTGCTCCCCATCACCCGCTCTCGCGGTGCCCGTGTTTTCCCGGTCCCACCCCGGGGCCCTGGTCCCGACGCTCAGTCCGCGTCCTGGCTCCGGGGGCGCCGGACGTGCCTTCTGTCGTCCAGCTCCTCGCCAGACAGCCTGGAGCATCTGCCCCCGCGCCCAGGGGCGCTGAGACCCGGTGGCCGAGCCACGGAGACCCTGCGTCCCTTGGTTCCAGCCACAGATCCCTCCCGGCGCCGCTGGGCCTGTGGAGCTGCTTCTGCTTTTGCAGCGTGGAAAGCCGTTGGGGTTTGGGGAGGAAGACGCCTGTGGGTGAGTAACCTTCCTGCAGGAACGCCCCTGCGACGCGGTTGTTGTCTGGAGGTGATGGTGGCTGGAGGCCCCACTGCAGGGGGTGTGGGCCCGGCCTTTCCTAAGGGGTCTTCAAGCCCGGGAGAGGCGGGCTGTGGTTTTTGGTCGTGTTTCTCCTTGTCAGTCTGTGCCCCCATCGTCTTGTTAAGCATTGGCGACTGAAACGAATCTGATTAGTAACCACGAGGACGCAGGTTCCATCCCTGGCCTCGCTCGGTAGGTTAAGGATCCAGCATTGCCATGAGCTGTGGTGTAGGTCGCAGGGGTGACTTGGATCTGGTGTAGCTGGGGTGTGGGCCAGCGGCTACAGCTCCCTTTCCAGCCCTAGCCTGAGAACCTCTGTATGCAATGGGTGTGGCCCTGAAAAGAAAGAAAAGGGAAAAAAAAAAAGAGGAGTTGGTGCTGGGGGACTGAGCGGCCTGGTGACCGCGGGTCGGAGGGACTCTTAGATTTTGGCGGCTGCCGCCACCGGGAAGCAAAGCCCCTTGGGAAGAGCAGGTGTTACTTCCACGCGTGTCTTTGGACTGGAACTTTCTCAGGTGTTTCTCCAGTGAAATAAAAAGTGTGGGGTTTGAATAGCTCTCCTTCTGCCGCGTTAAGACTCCAGCAAAATCTTTTTTTCCTGGAGTAAGCTTTTGTTTTGGGAATGCAATGGCCATGTCTCATGTTCGTTTCTCTTCCTCGTGCCTGACAGACCTCAAGTGGGATGTTTCTTGGTTTTCTCTGTGACAACCTGGTAGGGGTCCTGAGTCATAACCCAAGTAGGTGTGTGGGTCACCCGACTTTAGTTCCCAGGATGTTTTCCTTCTCAAAGGCCACATTCCATCTCCAGGAATGTGATGAAATAACCACTTAATCTGTGCGACCCTGTGATGGCTCCAGAAGCTTGGGCTTCAGGTAGACAAGTGTCATCTGTGACTGTACACATTTGTCCCCAAGGATTTGTTGAGTCTCTCTGCCCCCAGACCTCCGTTCTCTAGTGTGTCTCAGAAAAGCTGAGCTTTTTCACTTCATTTTCTTCTTCTCGCGACCCGAGTGATGGCTTACAAACTTTACATATGTAGCTGATGTGATAATTCCTAGAGGTCACCGTTTGAGATGTGTTGTCCAAAAATAAACGTACTTTGCTCAGATTTAAAAGTGTTAAAATACAGTTTCCCTCCATCATATTCTGGAATGACACCTCTGAAAGCGTTCTCAGAAGATCCAGATTTAAATTGAATACAATTTTAGCAATACGGACCTATTTTGATCTTCACACGCCAGTATTATTTGCTGAATGGCTCCACCTAACATCATACTCATGGTGATATTCCTGAGTTTTCTGCTCTCGAGTATTATGACTGCTCTTCCAAATCATGACTTTGAGCTCTTCTTTCTGTAACTGTCTCAGGGTACGTATTCCACGGGAGGGAGGGCTGTGCAAAACGTAGCCCGTTCGCTATAGATTTTACGCCTGAGTTAAAAGGTGCTCCGAGTTAACAGCTAAAACAGATGGGGCCGTTTGAGGTGAAGTGTAAGAAGAAACCTCTAATGAGGAAAAAAAGACAGTACATTTGGCCTGTGTTATAATAACATGGGATGGGCCCTCTTTCATCAAGGACATAAGCAGTGTGTCGAGCCATTTGACAGGTCGTAGTAGCATTTAGAGATGTTGAGACATGACGTTGGTCTTGAAAGACAAAAGCAGAAGATACTGAAGACAAAAGATACCGGCCAGTATTTGAACCGCAGGATTTCAGGGGAGTGGTGTGCACACGAGCCGAGTCAGCCACTTTCACGCGCGCGTGCGCTCACACACACACACACACACACACACACGCACACACATGGCTGGAGCAGGACATTTACATTACTTCACGGTGTTTCTGGAACGTTCAGTTCCCACCTGCAGAGCTGTAGAGAGGCTGGGAGAGAGGGAAGCCTTTGGTACGTATGTGGTTGGGAGACAGCTGGCTTTCAGCGAGAGGACAGCGGGAACAGGTGGGTTCCAGCAACACCGTGTCATCTCCAAGCGCAGGATGAAGGCTGGAAACTGGGCGTCCCGTCGTCAAAATGCAGGGGGACCTGGGGGAGCCGTGCAGCCCGGAGATGTTCTCAAAGGTCTAGAAGTCAGAGGCGTGGACGTGGAGAGGGCAGGCATCCCCAGCCTCAGAAACCAGAGAACTTGTCCTGTAATTTGGACACAAACCCTCAGGCCAAACGAATCTTCTAGGGAGCAGGGTCCCCACTCATAAAGCAGCTGGGCTTCGGTCAGTTCTGGCACAGAAAGGACGTGGGCGGAGCAGAGGAACCCACTAACATCTTAGGATCTTCCCTGCCTACAGATCCGGTTTCGCTACAGATGGTTCAACGACCGGATGCCGTCTTCTGGCGTCTTTGAATACCTTTGTGTTGATTTAATAGTTTCCTGCCCCGCAACTTGCCTCCGGGGGATTGTTTTATTTACCTTCGGCCAGTAATCGATCCTGAAGAAAATTTACCCTCCGACAGAGACGACAGTGGTTGTTTAAAGAAAAATCTCCCAGGCAGATGAGTCTGATTCCCCAAAGTATCCGCACAGAGGCTTCTGCTTTGGGGATACTTCATTGTCGGGAATCACTTTGTTGGGGGACAATATTATTTACTTATTGATTTACATTATAGTGAAGTGGAGTTGGTTTACAGTATGTTTGTTTCAGGTGTACAGCAAAGGGATTCAGTTTATACACACACGCACACACATACATGTACCCTTTTTCAGGTCTTTTCCCTTTCAGTTTATTACAGGTTGCTGACCATAGTTCCCTGTGCTGTACATTAGGTCCTTGTGCATCTATTTCATGTACAGTAGTGTGTCTCTGTTAATGGCAACCTCCTAATTTATCCCTCCCCCATTCCTCTTTGGTGACAAGTCTCTTCTCCCTGTTGGTGGGTCTCTTTCTGTTCCGTAGGTAGGCTCATGTGTGCCATATTTTAGGTTCCACGTATAAGTGATAGCATATATTTGCCTTTCTCTGTCTGACTTACTTCACTTAGTGTGAGAGTCTCTAGTTGCATCTATGTTGCTGCAAATGGCATGATTTTGTCCTTTTTATGGCTGAACAGTATTCCATTGTGTACATGGACCACCTCTTCTTAATCTGTTCATCTGTTGGTGGGCCTTTAGGTTGTTTCCATGCCTTGGCTTGAATTGTGACCTCTCTAAAAGTTTTATTTTTTTTATTTTTACATTATACCCAGCTGTACAGCGTGGTGTCAGGGTTATACATACATATATGGATTCATCACAAGTGCTTAGACAGAGTTCCCAGTGCTATACAATAGGATCTCCTTGCTTTTCCAGCCCTGAGGCAACAGTCTACAACTATGAACCCCAGACCCCCTACCATCCCACTCCCTCCCCCACCCTTTTGGCAACCACAGGTCTGTTCTCCAAGTCTTTGATTTTCTATTCTGCATAACGGTTCATTTGTGCAGTCTATTAGATTCCAGTTATTAGTGATATCATATGGTATCTGTCTTTCTCCTTCTGACTTACTTCACTCAGTATGAGGGTTTCTAATTCCATCCATGTTGCTGCAAATGACATATTATTTTTCATGGCTGAGTAGTATTCCATTGTGTATATATACCACATCTTCCTAATCCAATCATCTGTCGAGACCTATCCAAAAGTTTTAGCTGAATGCATTTAGCGGAATAGGTGTAGCCTTTTTTTCCTCTCTAGAACTGCAGTCTCGCTTTCCCATAAAGAACCATCAGGGAGTTGCCCTTGTAGCTCAATGGAAACGAATCTGACTAGTAACCATGAGGTCGCCAGTTCGATCCCTGGCCTTGCTCAGTGGGTTAAGGATCCCGCGTTGCTGTGGCTGTGGCGAAGGCCAGCAACTGTAGCTCCAGTTCGACCCCTAGCCTGGGAACCTCCATATGCTGCAGGTGTGGCCCTAAAGAACAAAAGAACAACAACAACAAAAAAAAAGAACCATCAGTGACTATTTAATTTGATTGTCTTTTTTAAGAAAGATCTCTTTCTCTTCGCTTTTGAGCTTAGGTGACTTTTAGGATGCTGTCCTATGTTTTCCCTGTGTGGTGTCCTGTTGTTAAACAC
This sequence comes from Catagonus wagneri, assembly GCA_004024745.2. Taxonomy (NCBI): domain Eukaryota; kingdom Metazoa; phylum Chordata; class Mammalia; order Artiodactyla; family Tayassuidae; genus Catagonus; species Catagonus wagneri. The sequence goes on from PVHT021183672.1 coordinate 4,285,489, forward strand.
GTGAAATAAAAAAAGTTGAGACCATCTCATCCGCCCTCACCCTGCCTTTGCCGCTCATGCCCGGTGCAAAGTGCACGTGGAGCCTTACCTGTCACTGCTCCACAGCAGCCTGCATCTGTCACTCACTGTTCTTCTTGGGTGACCCCTGGAGTGTGTTTCTTCCTGGTTCCGTGCCTTCCGACACCCTCACTTAGAACAAATGTGTTACCCTGAAACTCACGGGAGAAGCCTTGATTCTAGTCGAGACCTCTAACCGGTGTTCTCCGTTTGAACGTGCATGGAGTCCTGAAAACTCCTGCTGTAAAGCTCCCAGTCATGGCTTTTCCCCCCGCCCCCCGGCCCTTCTGCCAGACTACATTCTGGTTTTTTCCCCTCTTTCTTGTGTTTTCAGCTACACCTCGGCCTCTGGAAGTTCCCGGGCCAGGGACTGATTCCGACCTGGAGCTGTGACCTCTGCCACAGCTGGGGCAACGCCGGTTTCTTAACCCATTGCGCTGGGCTGTGGGTGGAATCCGGGCTTTCGGAGGCCAAGGCCCCATCATTCACCCGCTGCGCCCCAGCCGGGGACTCCTGCAGTTTCTTCTTGGACAGAGCCAAGAGATAACTGCCATGCAGATTTTCGCTGTAAAATGAGTCAGTATCACCGTGTGTGTGTGTGTGTGTGTGTGTTCAGTGTAACACAGAACCCATCAAGCTGTGGGTTGCACCTTCACCCAGAGGGTTCCCGAATTCCCATCCCCAGGACAGGCCGCTGATCAGGTTCCTGGGATTTTGCCCGCTCTGCGTCGTCTTAAAACTGGAATCAACAGTATCTACTGCTTTGTCTCATTCTTCTTAATTTCAGAACTTTTCGTGGTATCAGTCATTCTTGTCCTTTTCATCCTCGAGTCTCATGGTGTTTTTTACCCACTTGGACCTAGTGACCTGGCATCTTTCTAATTTGCGGCTGCTACGAATCAGTCTGCTATAGATATTCTTTTGTAAGGCTCTTTTTAGACGTGCTTTTTTATCTTTCTTATTTCACATGTATCCAGGAGAACGGCTGGTTTATCGAAATTATAGATATTTAACTTTTTAAGGCTCAGGGTGACGGTTTTCCAAAGTGTTTCTAACATTTTAAGTACCACCTTACCAACATTTGCTGTGGTGATTTCCTTTCAATTTTAGCTCTTCTGATGTGCCCTGATAACATCTAATTTTTGCTTTATATTGGATTTCCCTAATCCTGATGAGGTTCAGGGCATCTTCATGTGCTTGTCATTCACTTGCTTAGCTCATTTTGAGGAGAATAATTTTGCAAAAGCATAATTTAATAACTCTCCTTTGATGGTTGGTGCTTATATCTTTCATCGTTTGAATTGATTTTTATGCATCGTCTGAGGTGGAGGTGGAAGTTCATTTTTATCCGTGTGGATATCAAAGCATTTCAGCGATGCTAGCTGAAAATATTTTCCTTTCCCACTGAATTTCTTCATTACTTTTGTTTAAAAAATAGCTACATGTGTGCAGGTCAATTTCTGCACTCGTTTCTTCCTTCAGTCTATGTATATCTCTCTTCTTGGGCCACCGTCACATTTTTCCTGTTCCACCCCCCCAATTTTTTCTTGGGGTAAAACACAACATAGAAGGTACGATGCATTCATAATGTGCAGCCATCACCAACCAGCCATTTCTGGAGCCCCTTTTTCTGCTGTGAAACTGCCTGCTCCCCTCTTCCTTAAATGCCTCACAACCAACATTTCGCAGTCCGAGCCTATGACTTCCATACTTGAATGCCTTATACGAAGGCTGTCATGCTTTCTTTGACAGTACATACAGAAAACCCATGACAGGGGACAGATGCCCCACTTTTTTCTTCTCCTTTGTTTATTCCAGGCAGAATAGAACAGAAATTATATATTATGTATTATACGTAATATTTTTATAGATTAATATTTCTTGTGTAACCAATATAGTGTATTTAGAGTGGTATCAGTGGTTAACATTCATTATAGAGGATATAGGTAAAAGATATGGTTTCTGTAACAGGATGCCTGGGATGGAGCCGAGAGAAGAGAAGGATACGTGTTTTCAGGTCCAGCTGTCCTTTCCTTGTCCCCTCACCCTGAAGTCATCCGTCTTCGGTGACACCAGTGAGAGATGCTTTATTCCGGTCCCTGGTCCGCCCTTGGGCTCCCGTCTGTGCGGCCGGGGGAAGCCCTGCGGCCTCCGAGCAGCCAGGCAGCTCGCCTGGGAAGGTGCTGTCCGAGGCTCCTGCCAGGCTCGCTGGGTCCTGCCGTCGGCAGTCGGGCCGGGGTGCGCGGGGGCTTGTGCCGAATCTGCGCCCAGCCCCTGGGGCCCCTGCCTTTCGGGGGCTGCCCTTGATTTACAGGCTCCCGGGCTGTGCCGAAGGGCAAACCCCACCTTCCCGTCCTGGAAAAGGGCAGGACTTGGCCTGGTTTCTGGTGGTGTCACACAGGGCACGCCCTCAGGGGACGGTCACCGCTTCCACTCTCATGTACCTTCTCCGCTTTCCGGCAGGGTGGGGACACTGCCCACGCTGCTGCTGGTCGCCCGCCTTCACGGACAGACATTTTTAAATTTTGCCTTTTTAGTTGTCCTTGGCACAAAGATGAGCCCACTGCAAACTCTTCTCCCATCACCGCAAGCAGAATTTTTGGCCAAATATTTGGTTTTATAAACTCTACACTTGAAGTCATTGTACTGAATTTGGAGAAAGTACTGGAACTGGATAACAAAATGTAGAAAATTAATCATCCTCATTGAAAAATTAGCTTTTAAGTTAATTTGGAAAACAGGAAATGCTACTTAATTTGACTTAGGCCATAGCCTCCCATTATATATGCAAGTCCTCAGCGTTTTAGCTGTTTCCTGGATTATTACGTCATTTTTGACTTCCTATTCTTAAGCCTTAAATTAGGCTAAACAAAAACTGGGCACAAGTACATCTTTATTGAAATTACAGGAAGTTTCTGCATCTCCAGATATTTATCTGTTTCTCCTTGTAGTCACCACTCCCACGCACTCTGCAGGAGACAAAACCTGATTTCATGTGACTGCTCTAGGTGGCATTTATTTTTCCTCTGACTTCATAGAAATGGGTCATACGGCGTGTCCCCTTTTGTTTCTGGCTTTGTGCAGCGTGATGTTTTAGATTCTTGAATGTAACTTTGTGGTTCCGGAGTTGTATTATTTTTGGATAAACCAGGTGACTGTTTTTTAGAGGGGTTTTAGGTTTTCAGCAGAGTTGGGCAGGGAGAGTTGGGAGTTCCCGGCACCCTCTCCTCCTGACATCAGCTTCTCCTTTGATCAGCCTCCGGCCTTCCCGTGCGTCGTCGTCCGAGAACCCACGCTGACACACTGCTGAAAGTCCTCGGTTTAGCACAGGTTGCACGCCGCCTGGTCTCGTGCCCGCCGCGTGTGCGGTGCTGAAAAACGCTCATACCGCCTCGCCGACGTGTACAGCCTCGGCCGGGACACCCGTGCTGCTCCCGCACTTCCCTCCCGCCACCCGAAGCCCTGGCAGTTTTGATGATTTCGTGCTTCTCCCTGCCTTTTCCGCACGGTCACAGAGGCGGAATCAGAGCCCGCAGCCTTCGCGGGCCGGCTCCGTCCCCTCCCCGGCGCTTCACGTCTTGAGAAGTCATGCCTTCCTGTCCCTGCGTTTCTGTCTGGATGGACCACCGTTTAGTAATTCGTGTATCTACTGAAGGAAACCGTTTTTTTAAAAACAAAAAACAAAAAACAGGTATATTTGATTGACAGTATGAGTTTCAGGTGGACTGCACGGTGATTCAGAGATATGTGTGTACACACACGTATTTCAGATCATGTGATTTATTTTCCCTTTTAAAAATTTTTGTTGGCGTGCAGTTGACTTACAGTGTGGTATTAGTTTCAGGTATACAGCAAAACGAGTCAGTTATACGTATACATGTATCCTTTTTTCCCATATATGTTATGATAGAAGATGGAGTATTTGTTCCTTATTAGGTATCCTTTTTTTTTTTTTGCTAAGGTTTTTATTTTTTCTGTTATAGTTGATTTACAGTGTTCTGTTATTTTCTGCTGTACAGCAGAGTGACCCGGTCATACATACATAGACACACACTCTGTAGACATTCTTTTTCTCACATTATCCTCCATCGTGTTCCTTCACAAGTGACTAGATAGAGTTCCCTGTGCTATATAGATTGTTTTATTTTATCTTTTATTTTTTGCTTTTTAGGGTCACACCCGCGGCATACGGAGGTTCTCAGGCTAGGGGTCAAATTGGAGCTGTAGCCGCCAGCCTACACCACAGCCACAGCAATGTGGGATCTGAGCCGCATCTGCGACCTACACCACAGCTCACGGCAATGCCAGATCCTTGACCCACTGAGCGAGGCCAGGTATCGAACCCACCACCTCATGGTTCCTAGTCAGATTCGTTTCTGCTGTGCCATGAAGGGAATTCCAGATTGTTTTATTTTTGATGGCAGTTTGTTACAAGATGTTGAATATAGTTCCCTGTGCTATACGGTGAATCCTTGTTGCTTATCTATTTTATGTGCAGTACTTTGTATCTGGTAATTCCAGTATGTCTCCCCTCCCCTTTGGTAACTGTGTGTGTCTTCTATGTCTGTGAGTCTGTTTTGGATATAGACTCATTTCTATTATTTTAGATCCACACATAAGTCATAGCTTATGACTTACTTCACTTAGCACGATCAGCATTAGGTCCGTCCAGGTTGCCGCAGATAACATTATTTCCATTCCTTTTTTAGGGCCGAGTAATATTCCATTGTACAATTGTACCACATCTTGGCTTTATCCATCCGTTGGTGGACATTTAGGTTGTTTCCAAGTCTTGGCTGTTGTAAATAGTGCTGCTATGAACATACGGTTTCATGTATCTTTTCGAAAGACAGTTTTGTCTGGATAGATACCCAAGAGTGGAATTGCTGGATCATGTGGTAGTTCCATTTTTACTTTTTTGAGGAACTCACCTGTGGTCAACTAATCTATGACAAGGGAGGCAAGACTATACAATGGAGAAAAGACAGTCTGTTCAATAAGTGGTGCTGGGCAAACTGGACAGCTACATGCAAAAGAATGAAATTAGAACACATCCTAACACCTCACACAAAAACAAACTAAAAATAGATGAAAGACCTCAATATCAGACTGGATACTACAAAACTCTCCTTGTTTTAGTTTGCAAATCCTTTATGACCTGTAATGTTGAACATCCTTTTATGTGCTTATATACCTGAGTTTTTCTTTGGATATATCTGTTCAGATCTTTTCCAGATTTTTCAGTTGGGTTTTTGTTTTAATACTGTGAGCCTCAGTTATTTTGTATGTATTTAGATACAATTCCTTTATTAGATATGTATTCTGAACATACTTTCAGTCTGTGTTTTATTTTTCCATTACTTTAATAGTGCCTCTTGCAGAGCAGTTTTTAATCTTTAATGAAGTTCCGTGTATCATTTTTTTTCCTTGCATACATTGTGCTTTTGATGTAGCTCTAAAAATTTATCACCAAAACCCAAGAACATCTAGGTTTTCTCCTGAACCTTGGTAACTCACTTCATTAATTTATTCCCTTAATTTTAGGAATAACTTATATTTTGCTGATTATATCCTAAGTATTTCATGTTTTCCAGTGCTTTTCAGCATTTCATTTTGTTTTAATTTTCGCTTCCAAATATTTTATAGCATATGTAAAAATTAAGGTAGTTTCATTTATTTGACTTGTTCCTTGGAACCTCATTAAACTCACCTATCTGTTCCTGCTTATTGTGTGGATATTAGGGTAAACCTTATCCTTTGTAAATTATCGCATTGGGTGTGAACATGGAAAATTTTATGTCTTGTGAAACTACAGTTCTTTTTTTTTTTTTTTTTTGAGTCTACTTTGCTAGGAGCCCCAGTAAGTGCTGACTCGATGTTGTAGTAACAGATAGCTTTGTTTTGTTCTTGACGTATGGACGGTAGCATAATCTTTCACCATCAAGTTTAAATGTTGCTGTAAATCAAATATAATTTAATAAAACAAACTAAAATATAGACCACAAACTCAGCATTGCCACACATCTATTCAGATTTTGTTGACGTAGTATTTGCTTTTTTGGCCATTGCCTTCGGACCAATGAATTCACACAGTTCAATTTAATCTTATTGTAGCCAAACAAAAAGTGTAAATGCTATCATATGATAGTTTTTATTTTATGACTACGTAAAGTTCAGGACGTTTAAAAATTTTTTTTTCAGTTTTCCTACTAATGTTCCTAATTAATAAATGTTGTCAGGTGCTTTTTCTTTATCTATTGAGATGGTGACAGGGGTTTTTATCAGTTTGGTAGGGCTGCCATCACAAGGCACCACAGACAGGGCAGGGCAAACCACAGGCATTTCATTGTCATGGTCCTGGAATCTGAATGTCTGAGACCCAGGTTCTGGCAGGGCTGCTGTCTTCTGAGAAACTTTCTTCTTGGCTTGACTGTCTCTCTGTGGCCTCATATGGCTTTTCTTTGTCCTCAGAAACTCTGATGCCTCTTTGCATGTCTGAATTTCCATCTCTGATAAAAACACCAG
>PVHT021183672.1:4295467-4409682 GCA_004024745.2 Catagonus wagneri
GGCAAACCACAGGCATTTCATTGTCATGGTCCTGGAATCTGAATGTCTGAGACCCAGGTTCTGGCAGGGCTGCTGTCTTCTGAGAAACTTTCTTCTTGGCTTGACTGTCTCTCTGTGGCCTCATATGGCTTTTCTTTGTCCTCAGAAACTCTGATGCCTCTTTGCATGTCTGAATTTCCATCTCTGATAAAAACACCAGTCAGATAGCAATAGGAACCATCCAGTGGCCTCTGTTTAAAGACGCCATCACCAGATAGGGTTACGTCCTCTCCCTCTTTCTTTATTTGCTTTTTTATGACCACACCTGCAGCATAGGGAGGTTCCCAGGCTAGGGGTCGAATTGGAGCTACAGCAATGCCAGATCCTTGTTGCGTCTGCGACCTGCACCACAGCTCAGGGCAATGCTGGCCCACAGAGCAAGGCTAGGGATCGAACCCACATTCTCATGGGTACTAGTTGGGTTCGTTTCTGCTGCGCCACAGCACATATAGCCAAACATGGTTATATTCCAGTGTACCTGACGTTAGGGCTTCTGCATAGGAATTTCAGAAGGAACATATTTCAAACTATAACACTAATTTCTTCATGGCTATAGGTCTGTATAATATGTACTTACACACTCTGTATTTACCTATTTAGAAAGTTGCAGAAACTGGCTGTAGTCTTTCTTTTTTCTTTTTACAGCCACACTTGCGGCATGCTCCTAGGCTAGGGGTCAAATCAGAGCTGCAGCTGTGGGCCTACACCACAGCCATAGCAACACCAGATCCGAGCTACATCTGTGGCCTACACCACAGCTCATGGTGATGCCGGATCCTGAACCCATTAAGTGGGGCCAAGGATCACCCACATGCCCCGAGAGACAACACTGGGTTTTTCACCCACTGAGCCACAATAGGAACTCCCTGGAGGTCTTTATTTCTTAATGCGCATTGGGGTTACAACCTGCTGTTGGTACCGCTCAGCTTTCCGTTTGTTTTAGTCTTGTCTCTCATCTCATTCAGCTGGTATGCCAGTAATCAACTCTGTAAGTCTTTATCTGTGAATGCATTTGTTTTGACAGCTTGTTTGAAGAATAGTTTTGGTGGGTATGGAGTTTTGGTTGGGTAGCCCCTTTTTTTTTTTTCCCCTTTTTTAGCACTTGGATTATGCCGTCTGCTGTTTGCTAGACCCATTGTATCTGATGACAAATAAGCCATTAATCATGTTGAGCAGGTTCTGTACTCGGCAGGTCGCTTTTCTCTTCCCATTGTCAGGTCTTTCCCTTTATCTTTGGCTTTTGACCAGTTTTTTTTTTAGGGTGTATCTAGATGAGCGAGTCCTTAAATTTGTCTTACTTGGGGTTTCTTGAGCTTTTTGTATGTCTTTTTTTTTTTTTTTTTTTTGCCTTAGAGCTGCACCCACGGCATATGGAGGTTCCCAGGCTAGGGGTCTAACAGGAGCTGTAGCCGCCGGCCTTTGCCACAGCCACAGCAACGTGGGATCCAAGATGCATCTGCGACCTACACCACAGCTCACGGCAATGCCGGATCCTTAACCCACTGAGCGAGGCCAGGGATTGAACCCGCAACCTCACGGTTCCTAGTCAGATTCGTTAACCACTGAGCCACGACGGGAACTCCCTCTTGAGCTTTTTGGATGCATAGGTTACTTATTCGGTTGCTGTTGGCTTTTCCATAGAATTTCGGAAGTGTTCAACCAATGCATTTTTCAAGCAAAATTTGTGCTTTTCTTCTCTCCCTTTGCCATCTCTGTGCCTTGGTATTAGTGGAATCCTGTGGGTTTCTGAGGCTGTGTTCGTTTTCTCTCATCCTTTCTTCTTAGGGTTCCTCAGCATGAATAATAACTACTGACCTAGCTTCAGATTCACTGATGGACTCTCCCTTCAGGTCAAACGTGCGGCTTAGCCAGGCTCGTGAACTTTTCATTGATTTTGTAACTTTCAACTCCAAAGCTGCAATTTTTCTTTTTTTAAAAGGAAATTTTCTCTCTTTATCAAAAGGCTTTTTTGGAGCTGTGCTTATTGTCTTTTATTCTTTAAAAATCTTTTTCTTATTTGAACATATTTAAAATAGCTGATTTTAACTATTTTTATACTAAGACCAGTGTCTGGGCTTTTCCGTTATACCTTTTTCTCCCCCCTGTTGATGGGCTGTACTTCTCTCTGTTTTCATAACTAGTAAATTTTTTTTGTTGTTGATAACTTGGACATTTTAGGTATTATAGTGTAACAGACTTGACCTCTGATTCTCCCTGGGATTGCCATTGTTTCCATTTTTTGTTTTATTATTTGCTTTTTACGGCCATACTAGCGGCATATGGAAGTTCCCAGGCTACAGGTTGAATCCGAGCTTCAGCTGCTGGCCTACATCACAGCCACAGCAATGCCAGCTCTGAGCTTTGTCTGCAACCTGCACCACAGCTCACGGCAACGCTGGATCCTTAACCTACAGAGCAAGGCCAGGAATTGAACCTGTGTCCTCATGGATACTAGTTGGGTTCATTACCACTGAGCCACAACGGGAACTCCCTATTATTATTATTTTTAATGAGGGGCTCAGAAAACTTTGTTTTTGTTGAGGGATTTGCCTGTAATTTATAGTCTCTGTTGCCTGCAGTGCACAGCCACCAAAGTCTGCTCATTTAAAAAAAATTCTTGTATTTATTTAGTCTCTTTTGGCCACCCTGCAGCATGTGGAGTACCCAGGCCAGGGATCAGATCCAAGCTGGAATTGCAACCTGCACTGCAACTGCATCAACGCCGGATCCCCAACCCGCTGTGCCCAGCCAGGGCTCAAACCCCTGTCCCAGTGTGCCCAGGATACCGCCAGTCCCATGGTGCCACAGCGGGAGTGCCTCTCGTTTTTATTTTTAATGCTGTTCTCCTAGGGGTCAGCCCTGAATCAGCCTAGCTTAGTTCTCAACCACTCAGTGCTTAGTTTCCTTGGAACAGCCTGAGTCCACAAGGCACAGACATCTCACCCTAGGAGAGCTGTGTGTGGGTTGCATCATGCGTTCCAAGGTCAAGCGTTTTAGTTTTACAGTGAGCCCCAGGCGAGGAGTGAGCCAGGGCTCTCTTCTGTCTTTCCTGGCACGGCTGCAGTCCTGCGTAGGCACACAGCTTCCGCAACCCTGGGAAGATGCCAGAGGTCTCTGGAGTGGTCTGGGTTGGGTCTCAACTTTCCCATTTCCTTGAACATGTTGCCTCATCGCTTGCCTGATCCAGCAGTATCATCTTTTGGGGGTAGTAGCCACGAAGCTCTTTGCCCATCATGTGTCAGCAGTCAGTGAGTCTTGATTTTGCAAACACCCTTGTAGGCAGAGCTGCGTGTGAGGCAGCCCGCTCCGTCCGCAGCAGCAAGGCTGGTGCGCGGTGGGGGTGGGTAGAACTCTAGGAGCCCCAAGTCAGACACTTCGTACCCTGCAGTTTTCAACCACCTCCTTGAGTAATTCTTCTTTTTCTTTTTTGTCTTTCTAGGGCCGCACCCACAGCGTATGGAAGTTGCCAGGCCAGGGGTTGAAACAGAGCTGCAGCCGCCGGCCTTTGCCACAGCCACAGCAACCCCAGATCCGAGCCGCATCTGCAACCTACACCACAGCTCACGGCAACGCCTGATCCCGAACCCACCGAGCAAGGCCAGGGATCGAACCCACATCCTTATGAATACTAGTCGGGATCTTAACCAGCAGAGACACAGTGGGAACTCCCTTGAGTACTTCTCTGTGAGTGAATGTTTTTCAGATGCCTTAAATTAATTTCTGAAACTACAGAACAGTGGTCTTTGATATTGACCCAGTTTTGTGAGTTTGAGTTGTTTGTTGCAGCAGAGAATTTTATAAGTTCCCTCTTCAAGCCTTCTATACTGGCCTTTGGGTTTTTGTCAATTGGGAGTGCTCACTGAAGCCATCCCTTTGGTGGATTTTGCTTAAGAAAGGGAGTATCTTGTACACGCTAAGTGTTGTGTTTGTTGCCGGTAGTTAATTGGGCATTTCCTCAGCCTTCCTTTAAGTAGGTAACCTGGTGCTGTGGTCCTCTTACTGACTCTGAACAGTATCAGGGCTTTGTGCATCACGTCTGCAAGTTTTTTGTCTCGCATCCTAACTAGATTCTCTTCCTACGATTTAGCCTCTTAGCGGATTTCAGCTACCTGCTCATCTTTCATGAGCAACAGTCATAGCTGCAGGAACACGAAGCCCCTCGTTTCAGGAAAGAGCTCTAAGCAGAGCATTTGTGGTGCGTCTGGTTCAGCAGGTGCTTCCTCTGAATTACCGTGTGTGTCATTTTATTTTTTCACGTTTTTGGTTTATCATTTTTGCTTCTTTATGGCCGCACCCATGGCATATGGAGGTTCCCAGGCTAGGGCCTAAATCCGAGCTGCAGCTGCCGGTCTACACCACAGCCACAGCAAGGCAGGATCTGAGCTGTGTCTGTGACCTACACCAGAGCTCACGGCGACACCAGATCCTTGAACCCACTGAGCGAGTCCAGGATGGAACCTGCATCCTGTTGGATACTCGGCGGGTGCATTTTCACTGAGCCACAGCGGGAGCTCCCACAGTTGCGTGTTGTTTTGCACTGCATTCTGCTGAATCTTTATTGCCACCCTCAGGCCCAACAGCACATTCCTGCTGTTGCAACCCCGTCATAACTGGGGTGTTTTCAAGGTGCCAGTTAGGAAAGCAGAGTCTAGTATTTTGCAGTGGTCTGACTGACGAGTCCCATCTCCCAAGTGCCATCTAGTGAGAGATTTATATCCCATTATCAAAAGTACCGTCGGTGACTTATTTTCTGTTCTCACCACAACACTCCCAGGATTTATGCCGTGAGTCCTAAACTCACAGAGTTATCTCCCGGCTCATTGTGTGCTCGGTTTTTCTGCGTGGGGGCGTTCAAGTATTTCTGCACATTGCAAGTACGATCCCTTTCCTCCCAGACGCACAGCATGTGTATTCATCAGTTTATTGAACCCTTTGGGGATCTAGGAATATCAACAGTGGGCAGAATCGATGAATGGAAGGAAAACCCAGGAGTCCAAGGGGACTTCGTAGGAAAGAAGAAATCGTTAGGATTTGAAGGAAAAGGCTACTCGGTCTTCACGCTGATGATTCTGGCGCATTAGGGGTGCTGAGGCGGTTTCTAGTCTCCTGTCGTTATCTCCTTGAAGCCTGAAAAAAAAAATAGCAAAATGTCATCGAGCTGATAGGAATACTGTGATACCCGTGAGAGCGTGAAAGGAAAACATACAAGCGGCTTGGGGAGAGTCAGTGCAGGAATTATCCTGCAGGAGTCCTCCCGTCCCAGCACTCCTGTCGGTGTCCATGCAGGTGGCGTGGTGACAAGGACCCTCCCACAGGAGGCAGCTGGTCAAGACCAGTCTGGTGTCATGTCTCAGGTGGAGAGTTGCTAAGTTGCCTGTTCACTGCTACAAGGTGTCTGTGCCACTTACATCTTCTATCCAGTTTGTTTGTTAGAAAAAACAGTGTGGCTGCAACGTGCCTCGGTCACACTGACACTGTTACTGTTCAGTGGGTGACAGTGTTTCATCCCTTTTCCCCCAAATGAAGTATCCGCTTGTATAGTCACTGTGATTTTTCTTTTCTTTCTTTCTTCCTTCCTTCCTTCCTCCCTCCCTCCCTCTCTTTTTCTTTCCTTCTTTCCTTCTTTCTTTCTTTCCTTCCTTCCTTCCTTCCTTCCTTCCTTCTTTCTTTCTTTCACATCTAAACCCACACATGTGCCTAAGTCCTAGCCTCTCCCAGCTTACAAGTTGCATTGTTTTCTGAGCCCATTCTGTTGAAAAGTTCGTTTTTATTGATGCAGAGTTGATGTTCAAGGCTGTCCCAATTTCTCCTGCACAGCAGTGAGCCTCAGTCATTCGTACATACATGTCTATATGTGTATGTTCTTTTTTTTTATATATTACTTTGCATCCTCCTCAGTCTCAGGAAACGAGAATCCCCTGTGCTGTACGGTGGGACCTTGCTCTTGACCTGTTTTATGTGTCGATCGTGTGTATATGTTAAGTCCAGTCTCCTCATTTATCCGTTCCTCTTCCTTTCCCCTTTGGTAATCTTAAGTCTGTTTTCTATGTCTATGAGTCTTTCTGTTTTGTAGATAAGTTCATTTGTGTCATTTTTTAGATTCCACCTAGAAGTAATACCAGGTGATACTCGTGTTTGTCTGACTTCATGATAACTGTCCATCCACGCTGCTACAAATGCCGTTACTTCTTTCTTTTTCGGGGCTGAGTAATATTCCATTGTCTACGTATGCCGTTCTTAAAGTAGTAAGCCCCTTATCTGACTTCATAATTGTCCATCCACGCTGCTACAAATGCCGTTACTTCATTCTTTTTCGGGGCTGAGTAATATTCCATTGTCTATGTATGCCATTCTTAAAGTAGTAAGCCCCAGAAAGAAAAGAAAAAGGTTAACCTCCTGAAAAAGTCAGGAGGTGGATGTTTCCCATTTCTACTCACCCCGCTGCTGTTCTTGCTTCTTAACGAGGACAGTTGTCTGTGAAAGAGAAAGAATGAGAGCGCAAGAGCTCAGCACATTCCCTTAAGAATGTAAGGATTATTTCATAACAGCCTATGGCAAAGACGACTGTGTGAACAGGAAACTTGAATTGGGTATGCTGGTGGTAGGTTTTCCTTTTGGATACATGTTGTGATCGGGGACTTTACCTGTTAGGATGATGTTTTCTATATTGTCTCTTGGAATCCCCCATTCCTCAGTCAGTTTCTCATACGTCTGGTACTCTTCCTCACTGAGACTATATCCTTTGGCTGGAGTTCATAGCAAATAAGCAGAGGAGAAATCCGTTAGCACTTTCTCCTGGACAGTTTATCAGGTACAACCTGGGTGGCAAACGTATTGTCTTGTAAATCTCACATTTCACCACTGCCCCTTCCCCCATCACTTTTTTTTTTTTATGGCCATACCGGTGGCATATGACTCTCAGGAAAAGCTGTTTTTTTTTTCTTTTTCTTTCTTTTTTCTTCTTTTTACGGCTGCATCTGCAGCATGTGGAAGTTCCCAGATCCTTAACCCGCTGAGCGAGGCTAGGGATCGAACCCGCATCCACATGGGTACTAGCTGGGTTCATTACGGCTGAGCCCCCATGGGAACTCCTTTCCCCCATCATCAGTTTACTGATGCTCAGCATGTCATTTTCACGGGAGGTGTTGAGAAAGTACCATTTGGTAGCGTCCAAACACTTAGCATCTTAGCCCTTTCCAGTTCTTAGAACTACTGAGGAAACTGAAGGCCGTCTCTCCTCTGAGCTTGAGAATCCCCAACTCAGATCCAGTCCCCAAAGGGCCGTCAGGACAGGTCATGGCGTGGCCTGAGACTCTGAACTTCTCACCACCCATGCTCCCCCTGTCGGACACCCCGATCAGGGAACAAGTCCAGCTCTGCCCTCGTCAGAGACGAGGTTCGGCTCCTGTCCCCCTGCAATGTGCGCATAAAATAAGCAAGGCTGGAAGGGATCCGTCACTGGCCCCTGACAGGGCCCACGGGCCGGCTTTCTGGACCTGCCTGAGAATGCTGCCTTCGAAGGACTCAGGAGGGTTTCGTGGTTATTTGCAGAACAATGGGTTCGAGTCTCTGGCACCGTTTTAACCATTTTGATAAAAAATAAAGCATTTGTGGTTGAGACGTGTGCAGTGATGTCTAGGAATGGGACAGTCTGCTGAACTCCACTCTGAAATCTCGCTTCACTGCAGAGTCAGGACCCAGCTGTTCCCACGTGTGACGTGTGACAATCAACTCACCGATCACCCCAGGGTATTGATTGCATCTCCAGAATCAGTGTATGTAACATTTTAAGGCGTTCCCTTCGTGGCTCAGCGGTTAACAGACCCGACTAGGATCCACGAGGATGTGGGTTCGATCCCTGGCCTCACTCAGTGGGTCTAAGGATCTGGCATTGCTGTGAGCTGTGGTGTAGGTCGCAGACACGGCTCGGATCCCGCATTGCTGTATCTGTGGCCTAGGCTGGTGTCTGCAGCTCTGATTGGACCCCTAGCCCGGGAACCTCCACATGCCGCAGGTGCAGCCCTAACAAGCAAACAAACAAAAATTTAAAAAACAGTCTGACAGAATACCAGAGTGGGGTGCATTCTTTCTTTCTTCTTTTTTTTTTTGGTAGACAACCTTTCAGCATCTGGGGCTCGGCTAGCGTGATGCCTGAGTTCTCATATACGAACGCATTTCTGCTCCAACATGCTATATAAATGTTATATTCCCCACAATATAAAAATGGAGGTACTGTTAACGTATGTAGCCTACGCAGCACCAGCTTACCGAGAGCCTCCGTCACACGTGTGATCTCGCCGCCCACGGTGTTGACAGCATAGTAACCAGCATGTGGTCTGATACGTAAATCATTTGGAAAGAGTTTTCACCCATGTCTGCGAAAGAAAAAAAAGAATTCAAAACTCACTACGATGGTTTCATTTTCATTTGGACCTTACGCTGCCTGTCCTGTCATGCACGTTTCCTTCAACAAGATCTCCGTCTTAGGAACGTCCTTCGTCCTCCTGGTGAGACGTGGCTCAGCCAGCTGCGAAGGTGGGGAGGCTTTGCAGTCCCCCCGGGGAGGCGGGCAGTCTGTGAAGGAGAGCAGGGCTGCTAACTGCGGAGTTCGTAGGTGGGCTGCAGCCCTCTCATGCCAGCTCCCGAGAGCCAGCAGTTAACCTTTCAGGAGTTTGGTGACCAGACTTAAATACCGCCGTTATTAAAAAGTAATTCTAGGAGCTCCCACTGTGGCTTGGCAGTAAGGAACCCGACTGCTGTCCGTGAGGACACTGGTTCGATCCCTGGCCCCGCTCAGTGGGTGAAGGATCTGGCGTTGCCGTGAGCTGCGATGCAGGTCGCAGACGTGGCTTGGATCCGCTGGGGCTGTGGCTGTGGTTGTGGTGGCGGCCGGTGGCTGCAGCTCCAGTTCGACCCTTAGACTGGGAACTTCCCTAAGCAGTGGGCATGACCCTAAAAAGACAAAAAACAGTATTTCTGTAGACTTAAATATATGAAAATTAGAAATACATAGTCAGCCCTTATTTCCTAGTACAATAGCTAATAAGACAGAGGTATTAATAAGGCTGTTACAAAATGCTGGACAGATACCTGTCTGTAATTAATGCCCCAATCAGATCCTATTGGTGCTTATCCACATGTAAAACTCAGAAATACTTGTGAAAGCAAGATTAGAACGCTTCACTGGTTTTCCAGGAAAATCCAATATTTAGGCATTTGATGATTTAATGGTACATTACTGACATTAGAGATTTCTTGGCAGTTTTTTTTTTCCCCTGTCTTTTTAGGGCCGCACCTGCAGCGTATGGAGGTTCCCAGGCTAGGGGTGGAATCGGAGCTACAGCTGCCAGCCCACACCACAGCCACAGCAACGCCGGCTCCTTAACCCTCTCAGCGAGACCAGGGGTCGAACTCACATCCTCACGGATACTGGTCAGATTTGTTTCCACGGTGTCACCGTGGGAACTCCCTTAAGTGGCTTTAAACGCTTCGCGGTGCCTGAGGGATCCATGAAATCCGTGTTCTGGGGCCCCTCCTCAGGTCCCTTCAACAGCAGCATTTCAGAGGTAGCCCTTGGCGGGACATCATGTGACCAACTTCACGCTCGGAAAAGTACATCTTTCCCCACGTGGCCTTCGGAGCGCGCAAGCACGGTTGTGCACAGCTCTGGACAGCTACGTGTCGTGGCGGGGCCGAGCCGCGGCCCACGGTTTGAGAAGGTGCGCGCGTCTGAAAAAGCCGTGTGCTCACAGTCCGTCGTGTAGACATTGTTCTCTGTTCTCTCCCCCACTGCCGAGTGCTCTTGGCATGTCCCCGTAGCCCTTGAAAACAAACAGACAAGACACAGCTTATTCCCCAGCCTTTCCTCGACACAGGAGGAGCTGCCAGAGTTGTCATGCATTTGAACTCCTAAAAACCGTGGGTGTCTTTAACCTGGGCTGCTTTGACTCCGTTCCGTGCTTTCTGACCTTCGGGGCTGTTGGCTTTTTGGCAGGAAGGTCTTTTCGCGGCGAAGGGCGGCTGTCCTGGGCACGGCAGGATGTTGAGCAACATCTCTGATCTTCACCCAGGAGCCTCTGGTAGCCCTCGCCTCTGACGGTGAGGCCGGCCGTGTCTCCAGACACCGCACACATCGACTGGGGGGCTGCGGGGCTGTGCGCTCCATTCCTCTGATGGCAACCCCCTGCCTTGTCCTTGTCTCCATCCCGGCACCGTCCCTGTTGGTGTTCCCATGGATTAGTCCTCACTCTCCCTTAAGCCGGTTCTGCAGCTTCTGTGAGTTCGGGCCACATGGGCGGAGCAAGAAGACCCAAATACAACCAGACAGTGAGAGAAATAGACACAGAGATAGACCCAGACCCGCACATCGACGTAGCAGTTGGTGGAAGAGTTCCCACGGTGGCTCCGTGGGTTAAGAGCCCGCCGTGGTCTCCGTGAGGAGGCAGGTTCGATCCCCGACCTCGCTCAGTGGGTTCAGGCTCTGGCGTTGCTGCAGAGCTGCGGTGTAGGTCCCAGATGCCGCTCAGGTCCGGTGTTGCCATGGCTGTAGCGTAGGCCTGCAGCTGCGGCTCCGATTTGCCCCTTAGCCTGGGAACTTCCATGGGCCACAGGTGCGGCCCTAAAAAAGACAAAAGCAGGAAACGGGAAGATAATGTATTTACACGCCTTGCCCAGATCTGGTGTATACAAATGTGTCATCCACGTCTCAAACTTGGAGCTCACGTTCGGTCTATTACTGTGTTTAGCATTTGTTTTTCTCCATGTAATATATCATTCTCTACTTTGCCTTAGTGGCATCGCTGTTTTACAGATGAACAAGTCCAAACTGCCATGCTTAATTAGAGAAACGAACATTTGTAGCCTAAATTTTCCTTAAAAAATGTTGATTAACCTTCCTCCCCAAATCTACTGCCTCCGTTGCTAACATTTTTCTCCATTTTTTTTTTTTTTTCTGAATACAGTCTCTGCCATTGAGTTCCTGGAGGGCTAATATTTAGGAAATGAATTCTGTGATTCCCTTATTTGAACACCTACATCCATGCTGATTCCCCACACTATAAACCCAGAGGTCATAGTTTTGTCAAAGGAAATGCTTCACGACCAAATGTGAGTTTTTGTTTCCCTTTGCTCTCCTGCCGTTGATTTCACGCGTGTAGGACGTGACCGTTCTCAAAATCCAACCTCCCCAGAGCTCACAAACGGCCCTTCATGCATCTGTGCCTCTCTGCACAGGCCATCTCCTTCTCTGACTCTTGGCTTAAGCTCCCATTTAGTGTTCCCAGAATAAACATCATCCCCGCCCCTGTGAAACCATTTCCCAGCCCCATGATGGGCAGGTTTCTTCAGGGATCTTGGCGTCGGTGTGGCCTTTATCCTGGAGTATTTTTGTTATTCTTGGTCACACGGACGTGTGTGACCCCGACTGTAACTTTTGACCGTAATCAGATGTGGGACCTGCCCTGTCTTAGTCCCTCGGCTCAGCCCGCGCCTGCCGAAGAGTGAACATCTTGTGTTCACCTGCCGCGCCGAAGCCTTCATTCCTGGCTGGACACTTAACCTGCGCAGGTAACTCTTCCCAAGGAAATGCATCCTCAGAGAAACTTTATCCCCTCTGTTCAAGACAGGCAACATCTCAGAACACACGGGCCCTAGGGACAGGCTGGCCATGGCCCTGACCGTCAGGCCTTTGAGACTGCAGCCTTTCCTCCCTGCCTTCATCTGTGTCATTAATGACGTATGCTTGCAGCAGAGCTGCTCCCCCAGCGTGTGCCTTCTAAGGACAGGCTCCGCTCAGAACTCCCAGGGTAGACGCCCCACCAGGAGCACCCTTCTAGGAAGAGACCTCACAGACTCAAATACTTCAGTGCCCTCCAGGCATCTCACTGCAAATCGGAGTCTGGACCCCACGTCAGAAGTCCACAGCCCTGTGGTCTTAACGTTGAGGCAGAGTCTGCTTACTTGTTGTAAAACTTAATGGCGAGTGTCCCACAGTCTTCCGTGCATTCAGTGTTGCGGATGTAGCCCCTGAGGGAGCCGGTTTCACTTATCTTCTCCGCGTCATTGGCTGCTATGTAAATGGTGTTCCAATTTCCTGAAATCTGAAAGGGGAGGTTAACGTAAGACATTTTAGTTAGGAGTTCCCACTGTGGCTCGGTGGGTTAAGAACCCGACTGGTATCCTGAGGATGCAGGTTCAATCCCTGGCCTCACTCAGCGGGTTAAGGATCCCAGCGTTTGCCTGAGCTGTGGAGTAGGTCGGTGGAGCCGTGGAGCTCCGATCCAGTGTTGCTGTGGCTGTCACACAGGCCCGCAGCTGCAGCTCTGATTCCACCCCTAGCCCATCAACTACCATAGGCCACAGGGGCAGCCGTAAAACGAAAAAAAAAAAAAAAAAGGAAATGTTGGTTCATCTCTTGGCTGTTGTCTCTGCAGCACTCGTAATAATCACTACTTCTGCTTGACCTCGGAAGGAAAGATAAACCAGATCTCGGGGAAGTGGGGTCCTCCGCACTAACTTGCAGAATGATAAGAAGAGAAGTCAGGCTTCACGTTCACGCTGAAAGCGGGGGACTCAGGATTTCTCGCAATAGCTGAAACAATGCCGTTAAAGACCAGGGCAAGCCGTGTAGTTCTTGTTGAGGCCTGCTCGCTTTTATTCACCCACGGACAAATACGATGAGAAAAATATATAAAGAACCGAAACAAAGGGTTGTTTTATCCTCATGGGCATGTATGGACCAAGGTTTATACAAAAGCTTATCACCCGTGTACAAAAGACTAAGAAACGCAGACACACCTGCACGAGCACAGCCGAGACCTCCTCCCAGCCCAGCCCAGCCCTGGTACCTGTGCGGGCTCCAGTTGAGGTTCCTGGACACAGACCAGGCCGAGTACCAGGCTCAGCAGCAGAACCTTCATCCTGGTGCTTCCTGTCGTTCTGCTTCTGGAGAAGTTGGGAGTGTCCCAGTCGTTGGGGGTGATCTGAATTCTGCCCCCTTTTTATAGGACGGGTCTGTTGTCATGAGGCTTGATGAAGCAACGGTTGTCAGTCGCAAGACCTGGCTTACCTAGAACCGTCTTACAGTATCCTGGTTGGCAGCCACGAACACCTCTGGCATTTTGTCACGTTCAGCATGAGATCTGTTTGAAGAGAACGTCAAGTCGATCTGAAAATCTGGCCCGGAGACTGCGAAAAATCGCATTACTTCAGGAGGTACTTCAAGGACAAGTAGTGTTTATTTTCTTTTATATCCTGAGTTTCAAAAAAGGGGAGAAGCAGTCCAAGACGCGTATCCTCAACACCTGTATTGTTTCTTTGACATTGAGCAGGTCTAGGTAAGTTGATTTTCTGGGGCTACCTATGTTACTGGCTAGTTTAACAAAACTAAAATGTGACATTGGTACCATGAATCAGTTATCAAGTATCCCTCAGAGTAGTCTATGTTGATTTTATGTTGATTTTTTTAATGTTACATAGGTGACGTATAACGTCGTATGAGATGTCGTTATACTATATAGTGAATCATAATTTTCTGATTTTATTCCATTTTTAGTTATTAAATTATTGGCTCTATTCCCTCACAGCCAATCTTGCCTTGTCACTTACCTATTTAATACAGAGAACAGAGTAGTTTGGACCTCTTGATCCTGTCCCCTATCTCCCCCCTACACCCAGGGGTAACCACCAGTTTGTTCTCTGTATCTGGGAGTCTGATGCTGTTTGTTACGTTCACCAGTTTATTTTCTTCGATTCCATATGCAATACCATGCATTATTTGTCTTTCTATGACTTATTTGACTTGGTGTTAGTACCCTCCACGTCCGTCCATGTTTCTGCAAATGGCATCATGGCATTCTTTTTCATGGCCGAGTAATGTTCCATATACGTACCACATCTTTTTTATCCATTTCTCTGTCAGTGGACATTTAGGCTGTTTCCGTGTCTTGGCAATTGTAAATAATGCTGCTATAAACATTCTTTTTTATGGCTGAGTAGTAGTCCACTGTGTGTGTGGGCATACACACACAGAGGTATACCACTGCTTGTTTATCTTTATAGTGTTATATTTAAATTTAACGAGATATTTACAAGGGCAACTTCTCATCTCTGTACTGCTCAAGGAGTCCTGCCAGTCTCTCTTCACAGTTTCATCTTGCCTTGAGCATGTAACTGAATCTCACCACACTCGTTGACATTTCCGCCCTATGTGGAGCTCCTGATACCGAAATCCATGTTCTTTCCACCATCCTCCTGAACTGAGCACACATCAGTCAACCTAGATCCCAGAAACCCTTGGACCACCAGTTTCAAACGCTCGAGGGGATAGTTAGCCATCAGGAGGATGGCAGCCCTGCAATGATCATGTTGATAGCAAAGTCAATGGATAGGTAGTAATTAGAGACATAAAATACAGAAATTGAACAGAGCCTTCTGTCACTGAATTTAACTCTGTATCCGCACTGAACAAAGAGTTTTTCAAAGTTTCACTGAGATAGAAATGTTATGTAGTATAACTTCATACATTTCAGGTGTACAGTTACACTTTGATGGATGAGTACAGCTTTGAAAGCTTTTCCCCAATCAGTACAATGAATATATCTGTCAACTTCAGAAATATCCTTGGAGGCCTTGGTCACCCTTCCCCCTGCTTCAGTTAGCATAACTCTTTTAATAATTATCTGTATTGTCCCCATTGTTCCTGCCTAGTCTCATCTGGATATAATCCATTTTTATCCACTCAAATACTGATGGATGCCTGTTCGTGGGCAGGTCTCTGTAAGGAACTGAGCTGTCCTGTCTCTTGGGTAGATACTTAGAAGTTGTCTCTTGGGTAGATACTTAGAAGTGGAATGGCTAGATCAAAGTGCCTTTCTAATTTCATATCTGTATCAACAGTGTATGAGAATTTTGGTTACTCAAAACCATTGCCAATATTCGGTGTGGTCCGTTGTTTTCATTTGACACCATCATAAGTATGCGGTCATATCCAGTTCCAGTTTTAACGTACCTCTCAATGGGGGTATTTGTTCTTGAGGCTGGGGAGCGCTGGACCAGGTGTCTTGAGAAGGAACTAGGTGTCATCCACTCTTTCCTACCTGCCGACCAGATGTACGTGAAATGCAGGTAGAAAGGGAAAGGTACTCATGGGAGGGCTCAGAAAGACAAGTGGGGATGCTTAAAGGGAGACATCATCACCTAGAAACTGGTAAACACAGAAAAGGCGATTCCTCTAGAAAACAATTCCCCAGTTCGTACACTTCTGCGGAGCTTCCAAAAGTGCCTCATTAGGTTGCTTTGGCAAAGCATTTTCATTTTTCCCACGTAAATGTCAGGGGCTTTGGCAAGACTGTGAGGTGAAACTAGGGGCAAGGAAGACCAGATAAACACTCGGTGTGAGTAGAGGTGGCAACAACTATTCATTTTTTCCAGTTTTCTTTCTGAAACTCCTCATGCTTTGGAGCTTCGTTTACGCTCACGTTTGCCTTTGAGACACCTTCTAGATTATTGAGGTGAGGAGGAAAAGAAGGCTCTTAAAAGAAAAACCGCAATATATTCCATGACCTTCCTAATACTTCTGGAAGCTCCTAGTCCTGCAGGTAGATATAGACAGGACAGAATGTCCTACCAATGTCCGGGAAGGAAGCTTCTAGAGAGAAAGCTCCCATTGTCTCTTGCAATGGTTTCCCTTTGGTATTCTGTTCCTGTCTTGGTATTTATCAGTTGGTGTCTGCTTGTTCTTGGTTTTCTTGTGAGCCTGTGTGTCTTGTGTGTCTTACTCCATGATGGACACCTAATTTCTCTGTGGATATTTTAGTCACTTGGCCTCTGGAAATAGTCGCTGGGGAAAATGTTTCTTGTCAGTGTAGTGGGAATTGTTTTTTTCCACAGCCCCGCCCTGCCTTAGTAATTGCTGGCTGTTGGCTCATGCCGTATTGGAGAAAAAATCCAATGCAAAGAACAGTGAGTCCCAGATCACCCTTTTCCAGATGTTCATACTCAGAAAAAAATCACAGTTCTCTATAGAAAGGCTGGACTTGACTTTATAGGAACTTACTAGGATATACATAAAATAGTCCAATATACTAAACTTTTTTCTTGCGTATATGCATTATAATGAAAGTGCTCTCTGTAAGATTATTCCTGCCCAGTGTTTGTGTTTCATAAATATTGATTTGGTGCCATAAAAGCCTAAGGCTCAAACCAGGCTCTGTTCATGGTCCAGGATGCTGTCTTCCAGTACATGGGGACAGAGGAAATGCGGCTCACCAGGATTTGCAAAACAGGCCACCTGTTTGTAAGTTCTAGGATGGGAACTAGGGAAAAGCGGGAACCAGGGCTGTGTTTGCGATCCATTTTGGGATGTGACACAATCTCCACAAAGTAGGGTTGCTGGTGAGGTTCTGATGGTAGTCAGGAGGTGAGTTAATTGTGTATCTGTGGGAAGGACTTAGTGGGACATGCCGAGAGAAGGTGCAAAGTGTTTCGAAAGGTCCTTTTGGTATTAACTGTCAGTACTCTAAAGATGTGTTCCTTTTGAGAAGGCAGTTCCATGCACAGAAATTCTGCAATGATTGAGACGTATAAATATCATGCACTGGCTTGTTCGTAATGTTGAAACATTTGGAAAAAAATTGAATTATCAGGTAGCCACTTAGTGATTTTGAGCATTTTTCATGTGCCTTTTGGCCATCTGTGTATCTTCTTTGGAGTAATATCTATTCAGGCCTTCTGCCCACTTTTCAGTTGGGTTGTTTGTTTTTTCTGCTCTTGCGTTGTATAAGTTGTTTGTATCGTTCAGAGATTAAGCCCTTGTGAGTTGAATCATTTAAAACTATTTTCTCCCGGGCCATAGGTTGTCTTTGTTTTTGTTTTTATTTCTGTTGCCTTGGGAGACTGACCTGAGGAAGCATTGGTAAGGCTGATGTCAGAGAATATTTTGCCCACGTTGAATTCCAGGAGTTTTATGGTATCTTCCCTTTTGTTTAAGTCTTTAAGCCATTTTCAGTTCATTTTTGTACATGGTGTTAGGGTGTGGTCTGGTTTCATTGCTTTACATGCAGCTGTCCAGTTTTTGCAGCACCACTTGCTGAAAAGTCTGTGTTTTCCCATTTTATATTCTTCCCTCCTTTGTCAAAGATTAATTGACCATAGGTGTCTGGGTTTATTTCTGTGTTCTTTGTTCTGTTCCATTGGTCTGTATGTCTGTTTTTGTACCAGCACCACACTGTCTTGATTACTGTGGCTCTGTAATATTGCCTGAGGTCTGGGAGAGTTATGCTTCCTGCTTTGTTTTTGTTCCTCAGGATTGCTTTGGCTAATTCTGGGTCTTTTACAGTTCCATATAATTTTTTGGATTGTTTGTTCTAGTTCTGTGAGAAATGTCATGGGTCATTTGACAGGGATTGCATTGAATCTGTAGATGATTTTGGGTAGTATGGCCGTTTTAGCAATATTAATTCTTCCAATCCAGGAGCATGGAACATCTTTCCATTTCTTTTAATCCTTTTTCATTTCCTTGATTAATGTTTCACAGTTCTCGGGGTATAAGTCCTTCACCTCCTTGGTCAGGTTCATTTGTAGGTATTTACTTTGGGGAGTTGTTCTTTTAAAAGTTATTGTATTTTTATATTCCTTATCTAATACCTCGTTGCTAGTACAGAGAAATGCAAGCAATTTCTGAATATTAATCTTGTATCCTGCTACTTTGCTGAATTTGTTGATCAGTTTAAATATGTTTTTTGTGTGGAGTCCTTAGGGTTTTCAGTACATAGTATCATGTCATGTGCACAGAGTGAAAATTTTACCTCTTCTCTTCCAATTTGGATACCATTTATTATTTATTTATTTATTTATTTTTGGTTTGTCCGATTGCTGTGGCTAGTATTTCCAGGACTATGTTGAATACAAGTGGTGAGAGCGGGCATCTTTGTCTTGTTCCAGATTTTAGCAATGTGGGGTTCAGCACTGATCCATTGAGTATTATATTGTATGTGGGTTTGCTGCAAATGGCTTTTATTTTGTTAAAGTATGTTCCCTCTATACCCACTTTAGTAAGAGTTTTCATAATGAATGGATGTTGTATATTGTCAAATGATTTTTCTGAATCTATTGAGATGATCATATAGGTTTTGACTTTTCCTTTGTTAATGTGGTGATTTGCATTTGTTGAACCATCCTTGTGAACCTGAGATGAATCCCATTTGGTTGTGGTGTATAATCTTTTTCATATGTTGTTTTGGATTCAGTTGCCTAAAACATTGCTGAGAACCTTAGTGTCTGTATTCACTAAATGTACTGACCATAATCTTTTCTTTTGGTAGTATCTTTGGTTTTGGTGTATAGCGTGATTGTGGCTTCATAGAATGTCTTTGGGAGTGTTCCTTCTTCAATCTTTTGGAAAATTTTACTAAGGATGGGAATAAGTTCTTCCTTGTATGTTTAGTAGAATTTGCCTTTGAAGACGTGGTCCTTGACTTTTGTTCATAGGAAGTGTTTTTATTATATATTTAATTTCGTTTCCAGTGTATGTTCTGCTCAAGTGATCTACTTCTTTTTGATTCAGTTTTGGTGAGCTGTAATTCTCTAGAAAGTTGTCCATTTCTTCTGGGTTGTCAAATTGGTTCACATGTAATTGTTTATAGTATTCTCTTATGAATTTTTTTTTTTTTTTTGTATTTCTGCAGTATCCCTTGGGATTTCTCCTTTTTCATTTCTTATTTTGTTTGAGATTTTTCTCACCTCTTCTTGGTGAGTCTGGCCATAGGTTTATAAATTTTGTTTACCCTTTCAAAGTACCAGCTCTTTGCTTTATTGTTTTTTTTCTGTTGTTTTTTTAATCTCTATTTTATTAATTTCCTCTCTGACCTTTATGATTTCCTTACTCCTGCTGAATTTGGATTTTGTTTGTTCTTCTTGTTCTAATGCATTTAAATGGCGGGTTAAGTTGCTGATTTGTGATTTTTCTTCTTTTTTGAGGAAGTCCTGTATTGCTATGAATTTCCCTCTAAAAACTGCTTTGGCGGCATCTAACGATTTTTGAATGTTGGTGTTTTCATTATCATTTTTCTCATGTGGCTCACAGCATAACTACTCATGGTGGTTTTAAATTGCATTTCTCTAATGTTCGGTGATGAGCTTCTTTTCATGTATCTGTTGGCCTTCTGAATTTCCTCTTTGGACAAATATCTATTCAATTATTCTGCCCTTTTTGAAATTAGGTTGTTTATTTTTTATATGTTGAATGGTGTAAGTTGTTTATATATATTTGCTATTAATCCTTTATTAGTCATAGCATTTGGAAAAGTTTTCCTCCATTCGGTGGATTGTCTTTTCATTTTATCACTGTCTGCCTGTCCTACACAAATGCTTTTAAATTTAATTATGTCTCATTTGTTTTTCCTTTTATTTCCTTTGCTTTGGAAGGCAGATGCAAAAAAAATTGTGATATTGTGATTTTTGTCAAGGAGTGTTCTGCCTATGGTTTGCTCTAGGAGTTTTAGAGTATTTGGGTCTTACTTTTAGGTCTTTAATACTTTATTTTTTTTCCTTTTGCCTTTTAGGGCCACACTCGGAACATGTGGAAGTTCCCAGGCTAGGGGTCAAGTTGGAGCTACAGCTGCAGGACTACACCACAGTCAGAGCAGTGCAGTATCTGAGCCCCATTTGCAACCTATACCACAGCTCATGGCAACATCAGATCCTTAACCCACTGAACAAGGCCAGGGATTGATCCTGCATTCAGATGGATACTAGTCAGATTCCTTTTTGCTGAGCTGTGATGGGAACTCCTGAGAATATTCTAATTGTATCTTTTCATATATAGCTGTTCAATTTTCCCAGAACACTTTATTGAATGGACTATCTTTTCTCCATTGTTTATTCTCAGCTCCTTAGTCATTGATTAATTGACAGTAGGTGCATGGTTTTATTTCTGGGCTTTCTATGCTATTCCAGCTAGGTATATTTCTGTTTTTGTAAGAGTACAGTGTAGAGATTTAGTCATACATATGTATACATCATTTTTGATATTATTTTCCATCATGTTCTAACTATAACCATGAGACTGGTTATAGTTCTCTGTGCTGTACAGCAGGACCTCATTGCCTATCCATTCTAAATGTCATAGTTTGCAAGTACTTACCCCAAACTCCCAGTCCATTTCACTTCCTCCCCGCTCCTGTTTGGAAACCACAGTCTACTCTCCATATGCACGATCTGTTTCTATTGTGTACACAGGGTCATTTGTGCCACATTTTAGATTCCACATATAAGTGATATCATGTGGTATTTGTCTTTCTCTTCCTGACTTACCTCATTTAGTATGAGAATCTCCTTTTGCATCCATGTTCCTTCAAAAGGCATTATTTTGTCCCTTTTACAACTGAGCATTATTCCTTTGTACATATGTACCACATCTTCTTAATCCATTCATCTGTCACTTGACAATTAGATACATGCACCCATATATTTTCACAGCAGCAGTATTCACAATGGCGTAAGCATGGAAACAACCTTTCCAGCTTTTAGGATCATTTTTTTCTTCCAATAGGCATTTGTTCTCCACAGTTGTTCTCCCCTCAAGAGTAACTTCCACAATGCCATTGTCCCTGGACTTCAGAGTTGCCTTCATACCTATGCCTAGAAATGATTAATGAATGAGTATGTGTGTTTACTTTGGAATATTTATTATTGATGGGCATGTGTGCAACACATGTATAACAGGAGCTGTTCATGATGGACAAAAATATACCAAAGAACGTGTTGAAAACCTAGAACCCAGAGCCATGTGCAAAGATCATCCACTTGCACTTAAAAGACATGGATTACATAGATGGGATCCTCTGAAGCACAGTCCATGGGGCAGTGAAGTATGCTTCTAGAAGGCCAAGGTGCAGGGGCTCAGGTGTATTAGAAAGAAATACACCCAGCACCCTTCACTCTGATCAGTTGGACCTGAAATCCTTGAAGACAGGGAAAGATAGTCACGGCAGGGACTGTAACGTAAGTGGGAATGTGAAAGAAGAAAGTTCCCACCTAGGAACAGATAGATGAGTGCAAAATAGGGACTCCTCTATTAGTGTATTAGTCAGGTTGTACATTTCAGCAGGGCTTCCCAGGCTGCCTCAGTAAGTCTCACTCAGGAAAGGATCGTCATTTTTCCGCTAAAGATCTTGGTGGTTTGCAAACATCTTGAGGGGGCCAGACAGCCCAGGCAAAGGACAGGAAAAACTAATAGTGAAGAGCAGAGACCAGTCTGCACTTAACTTACATTCCCTCACTGGAAATCCTCAAACTTGGGAGCTTTTTGACATTCATGCTTGCCGTTGAGATTGCCTGAGTCCCATCTACGTGGTGAGGAAAATAGACTTAAGGAACAGCTGACATATTCCGTAACCATCTTAATCATCCCAGACACATTCAGATAAGAAAAATCATTCTGGACAGAACTAAATGTCAGATAGCAAACCCTTAAGCAGAGAGATTTCTATTGTCTTGCCACACTTTACGTTTGATTTAATGTCCCCACATTGATATTTATCAGGTATGTGTTGATCGTTTCAATTTCAGCCTGTATATTTATTTTGCTGAATGATGGGTAGTGCATTTCTGTTGTGAAATTTTAGGCAGTCCTTCTCTGGACATAGTCCTTGTTGAAAATGTTGCAGGTCAGTTCAATAGGAATTGTTTTTTTCCCACACCCCCATTCTGCCTTAGTAATCAATGAGTGTTTGCCAACTCCATGTTGGCAAAAAAGCCAACGTGAAGAACAGTGAGTCCCAGGCCAGTCCTTCTCCAGTCGTTTGCACTGACTGAGAGAAAAGTGTCAGTGCTTTGTAGAAGGACCAGTCTTTTTCTTTATTTTACGGTAACTTAGTAGAATGTAGATAGTGTACTCTCATATATGATAAACTTTTATCCATATATATATATACATTATAAAGGTGGTGTATTTTAAAAGAATCCTACCATCCATTGTTTAGTCTGTGTTCAATAAGTAGCGAGTTGTTGCCGTAATAGCCTAAGCCTGATAAAGCAGACCCCATTTTTAGTCCAGGGAGTTGTCTTTCAGTGAAAGGAGATGGAGAGGAAAAGCCAACTAAGCAACAGTTGCCAAATACATCCTCTGTTTCTAAGTTCTAGGATGGAAAATAAGCCAAGGTTGGAACAATAGTAGAGTTTGCGATCCATTTAAGAGGGAGACACAGTGTCCAAAAGGAAGGACTTCCACTGAAGCTCTGACAGCAGTTGGAAGAACAAGTTAAGTGTGTATTTCTGGGGAGGACACGCTGGCCTATGGGAATGTGCATTGAAAAGGTGTTTTGGAAGGTCCTGTGGGTTGTATCTATCAATATGCTAAGGTTGTATCTGTCAATATTGATTGAAGCATTTCCATTTATAGATATTATGAAATAATTGGTACATAAAAGTGATAATCTGGTTTATCGATGGCAATTTTGCAGTGTTTAGAGACAAATTTAGGGAGTTCCCATTGTGGCTCAGAAGGTTAAGAACCCGAGATAGTGTCCGTGAGGATTCAGGTTCCATCCCTAGCTTCACCGAGTGAGTTAAGGATCTGGCATTGCTGTGCCCTGTGCCTGATCTCAGAGAGAAAGCTCGGATCTGGTGTTGCTGCGACAGTGGCCTGCGACGGTGGCTCAGATTTGACCCCTAGCCCGGGAACTTGCATCTTCCCTCAGGAGATGTCATTGCTTCTGGTCTCAAACCACGCTTTTAAACAATGAGGTCTAGAGCCCTCTTCCCAACGCTTGTTCTGTTTGAAGGGTTCCCTAGGTACTGGTTCCCTCTGTAGCTTTCTCTATACTTAACCCAGGGTTTTGGTTTGACCAGATCTGAGAAGTCTTTGTACGACTGCTTGTAGGAGAGTGGGTCTCAATCAGATACCCTCCAGAGAGACAATTAACATATACCTCCCCAGAGAGACAATTAACATGGATGGTGACGTTTTTGTTTATTTTAATGAGAGGTGTATGTGTGTACCTTCCATCTAGTGGGGAGAGGAAGCAGGTTTCTCAACATCCTACTGCGTGCAGGGTAGCTTCTCCCAAGTGAGAAATATCCACCCAAGTGCCAACCAAGGGAAGGCTGAGAAGTCCTGGTTAACGTGTTCATCTGCTCTGCTCATAGAGAATAAAGCCTCATTCCTTGCAGGAACCTGCCGACTTCTGTAGGATTTCCTTCTCCCTCCAGAGCAGGAAAGCCCTATGCTGCCTAACTCCTTTCTCCTTCCCACCTCTCTCAAAATATTATTATCTGAAATAGAGCAGAGGTGTGATTCTCCTTACACTATAACTCTCGTGTAATATATGTGTAAAACAATGACAGCACTCCAATACATTAGCATGTTTGGGTTCTGAGGAAAATGTGTCATGTGTAAGAGACTTTCTCATTCTGTGTCAGGGATGAAACAGCAGATTAAAACAAATTTTCCTAGGAGCTCATATGTTGATGTATATTTAGTTTTCTTTATCATATTTGGGGTTTTGGATCTGCTGATCACACAAAAGGAGTAGAAAAGTCTTTCTGGTCATCTCCTTCTGAAAACGTTGAGTAGAGTGCTCCTTTTTTTTTTTGCCTATTTTAGAGGATTCTCTAGTGAAAACTTTTGGACTGGCAAGTCCTTGATGGGAATAGTATGTTGACAGATTCCATTTTTTACTAGAAAAGGACTGTTCAAATTTCATTTTTCCTCTGGTGTCAGTGTTGGCAGCAGATCTTTCAAAAATGTGTCCATTTCGTTGAAAGTGATAGTGTGGTTAAGCTGACTTTGTTTCTGATTTTCTCCTGTATTTCTCATCATTTTTCTGGTGACAGCTCCCTCCGCCCCTTTTCAAATTAATGTGTGTGACATGTTACAAGCACAGAGAATAGTTGACAATTCTTTGTTGATGCCGAGTCCTGCCTTTCAACATTCTTTAAGTGGTTCACCGCTTTACTCTCGATTCAATTCCCAGTGTTTATATCTGCCCACTCAATCTAACATTTCCAGACACACTCTGTAGTCCAGAGTCAAAATTCCAATATATACACCCTTTTATACAAAATAGAGTTGAAATATCATCCTTAATATAGCTCCAGTACTTCCAAATAAATCCATGATAATCATCATTACTGATGCCAACTGTAGAGTCTTTGGAGGACATGTCTATGTGGTAACTAAATATTTATTATGATAAATATCCCTTAGGTTGTGTTTGATTTTCCGAGGGCTTGTACCAGTTCTCTGAACTTTGGCCCAGTTCTTGAAATAAGTTCTGCATCTAGGGAGCTAGGACACTTAGATGGTAAAATCTTGGGTACCAAGGTGAGCTGATGGATATGATGTGCCTGTTACAAAGGGAAAGGTCATTCCTTGGAAATAGGAGTTTCTGCTGGTGTTGGAAGCATGAGAGGATGGAACGCCATGTTTAGATGTTGTGAGGTGTGCTTGTAATTACCACTTCCTGCGTTTTCAGTCTTCTTGCTCCTCCAAACACTACATTCACTTCATGATACTAGTGGTTGTCCAAGTCTCAGCTGCTGCCCGTCTTTGATTATTAGTTATCCCGTGGTTAAGATGGATCACTTCTTCAGCTCAATTTCAGACGTGTTGATGCTGTCAGAACAGGTGCTTCCCCTCAATTATGGGACATGGCGTCTTCCCCTTTAAGTGTATAAATCTCAGTGAGTCAAACACAAATGTCTTCCTTTGCAATGAATATGATATTCTCTAGGGGCTTTTTTCTTGTCCATACTACCATACAATGTACATAACCCTCTCCACTGTGCCGTGATGATATAGTCTTAACTCTCTCTCTCTCTCACCTTGACACCTCTGTGACATCTCTGCTTAATCCTGTGTAGAATTGTCTCCGATGTCAAAAAAAAAAAGAAAAAAAAATAATTGTGTATGATATAATACCTGTTGTATGAAAGTCCCATTTTCCGAGATATTTAATGGGGATATCAGTGTGATACAAATTTGGTGACTTTCAACAGTGAAGAACATTTGTCAGATGCGTGTCAAATACGTTTATTTGAACCCTTAGAAATCAAATACCACCAAGCAGCATCAGAATGGTGACTGGGAGAGATGGAACTGGAAAGGCAGGACGATTATAGAACATGAAAGATGAGTTAATACAGGAACCAGAGATGTTCATGGTTGGCCTTGATTCCACGGAGAAGATGATACACCTGGTTCTTGGTGACACACCCTGTAGGTGAATGAAACAGAACAGTAGGTTTCTTAGAGTTGCCTGTGTGATGGCTGCCAGGGTAGGATGTCCGAGGGTTGAGGAGGTGTTAGTTAATGCAATGAACACGTTCTAGGTTGACCTTAATATTTCTCCATGTCTGTGGCATGGGAGGAGCCACTTGGAATCTTCCCAAGGACGTACCTATGGCAGGACCTTTCCTTTTTAAGATCCGTTCTAGGAGTTATGATTTCAGGATGCGTGCTCGGGATAATGGTACATCTAAAATGTTTACACAATCTTCTGTTCTTGAATTCCCAAAGTATTGTCTTGGGGGGCTTCAGGAATTCGATCCACCTAGAAGCTAGTGTTACTATTTGCTTTTAAAGGTCCCCGTTCAACAAAATCACCTTCTGAAGGGGAACAGCAATCAAATGGATGTTGGTTTTTGTTTTTTGTTTTTTTTTCATGTTTTTTAGCTGTGTGCCCTCCAATGCTTTTTATATTATTTATTTAATTAATTTTATTACATTTATACATTTACAACAATCATCATAACAAAATTTTTATAGCGTTTTCATCCCAAACCCTCAGTGCAACCCCCCACCCCCCAACCTGTCTCATTTGGAAACCATAAGTTTTTCTGAGTCTGTGAGTCAGTATCTGTTCTGCAAAGTTCTTTGTGTCCTTTTTTTAGATTCCACATGTAAGCGATAGAACTTGATGTTGGTGTCTCACTGTCTAACTGACTTCACTTAGCATGGTAATTTCTTGGTCCATCCACGTTGCCGCAAATGCTCTTATTTCTTTTCTTTTAATGACTAATATTCCGTTATGTGTATGTACCACATCTTCTTTATCCACTCCTCTGTTGATGGACATTTAGGTTGTTTCCATGTCTTGACTATTGTATAGAGTGCTGCAATGAACATTGGAGTACACATATCTTTTTGGGTCATGGTTTTTCTCTGGATAGATGCCCAGGAATGGGATTGCTGGATCAAATGGTAATTCTATTTTGAGTTTTCTGAGGAATCTCCATACTGTTTTCCACAGTGGTTGTACCAATTTGCATTCCCACCAACAGCGTAATAGGGATCCTTTTTCTCCACACCCTTTCCAGCGCTTATTGTTTGTAGATTTTTTGATGATGGCTATTCTGGCCAGTGTAAGCTGATACCTCATAGTGGTTTTGATTTGTATTTCTCTAATAATGAGTGATGTTGAACATCTTTTCATGTGTTTATTTGCCATCTGCATGTTGTCTTTGAAGAATTGTCTGCCTAGATCCTCTGCCCATTTTCTGATGTGGTTGTTTGTTTCTTTGGTATTGAGCTGTAGGAGGTGTTTATAAATTTTGGAGATGAATCCCTTGTCAGTTGATTCATTTGCAAATATTTTCTCCCATTCTGTGGGCTGTCTTTTCATTTTGGGTTTCCTTAGCTGTGCAGAAACTTTGAAGTTTAATTAAGTCCCATTTGTTTATTTCTCTTTTTATTGTCCTTACTCTGACACATGAATCTGACATTTATGTCAGAGAGTGTTTTGCCTATGTTTTCCTCTAAGAGTTTTCTAGTATCTGGTCTTATATCTAGATCTTTAATCCATTTTGAGTTTTTTTTTTTTTTTGGTATGGTGTTAGGAAGTGTTCTCATTTCATTCTTTTGCGTGTGGCTGTCTAGTTTTCCCAGCACCACTTATTGAACTGGCTGTCTCTTTTGCATTGTATATTCTTGCCTCCTTTGTCATAGATGATTTGACTGTAGGTGCCTGGGTTTAATTCTGGGCTTTCTATCTTGTTCCACTGCTGTATATTTCTTTCTTTGTGCCAGCACCATGTGGTTTTCATGACTGTAGCTTTGTAGTATAGTCTAAAGGCAGGGAGCCTGATTCCTCCTGCTCCATTTCTTTTTTCAGGATATCTGGCTATTCTGTGTCTTTTGTGCTTCCAAACAAACATGAAAATATTTTGTTCTAGTTCTGTGAAAAAATGTTCTTGGTACTTTGATAGAGATTGCATTGAGTATGTAGATTGCCTTGGGGAGTATAGTCATTTTGATAATACTGACTCTTCCAATCCAAGAGCATGGGGTGCCTTTCCATGTTTTTGTGTCATTTTATTTCTTTCATCAGCGTCTTATAGTTTTCAGAGGACAGGTCTTTTGTCTCTTTAGGTAGGTTTATTCCTAAGTATGTTATTCTTTTTGATGCGATTGTAACTGGGATTGCTTCCCTAATTTCTCTTTCTGATCTTTCGTTGTTAGTATCTAGAAATGCAGTTGATTTCTGTGTATTAATTTTGTATCCTGCAACTTTGCCAAATTCATTGATGAGCTCTAACAGTTTTCTGGTAGAGCCTTTAGGATTCTCTGGGTATAGTATCATGTCATCCACAAATAGTGATAGTTTTACTTCTTGCTTTCCAATTTGGATTCCTTTTATTTCTTTTACTTCTCTGCTTGCTGTGGCTAGGACTGCCACAACTATATTGAATAGTAGTGGTGAGAGCAGAAATCCTTGTCTTGTTCCTGATCTCAGTGGGAATTCTTTCAGCTTTTCACCATTGAGAATAATGCGAGCTCTGGGTTTGTCATAGATGACCTTTATTATGTTGAGGTAGGTTCCCTCTATGCCCATTTTCTGAAGGGTTTTTATCAGAAATGAGTGTTGAATTTTGTCAGAGGTTTTTTTCAGCATCTATAGAGAGTATCGTATGGTTTTTATTCTTTAGTTTGTTAATGTGGTGTATCACACTGATTGATTTGTGGATATTGAAGAATCCTTGCATCCCAGAGATAAATCCTACTTGGTAATGATTTACAATCTTTTTAATGTATTGTTGGATTCAGTTTGCTAGTATTTTGTTGAGGATTTTTGTGTCTATGTTCATCAGTGATATTGGTCTATAATTTTCTTTTTTTGCGATATCATTGGTTTTGGTATCAGGGTGATGGTTGCCTTCATAGAATGAGTTTGGGAGTGTCCCCTCCTCTGCAATTTTTTGGAATAGTTTCAGAAGGATAGGTGTTAGCTCTTCTCTGAGTGTTTGATAGAATTTGCCTGTGAAGCTATCTGGTCCTGGACTTTGGTTTGTTGGAATTTTTTCTTTTTTGGCTTTTTTGTCATTTTAGGGCTGAACCCGCAGCATATGGAGATTCCTGGGCTAGGAGTGTAATCCGAGCTGTAGCTGCTGGTCTGCGCCAGAGCCACAGCAACGTAGGATCTGAGCCGTTTCTGCAACCTACACCACAGCTCATGGCAATGCCGGATCCTTAACCCACTTAGCGAGGCCAGGGAACGAACCCGCAACCTCATGTTTCCTAGCCAGATTCGTTTCCCCTGATCCATGATGGGAACTCCTGTTTGTTGGAATTTTTTAAATCACAGTTTCGATTTCCATACTGATGACTGGTGTGTTC
Organism: Catagonus wagneri; assembly: GCA_004024745.2. NCBI lineage: Eukaryota > Metazoa > Chordata > Mammalia > Artiodactyla > Tayassuidae > Catagonus > Catagonus wagneri. The sequence goes on from PVHT021183672.1 coordinate 4,324,119, forward strand.
CTCTTTTTATATATCATCTTGGTTTAGTCTTGGAAGATTGTACTTTTCCAAGAATTGGTCCATTTCTTCTAGGTTTTCTATTTTATTGGCGTATAGTTGCATATAGTAGTCTCTTATGATCCTTTGTATTTCTGTGATGACCATTTTTACTTCTCCTTTTTCATTTCTAATTTTATTGAATCCTATCTCTCTTTTTCTTGATAACTCTGGCTAAGGGTTTATCAATTTTGTTTATCTTTTCAAAGAACCAGCTTTTAGTTTCATTGATCTTTTCTGTGGTTTTGTTTCTATTTCATTGATTTCTGCTGTGATCTCTGATTTCTTCTACTAACTTTAGGTCTTGTCTGTGCTTCTGTCTCTGGCTGCTTTAGATGTAAAGTTAGGTTGTTTATTTCAGCTTTCTCTTGTTTCCAGAGGTAGGCTTGTATTGCTATAAACTTTCCTCTTAGAGCTTAATTTCTTGCATTCCATAGGTTTTGGAGTGTCGTATCTGTATCATTTGCTTTTAGGTATTTTTTAATTTCCTTTTTTATTTCTTCAGCAATCCATTGGTTGTTTAATAACATGTTATTTAGTCTTCATGAGTTTTTTTTTTTTTTTTTTCTTGTTGGTTTCCAGTCCTATAGCATTGTGGTCAGAAAAGATGCTTGATATGATTTCAATTTTCTTAAAGTTACCAAGGCTTGATTTGTAGTCCAGGATGTGATCAATCTTAGAGAATATTCCATGCACACTTGAGAAGAATATGTGTTCTGTTGCTTTTGGATGGAATGTCCTAGAAATACCTATTAAGTCCATCTGGTCTAAAGCTTCATTCAGAGCCTGTGTTTCCTTATTGATTTTCTGCCTGGATGACCTGTCCATTGCTGTAAGTGGGGTGTTCAAGTCCCCCACTATGATGGTGTTATTGTCGATTTCTCCTTTTAAGGTTGTTAGCAGTCGCCTTATATATTGTGGTGATCCGATGCTGGGTACATAGATACTTAGAATTGTTATATCTTCTTCTTGGATCGATCCTTTGATCGTTATGTAGTATCCGTCCTTGTCTCTTAAAATATTCTTAATTTTAAAGTGTGTTTTGTCTGATATGAATATTGCTACTCTGGTTTTCTTTTGATTCCCATTTGCATGGAATATTTTCTTCCATCCTCTCACTTTCAATTTGTTTGTGTCCCTAGAAGTAAAGTGGGTCTCTTGAAGACAGCATATATATGGGTCTTGTTTTTGTATCCATTCACCCAGTCTGTGTCTTTTGGTTGGGGCATTTAGTCCATTTACATTTAAGGTAATTATTGGCATGTATGCCCTTATTGTCATTTTAGTAACTGTTTTGGATTTGTTTTTGTTGCTCTTTTTTCTTCCCTTCTCCTCTTGTTCTCTCCTCTTGTGGTTTGACGACTGTCTGTAGTGTTGTATTTGAGTTGATTTTTTTTATTTGTGTGCCAATTGTTGATTTTTGGTTTACAGTTACCCTTTAGTTTTGATATAGGAGTCTATATATAAACAAGATTGTTTTAAGTTGTTGGTTTCTTAGTTGCAAGTGCGTCTCCAGTGTCCTGCATTAGTACCCTCCTCTTCTCACGGTTTTTGATTTTTGTAGCATAATTGCACATGGATGATTTTGTACCTTTACTGTATATATGCCTTTCCTGGTGAGCCTTGTCATTTGTGGTGTTTTTGTTTCTGGTTTTGGCCTTTTCTTCTCTACCTAGAGAAGATCCTTTAGGATTTGTTGTAAAGCTGTTTTAGTGTTGCTTAATTCTTTTAGGTTTTGCTTATCTGTAAAACTTTTGATTTCTCCTTCAAATCTGAATGATAGCCTTGCTGGGTAAAGTAATCTTGTTTGGAGGTTTTTTTCTTTCATCACGCGTTAAGTATATCATGCCACTCCCTTCTGGACTGCAGAGTTTCTGCCGATAACCTTATTGGGGTTCCATTGTATGGAATTTTTTTTTCTTTTCCCTAGCTGCTTTCAGTATTTTCTCTTTGTCTTAATGTTGGTCATTTTGATTAATGTGTGTCTCAGGGTGTTCCTCCTTGGGTTTATTTTATATGGTACTCGTTGTGCTTCCTGGATTTGAGTGAGTGGTTCCTTTTTCATGTTAGGGAAATTTTCGGCTTTTATCTCTTTGAATATTTTTGCTGTCCCTTTGTCTCTCTCTTCTCCCTTTGGCACCCCTGTAATATGGATGTTGGTGCATTTAACATTATCCCAGAGTTCTCTGAGATGCTCATTTCCTTTCAATGTCTTCTCTAGTTTTTTGTTCCACATTAGTGATTTCTGGTAGTCTGTCCTCCACCTCACTTATTCGTTCTGCCTCCTGTATTCTGCTGTTGGTTGCTTCTAATGAATTTTTTATTTCAGTTACTGTATTTTGCATCTCTTCTTGCTTAAGTTTTATATCTTATATTTCTTTGCTCAGTGTTTCCTGTATTTTATCGATCTTTGCCTCCAGTGTATTTCTAATGTCTTGCCTCATCTTCAGCATCAATAGTCTAAAGTCTTTTTCCTGCAGGCTGATAATTTCCTGATCACTTAGCCATTTTTTCCTGAGGTTTTTTCTTTCTCCCTTATCTGAGATATAGTTCTCTTTTTTATTGTTATAGGTTTTTGGTGTGGTGTCCTTTTTGCAGACAATAGAGTTGTAGCCTCTCTTACTTCTGGTGTTTGCCTCCCTTGTGGCTTAAGTTGGTATGGGGGGGCTTGCTGTAGGCTTCCTGATGGGAGGGACTGTGCCTGCCCACTGGTATGTGGGGCTGATTCCTATCCGTCTGGTGGGTGGGGCTTTGTCTCTGGGTGAGATTAGAGGTGGCTATATGCCTGAGGGGTCTTTAGGCTGCTTGTTTACTGATGAGTAGGGCTGTGGTCCCACCTGGATTATTTTTTGGCTTGGGGCTTCTCAGAGCTGATGGATGGGGCCAGGTTTGCCCACAATGGCTACCACACCTCCAGAGAAACACAGGCTGGTTAATAGTCCTAAGATCTTTGCCTCCAGTGCCCTTCCCCCACCACAAGCCACAGTCACCCCCTGTTTTCCCAGGAGATGCTCCAAGAACTCTAGTCAGGTTTGACCCAGATTCCTTTGGAGCCTTTACTTTGCCCTCAGACCCAGTGCACATGAAAGTCCTTGTGTACCTTTCAAGAATGGGGTCTCCGTTTCCCTCCGTCCTGTGGAGCTCCTGCACAGAAGCCCCACTGGGCTTCAATGCCAGATGCTCCGGGAGCTCTTTCTCCCTGTGCCAGATCCCCCGGCATGGAGATTTGATGTGGGGCTCAGAACTCTCAGTCCTGTAGCTGCGTCTCTGTGATACGGTACTTTCCAGTCTGTGAGGCTTCCCACCCGGGAGGTATGGGGTTGCTTCTATAGAGTAATCGCCCCTCCTATCTCTTGATGTGGTCTCCTCTTTGTCTTCTGGAGCAGAATATCTTTTTTGGAAGTTTACAGTCCATTTGGTTGAAGGTTGCTCGGCATTTGGTTGTGATTTTGTTGTTTTCATGAGAAAAGTTGAGCTCCAGTCCTTCCATTCTGCCATTTTAATGCCATTCCTCTAGCACCTCAAATATATTTAAACAGTGTGGTTGGAGTGCATTTATAAGGCTGTCACAGTTAGGGGAATTCAGCTTGTTTTTGCAGAAATGGTGAGTTCATTTCATGCTCAGTCCCCCTGGAATGAGGTTGTGTGTGGACTACCATCGGGTCAGAACTCCCTGGGAGATGACTGAGCTTCCTGTCAACTTTGATCAGTTGGTGTTCTCTCTGTGGTCTGTCTGCTGCATGATTTCTGCATGACAAAGCTTTGCCACTCGAACTACTCGAACTACTCGGCATCATCCATTTTGTAATTCCTTAGGACTCCAGAGAAGAAAACACCCTAATGGAGCAGCAAAAACTGGTGATGCGGTGTAATTTACATTATTCCATCATAATACTGTGACCAACAACATTTGTTACTTTCGAAATCGCCGTGTCAGCTCCTTGATTTATGTGCTGCAGCAGCCTTGAGAATGGTTCACTCTTACTTAGAGTCAGGTGATGTAGCAGCTATGTGTTACTCACTCCACAGGATGGTAATCCAAGGAAAAACCACAAGGCATAGGAGTAAATAGCCACTGGATACTGCCACGTGCCAATATTTCCAAGGTTAGTTTTTATTTTTAATGTAAGGGGTTTTATAAAGAAAAATGATGTACCATAAAAAAACACTTTAAAGGAATACACACACACACACACACATATATTTTTTTGCTGACAGCATATTATTTACCAAGTGAATGTGAATGATATATTCAGGAAAAATACAGTCCTTTACCGCTTGTGATGATGTGCACAATATTCTCTTCTGGAATCCCCTTCTCTCTCGTCAGCTCCTTAAACTTCTCCAAGTCTTGGGCTTCAGTTTTATTTCCTTTGCCTGGAAATCACCGTGCATACAACAGAATTGACCCATCAGTCCCCATAAAGATAGCTGAATACAGAACGAGAAATTCAATAGGAAAATCAAGCTTCACTTGGAATAATTTAAGGGACTCTCAACCAGTTTCCATTTGCCATGATGCAGAGGCCTGTTGTCTGCCTGAAGAATCCATCCCAGTCCAGCTCGCTGACTGCACACCCTCCAGTGTTAGCGGTTGAACCCCAAAGTCTCCTCAGGCGCTCCATGCATCAGAGCCCAGTGCCTCACACGTAGGAACCTACATGATTCTCTATCCGCTTCCTAGTATCTATTTAGGAATTCCTACCTTGCACTGGACCCAAATCACTAGGAAACAGGGATCTCCCTTTGCAGACACAAAGTCACCTGTCACACTGGTAACTGGAGACCATTTCTTCTTTCAGTCAACCACGGTTGTGCCTGATACTTTCTTTGAAGCAGGCACCTACTGTCCAGGGTGACAGCACCCTCCAGGTGCCCTTCTGTGTATGTTGTTTGTGTATTTCAGAGATTAAACCCTTGTCAGTTGCATCCTTTGAAACTATTTTCTCCCATTCTGCTGGTTGTCTTTTTTTTTTTTTTCCTTTGCAGTACAAAAGCTTGTCAGTTTGATTAGGTCCCATTGGCTTATTTTTGCTTTTTTTTCTGTTGCCTTGGGAGACTCAGCTATGAAAACGATTACAAGGTTGATGTCAGAGAATGTTCTGCCAGTGTTCTCTTCTAGCAGTTTGATGGTATCTTGTCTTGCATTGAAGTCTTTAAGACATTTTGAGCTTATTTTTGTACATGGTGTGAGGGTGTGTTCCAGTTTCATTGACTTATATGTGGTTGTCCAGTTTTGCCAGCACCACTTGCTGTAAAGTCTGTTTTTCACATTTTATATTCTTGCCTCATTGTTCTACGAATAATTGACCATAGGTGTCTGGGTTTATTGCTTGGTTCTATGTTCTGTTCCATTGGTCCTTCTGTTTTTGTATCAGTATCACACTATTTTGATTACTGTGACAATGGAATATTGCCTGAATCCTTGGAGAGTTCTGCCTCCTGCTTGGTTTTTGTTCCTTAGGATTCCCTGGGGTATTCTGGGTCTTTTATGGTTCCTTATAAATTTTGGATTGTTTGTTCTAGTTCTATGGAAAATGTCACGGGTCACTGGATAGAGATTACAGTGAATCTGTAGATTGCTTTGGCTAGTATGGACATATTTACGATACTAACATTTCCAGCCCAGGAGCATGGAATATCCTTCCATTTCTTTGAATCCTTTTTCATTTCCTTGATCAATGTTTTAGGTCTCAGAAGTCTTTCACCTCCTTGGTCATGTTTATTCCCAGATATTTCAATTTTTGGGTGCAGCTTTAAAAGTTGTTTTTGTATTCCTCTTCTAATAGTTCATTGTTAGTATAAAGAAATGCCACCAATTTCTGAATGTGAATCTTGTATCGTGCTACTTTGCTGAAATCCTTGATCAGTTTGAGTGGTCTTTGTGTGGAGTCCTTAGGGTTTTCAGTATATAGTATCGTGTCACCTGCATAGAGTGTCATTTTTACTCTTCTCTTCCAATTCATTTACCTGTTATTTTGTTTTTTAATTGCTGTGGCTAGGACTTCCAGTAGGATGTTGAATACAAGTGGTGAGAGAGGACATTCTTGTCGTGTTCAAGATGTTAGTGGGAAAGCCTTTAGCTTTTCTCCATTGAGTATTATATTTGCTGTGGCTTTGTCATAAATGACTTTTATGATGTTGAGGTATGTTCGATGTATGCTCATTTTTAAAGAATTTTTATAATGACTGTATGTTGGACATTGTCAAATGGTTTTTCTGCATCTATTGAGATGATCCTGTGTTTTTTGACTTTTGTTTTATTAGTGTGTATGATGTTGATTGATTTGCATATGTTGAGCCATCCTTGTGAACCTGCGATGATTTTCTGTCTAGAGGATCTGTTCATGGATGTGAGGGGGGTGTTCAAGTCTCCTACTATGATTATATTACCATGAATTCCTCCTTTTATGTCTGTTAGTATTTGTTGTATTTATCTGTGTGCTGTTATATTAGGGGGCATATATACTGACAACTGTAATGTCCTCTTCTTGAATGGTTTCTTTGCTCACTAAAAACTGTCCTTCATTGTCTTTCTTTATGGCCTTCATTTCAAAGTCTGTTTTTTCCAATATGAGTATTGCACCTCATGTTTTCCTGTATTGTCCACTGGTATGAAATATCTTTTCCCATCCCTTCACTTTCAATCTCTATATGTCCTTGCCTTAAGTTAAGTCTCCTTAGGCAGCCTATTGTAGTGTCTTGCTTTTTTATCCAGTCTGCCACTCTGTGTCTCCTGATTGGAGCATTCAGTCCATTGATATTCCAGGTAGTTACTGAAAAATATGTATTTATGGCCTTTTAAACCTTGTTTTCTAGGTGATTTTATGTTTCTCATTCATTCGTTCCTTTCTTGGTTGGATGATTTCCATTTGTTTTCACCTTGTGTAATTTTCTTTTTAGTTTTTGTGAATGTAATGTGTGGTTCTAATTTGTGGTTGCTCTGTTTTTTAAGTATGTTAACCCCTTCCTGTATCTGCTTGCTTTAGCCTGATAGCCATATAGGTTCAAACACAAAATTTAAAAAGAAGACTCTAGATTTCTTATTTCCTTCCCACATTGTATGATTTTCAAGACCTTTTGTAAGATCTTCATGTTTGTCCTTTTGCAGTTCTTTGTGCTTATGGTCGTTTTTACAGTTTTTTTTTTTTTTTTTAATTTCCATTTTAGGAGTTCCCGTCGTGGCGCAGTGGTTAACAGATCCGACTAGGAACCATGAGGTTGCGGGTTCGATCCCTGCCCTTGCTCAGTGGGTTAACGATCTGGTGTTGCCGTGAGCTGTGGTGTGGGTTGCAGACGCGGCTCGGATCCCGCGTTGCTGCAGCTGTGGTGCAGGCCAGTGGCTACAGCTCCGATTAGAACCCTAGCCTGGGAACCTCCACATGCCGCAGGTGCGGCCATAAAATGACAAAAAAAAGGCAAAAAAAAATTCCGTTTTAGTTCTATATACTGGATTATTTAGAATGTTGAAAGACAGCCATTCTCACTTAGAAACTAGTGAATGCAGAATAGGTACTCCTTTGTGAAATAGCTCCTCAGCTCATACACTTCAGCAGAGCTTCCAAGGCTGCCTCATTAAGTTGACTCGGGAAATGATTATAACGCTCTCCATTGACCAAATCTCAGTTTCTGCCCATCTTGAATTATTAGTGATCCAATGGTTAAGAAGGATCAGTTCTGCAGCCCAGTTTCAAAAATGTTGTTGCTGCCAGATTAGCATTTCTGCACAATCATGGCACAGGGCAAATTATAGTTTTCCTGTATAAATCTCAGTGATTCTAATACCAGTTTCTTTGCCTGTAAAGAGTAAGTTGCTGTCTAGGGGCTTTTTTCTTGACCTAACTGCCCATGTCTTGCTACAATGAAATGTCCATTACACTCCTCCCTTTCTGTGATGGATTTAGGCCTGAGTTCCCTCACACCTTGATATCTTAGGACATGTCTGTGTAATTCTCCTCAGAATCATGTCTGATGAAAATGCTGTGTCTTATTAAGGGAACATTTTCCTAGATATTTAATGGGATTTTTGTGTGTGTGTGTGTGTGATTTAAAGGCAGTGACTGTAAAGAGATGCACATGTGTCAGGTGTGTATTAAATCAACTTCTTTGAACCTTCAGAAATCAAGTGTTAGCAAAGAGGATATGAATAGTGACCAGGAGAGATGGGGTGGGAAAAGGAGTACGACTGTGGAGGAAGATGATGTTATGGAGGAAATAGAAGGGTTGCTTCTCGAGCTTGATTCCATGGTCAAGATGCTGTACCTGGTCCTTGGTGATACATCCTACAGATAAAGGAAAACATGGTGAGGTTGAGACATCCTTGTTAGTATGTTGTCACATGCTCTTTTTACTAGAATAAAGTCTCTGTCAGAATTCCTCAGGATTTACTCAGGGAGAGCGCTGTGCTCGCTGACGTTTTTCTTCTTGCCACTGCGTGATCATTTCTCTCTCTTCATAAATAGTTTTCCTTCACGAAAGCGTAGTGTCCCAACTTCATTATCTTTGGGCTTTGGCGTTGACTGCATCTCAGCATGGGGCTGGTTAATAAGGGGGTCATTGTGTGTCCCTGGGGGTTTTGTTCTTGAGGACAAGGTGTACTGACTCAGGTGTGTTTGGAAGGAACCAAGAGTCACCCAGCATTTCCCATCCTCCATCCAGTTGTATCTGAAATGCAAGAAGAAAAGGAACGATAGCCATGGCGGGCTCAAGAACACAAGAGGGGTTGTTTAAAGACAGACTTCCCCCCCTAGTAACCGTTTTCCACAGAACAGGGGTTTCTCTGTGAAGGAATCTCCCCATGTGTACACTTGAGCAGGGCTTCCAAAAGTGGCTCCCTAGGCCGATTCAGGAAGGATGGCCATTTTTCCTTTCAATGTCAGTGGTGTTTGAAAGACTATGTGGTGGCTTATAGTCCAAGGAGAGGCCAGAGAAACACTCAGTGTGAGCAGAGAAAGCAACATGGCTACATTTTCTTAATTTATTTTGCTGGAAATCCTCACCCCTTGGAACTCCCTTTCAGCTTGCATTTGCCATAGAGATCCTCTCTAGCCTATTTAAGAGGAGAAGAAATTTGAGCTCCTAAAAGAAAAAAAGACAAAAAAACAGTGACATGTTTCATGATGTTCCTGAATCTTTCTGGAAGCTTTTTAGCATGAAGATTGAGCTAGACAGGAGTGAGTAAGTGCTACCGATGTCAGAGAAGGCAGCTTCCAGAAAGGAAAGTCCCATTTTCTCTCGTGACCGATTACCTTTGCTGTTCCCTTTTGCATTGGTATTTATCCTTTGGTGTATACTTATTCTTTGTTTTACTTTCAGAATGTGTTTGTGTTGCCAAATAGATCAGCTGTTGGTTTGTTCTAGGTTGGAAGATAGGAAAGGTGGGTACCAGGAGTGTGTTTGTTACCCATTTCTGAAAGAGACACGATTTCCAATTAGAGGGGTTACAAATGAACCCCTCTTGAGAGTTGGAAGGTGAGGTCAATGTGTGTCTGTGGGAAGGACATTAGGAAAAATGACAGCAAAGGTGTATTCTGTAAGGTCTCTTTGGTATGAAATATTAATTCTCTAAGTGGTCTTCACTTTGAGTAGGCAGTTGCATTTACCGAGTTCTCAAACGATAGAGACATATCAATATTCACAGGTTTGTTGATTGTGATGTTGAAAAAACATTTCAAAAGGAACTGTCAGGTAACTTTGACACATGCATAGTGTTAAGATGTAACAAATGAGGTGGGTCTTTTGGGTCAACATATGAATTCTATATAAAATGTTACTATCCAAAGAAGAGCTGAGAGAGGATTCTCTTATTCTTTTAATTGTCATGTAATATATTTGTAAAATAAGACAGCATCTACTCTATCAGCATGTTTGTGTTTCGAGGGAAATGTGTGCCTCTAGAGAATGAATAAATCCTACCAGTCCGTTGAGAGTTCCTCTTCTTCCAGGGGTTTAAACAACAGGTTTGGCTATGAAATATTTTCATAGCAACACACGTGTTTACGTACATTAAGACTTCTTTATCAGGTTTGGGATTTAGGTTATGCTGACCTCGTAAAATGACCAGAACCATCTTTCTCTTCATCTCCTTGTGAACCTTTGACTAAGATGAGTGATGTGTTTTTGTTGCATAATCGAGCATATTCTCTCGTGAAATATTTTGGACCTGCATTCTTCAATGGATAATCATAGGATGACAGATTCCATTTGTTTAATAGGAAAAAAAAAGGACTATTCAAATTTTCTGTTTGATCTTGTGTCAGTTTTGTTAACAGACCTTCCAAGAAATATGTCCATTTCACGGCAAGTGTTGATATGGTTATACTAATTTTGTGTCTAGTTTTAGCCTACGTTTCTCTTCATTTCTTTACATTTCTGGTGACAGCCTCTTCCTTTATTTGAATTAATGATGGGGACATATCAAAGCCCATGTAACATTTTCACAGTGCTTTTGTTCTTGTCGGGTCCCACTCTTCAGCATTCCTTTAGAGGTTCTTCCTTTCACTCCCCATTCCATGAGCTGTGTGTATATCAACCAACCAATCCACCCTTTCCAGACTCACACTGCAGCCCAGAGTCAGAACTCCAAATGCATACTCTCTTATACAAAGCAGGAGAGTTTACACCGTTTCCTTGATATCTCCATTACTTCCAACAAAAACTGTGATAATCTTTATTACTGATGCTAGCTGCATCCCATTCGGGGCCCCTTCTGTATGTATTTATGGATTTCTATTTACCATTCATGTTTATATGTAAAATGTCACTGTTTATTTATCTGAAACTTTGATTCTGATTAAAATGCGTTAGTTTCAGGTTTGTTTTCTCCTGGCTTGGATACGTGCAACATCTAGCATCCTAGGACAACTGAATGGTAAAACCTTGAGCACCACATGGAGCTGTGTGTGTGCTGTGCTCATTGCACTGGGAAAGGCCATTTCTTGGAAAGACTATCGTCTGATGCTGTTTAAGGCATGAGAAGACGGAACACCGTCTTTATGTGCTGTGTTCTGTGTTTGCAGTTAGCACTTTGTAACTGGCCTCTCGGCCTTCTTGTTCCTCCAGATACTATGTTGACTTCATGGTACTGTGGTTTGACCACGGCCCAGCTGCCTATCCTTGATGACAAGTGAACTAAACTTTAAGAAGTATCAGTACTTCTGCTCAATTTCCGAAATGGCGGTGCTGTCAGAATAGGTGTTTCCCCTCAATTATGGCCCAGGGCGTCTTATGCTTTTTTTGTGTAAATCTCAGTGATTTGAACCCGAGTTTCTTTCCTTGTAATGAAGAAAATGCTCTTGAGGGCCTTTTTTTCTTTACTACAACTGCTATGTTAAAGTATTCAGAAGCCTCCTCCCTTTCTGCAGTGGTTTAGTCCTTTTTGTCCCGCCCACCTTGACATCTGTAGAACACGTCTATTTAATCCCAGTTAGAATTGTCTCTGATGAAATACATGTCCTATAAGAGAATATTTTCTTGGATATTTAACAGGGTAATTGTGTGATGTCATTTAGATGACTTGCTTGATACATTTGCATTGTTCAGTTACATAGTAAATCAATTTATTTGAACCTTGAGATATCGAGAAGCACCAAAGAGGATACAAGTAGTGCTCAGGAGAGCTGATGTGGGAAAAGGCGTATAATCATGGAGAGAGAAAGCTTCTATTAGGCAGGAACCAGGAATGTTGATTATCGATCTTGACTCCCTGGAGAAATTGCTATGCCTGGTTCTTAGCGATGCATCCTGTAGATGAATGAAACAGGACAACGTTTTAGGAGAGATGAGTCTGTGACAGGTGACAGCATTGAGCTCAGGTCGTGGGATATAAATTATTGGAGCAAAACACTGTAACCAACAAAATTTGCCGTATATGAAATTACAATCGCTGGTACTCCATTTCTCCACCAGAGGGTCCTTGATAAAAGGTCGTTTTTACTTACAATTAGCTGATGTTGGAGTTACTGTTGATTCACTTGGCAGGGCAATCATCTGGAGACAAATGAAAAGGACAAGAATCAAACCACCACCATATACTACCATTTTCTAATAGTTTCAATTAAAAAATGTGTATTTTTTAACCTATGGTGTTTTATAGAAATTTGCTTGTGGAAGAAAATAGGTTGACGAAACGAGTGTGTCTGCTGATAGCCTGTTTACAGACCAAGTGAATAGTAAGTTCAGGAAAAGTGCAGTGCTTTACCATTTGAGATGAAGTCCACAATATTTTCCTCTGGAATCCCCTTGTTTCTCGTCTGCTCTTTAAACCTCTCCACATCTTGGACTTGAGTTTCAGTTCCTCTGCCTAAAATCACCATGCACAGAGCACAATTGACCCATTAGACCCCCATAAAGATATCTGAGTACCGAACGAGAAATTCATTGTGCAAATCAGAGCTTCTCTTGGAATAACTGAAGGGCGTCTCAACCTGCCGTCTGCCTGAAGAATTCATCGCAGGCCAGCTCGCTATCTGCACACCCTCCAGTGTCAGTAGTAGGGCCCCCAAATCTCCTCGGGGGTTCCATGCATTAGAGCCTGGTGCATCACACAGATATGAACCTGCTTCCTCCTCTATCAACTTCCTAGTGTCTCTTCCTGAATTTCTGCCTTGCTTTGGCCTGAAATAACTGGGGGACAGGTTTCACCCTTCCAGTGACACACTCGTAATGGCAGACTCTTTCTTCTTTCTTCTTTATTTTTTTTTTTTGGTCTTTTTGCCTTATCTAGGGCCGCACCCACAGCATGTGGAGGTTCCCAGGCTAGGGGTCTAACAGGAGCTACAGCTGCCGGCCTTCTCCACAGCCACAGCAATGCGGGATCCGAGCCGCGTCTGCAACCTACACCACAGTTCACGGCAACGCCGGATCCTTAACCCAGTGAGCGAGGCCAGGGATCGAACCCGCAACCTCATGATTCTTAGTCGGATTTGTTAACCACTGACGTTAAGCACTGAGCCATGAAGGGAACTCCTGTTTCTTCTTTCGTTCAAGTATAGTTCTGCCTGCTACCTTCTTTGAAACAGACACCTACTGTCCAGGGAGACAGCATGCCTCCCAGTGCCCGTCAGTGGCATCAGAAATACAGAACGGGATGAAGATGCATTTCAGATGTTTCTGTTCCAGGACTCAGAATGCGCTGAAAACCAGCTTCGAGTACGCAGACCTCCAGAGCTGGGCCCGATTAAAGCTGTGTCTGGAGACTGGTTGCGGTGCTCGGAACCTGTTCCCATAAAACTCTTGTACTAAATTTCAGTTGCAATGAATGAGACTTTGTTGCAAACCTCTGGTGATACCCCCCTCTCTCCCAGTTCTTATGTTTTCCTCCTCTCTTTGTAGATTCCATTGCAGAATCCTTAACTCAAGGAAGGTCAAGACTTAAGCCTTCTCTGTACCTACTAACGTATGGAGTAAAAAATGCTTCCAGTGCCAGCATTTCGTCGCCGTGACAGTGGGGATGCTGTGAGCACTCATACATACCGAACAGTCCCGTCAGTACGGTTTCCTTGCCTTCTTCATCCACGTTGACAGCAGATGTTACCAGGGCAGTATCGGATGCATAAGTAACTGCAAATGTGTTTTTACCTGCATCTGTAAGGAAAGAAATTATACGTATGTATCCATATTCATACACATATATGTACGTATATATAAATGAATACGTATATATATGCATGTATACAATTCTACATATATACACATATATTTACATTTATATATGTGTGCAATTCTACGTATACACACGTTAATGTATATGTTACCCTGCCTTAATTAATTTCTTCTGGTTGAGCTTGGTCGTGGGGAAATTGGGGCTTTGGCTGTAATGCATTCTGCGTTTATCTGTCTCTGCCTCTGTGGGTGCAGGGAAAGCTGCAGCTGATGACGGCAGCAAGGGAGGACTCTTCCTTATTGACATCTTCTGAGTCCACCATAGTTGTCACCCTGGCCATCTGACCAGGATGTTTTCCAGATATGTGTTCTAACAAAGCCGACATTCCTTTGAAACAACATGGACGTTATTAGGAAATCCAATTGAAAAACCTTTGCAATTTCCATTGGCCCAGCCGTGGATTAGGTTTCTCTTTCGGACCAACATCAGCAGACCCTTCAGCACTCTGGGTTCTGCAGTGCCCACCCAGTAGCAGAACAGCCACGTTCTGAACCGTCGATTTTTAGTTGTTGCATTTCCTCTGGCCTCCAGGTATGTGATTCCTTAACAAACGTATAGAGGCTCCTAGTCTGTGTACAGGTGTCAAGACCGCTGTCCTCATGGAGCTGGGTGTGCTGGCAGTGAGCACCTCAACAGTTAATTCACGCCCAGCTGGAGGCTCGCCCCTCCACCTCTGCAGCTGTGCCATGTTTCTCCGGAGAAGAATGAGCACTGACCAAGCCCTCGGAATATATTCTCTCTTCCAGCCCTCCGTGACACGTCATTGGGATCTCTCCTTAAGAGGTGATTTTCATCTGCCCATCTGTGTTCCTGAAACCTCAAAATCGCATTGCTCATGGTCCGAAACACTGAATTATCAGTAGTCTGCCTGAGCCATAGGAACAGAAGAAGCATCATTTGGGAGTTCCCCTTGTGGCTCAGCGGAAACGAGTCTGACTGGGATCCATGAGGCTGCAGGCTCGATCTCTGGCCTCGCTCAGTGGGTTCAGGATCTGGTGCTGCCTTGAGCTCTGGCTGAGTGTCACCCACGTGGCTTATTTCCTGTGTTGCTCTGGCTGTGGCGTGGGTCAGCAGATACAGCTCAGATTCTGTTCCTAGCCTGAGAGCTCCCTATGCCAAGGGTGTGCACCCCCCCCAAAAAAAAACCTATGAGTCATTAAAATATCCCTACCTAATATTAAAAGTTATCTATGAACATGTAGGGAAAGATAGCAGGCACATATTTTACTTATTTGTGTTCACTGTGCAGCCACTGTTCTGTTGCTTGCATTAGGCAAGATTTGGAATCACTTATTTTTTGGCCACACCCATAGCATATGGAAATCCAGCCTACCCCAAAGCCATGAGAACTCCAGATCCTCAATCAGTAGGCCTCCGTGGCACTCCTGGAATCCCATATTTATGTATTTCAGTCTTAATCAAATGTGTACCCCTTGGAGCAATTAAAATTAGTTAGGGTTTTGAAGGCTGTCCAGTAGAACGGAGAGCTGTATATCTTAGCCAGCATCCTTGGTGCTTTGACGAGAAGCTGCAAGTATGAGGAATTGTGGTGGGTGTTTGAAATCACCATGATTTCCATGGATTTTCAATTCATCTCGCAGGTACACGGAAGAGAATAGGATGTTCTGTGATGGTTTGTAGAGGTGTATCCTGCAGGATGTTGATGTGTACATTCCGGGCAGAGCCTTGAGTCCTCAGTTCCTGAGGTTGTTTCCAATATGCTAGTAAGAGTTCCATGTGCCTGAGACCCCACCTGAAAGACCAGTTCTAGGCTCCCCTACCAAGGACCACTCAGGGTCTGCAGGGGCCGTCTGAGTTCTGTGATGAAACCCTCTGCTCATGACATCAGAGTGCTCTGAGCATTTGGGACAGGTGCCTGGTGACACCTCTCCTTTGAGGGGAAGTGGAGTTGAGATGTACGGAGTCTCGAAGGGAACGGAGACCAAAATTTGCACCCTCCACTGGTTTTATCCGTTCAACTGTCATACTTACAGTCAACGCTGTAAGTGTTGCCTTCTTGTTTTGTTCCCGTCACAGAAAATTCTTCACATACTCCATCTTTCCTTAAAAAAAGAAGACATTGAGTTGGTTGATTGAAAACCATAACAATTTGACATACAGTTGGAATTTTCTTTGGTTAACCCTCTGAGACCCCGTGTAAGTATCACCTCAATGACTCAGAGCCATGGGACAGTCACAGGGAAGAAATGCAGGGTCTAAGATCAGGTGACTCCGAAGGGACAAGGTGTTTCCTTTAGACTCAGTCTGAGCAGAAGTTCTGAGCATGAACTAAAAAATTAAGCCACTTATATTGGAAACCAAACAAAGATGAAGAAATGCAGAATTTTAGGGGAAAAGTCAAAAATCTTTGCCTGTCAGAAAAGGAGAGAAACAAAAAAACCTATTTAAAAAAAATCCTTTGCCTAATACTGAGAGGCATAGCCCTCTAGACAGACGTTAGTGTTTTCATAACCCCGGCAATGGATTCTTAAATGATTGCCAAACATTGCAAAAAATTTTTAAGAAGTTGTTTATTTAAATCAAAGAGAACAAGCTTCTTCTATCAATTCCTCCTGAGAGGAATAGACATTGAAAGATATCTGTGTGTGTGTACCAGCATAATCGCACACACAGACACACATGATATGCTTGTATGACAGAAGTAAATTGTATACATATAAGTGTATACTGTCACCTCTATGACAAAATATTTGAATGTCTTCATATAGAACCCTCTGTGCATGCATATGAAAAATGTGTATTTGGTATGTAAGATAAATGCACACATCTCAAATGTTAAAAGAGAAATAACCCAAGAAATACTGGTTTACTTATTGAAAAGACGGATTGCCAGATGATGGCCACAGTGCGTCATGTTACTGTTATTACTCGTTATGGAAATGCATGAAGTGACTCCAAAAAAAAAAAATACCATGAAGCGGAGAAAAAAAAAACCCATTCAGTTGTGCAGTAACTGGAAAAGATGCACATTTTTATATATTGAAACCAAGTCCTTTCACTTGGCTTGAGAAAAGTGACTCCTTCTCTATGCAAACCCAATGGTCATATTTTAAAAACACTTGGCTGAGCGAAAGAAGCAAGGAGTACAGTGTTGGCTCTGTACATTCCTTGTCTGAAGTTCTAGAAGAGGAGAGACTAATCAGTTCAGTTGTTGCCCGTGGCTAAGGGGGGTAGTTAATGATGAGGGAAAGAAATGAGACTTGGGGCCGCGATGGAGAAAATTTATACCGTGACGTTTGAGGTGGCGAAACAGGTGTAGACAAGTGAAAACTCAGAGAACTCTGCCCTTCACAGCAGTGAGTACAGGTAAATACGCCCTACAGTTGACTTCAGAGACAGTGGCCACACGAAAAGTCAAAGATAGCGCACAAAAATAGTAAACGTGGCAAAGAGGAAGATTGGTAAGCTCTTCTTGAAAAAGTTGCTGAAAACAGTCCTGTATATCTCCTGAGATACCATATCTATATATGTCTCTGTGTGTGTGCAACTTTAAATGCAAGCATACTCGCAAATATATGATGTATGTATAATATAAAATCAGTTATACATGTTTATATCTTTATAAACCAAGCTTCTCAAGCATAGACCTTTTAGGGTTTTTCCTTAAAGTTTCTATTCTTCAAAGTACACATCAGTGGTGGCCTGTTTGTAATACAACACCTGCTCCGTAGTGAATATTCCATCAAAGTACTCGACACTACGGGGAGTTCAATAAAATCAGTCCTGATGACACTTGACCGAGTCTCTTTGTGCTCTGTGCCTGCTCACAGCCAGTAGGGCTCATTGAAGCGTCTCCTACAAGATCTGCCTGAAAAATTGCAGCCCCTGGCTGGGACTCTATGGTTTAAGGAACTGCCCACTTCCTGATGCCTTGCCTCTCTTTCCTTGAATGGTTTGAAGCCAGTGGACCTTCTGCGACTTTTGCTGTCAGCCAGGACTCCTGACCTTCTCTGGAGGCTTAAGGCGGATGGCTGAAGGTCTTCAGAGACCCTCCTAAGCTGTACACCTGCAGGGGTCAAGGTCCTGTGCAAAACCCAGGCATTTCCCTGTGCACGTGGAAGCCGGGCTCTCCCCCGGGTCTGATATCTCTATGTGATTTCATTCCCCATTATTTTTACTTACTTGGTAAAAAAGTGGAAAGTTACCGTGCCATCATCTCCAAAGGCAATGCTACGCATGAAAATGTGGAATGGTGCATTCTCTTTGGTTTTCTCTATGTCACTGGAAGCTATGTAGTGGGTTATCCATTGTCCTGAAAGCTAAAAACGAACATGTCTGAAGAAGTATAGTTCATCTCCACTCCCAGCAGTTCTTGTCTGATCCACCTTCTTTTTTATACAAGAATAGTAGCAATGTGTAGCGTTCCTGAATAGACAGATTCGATACTACAGAGACCAGATCCTTCAAGCCCAGGATCCAGTTAATGGAGCGGTTCTGCACTGGAGGTGGATCGCTAGGCTGACGGATGCCCATAAGATAAACCCAAAAGGAACACATGCACATCCCAGAGCTCCTCCCAGACCATCCCATCCCTGGTACCTGTGAGGGATCTTGCTCGGGTTGTGGCTCCTGGGCACAGCCCAGAGCAAGTACCAGACTGAGCAGCAGAATCTTCATCCTGGTGGTTCACGGTCGTTCGTCTTCTGGGGAAGCTTGGAGTTTCCCAGTTGTTAGAGATCATCGGAATGCTCCCCCTTTATATTGTCTTGGCCTGTTTTCGTAACATTTGGTGAACCAATGGTGGTTAATCTTACACCTCGGTTACGTGAAGTCCACATCCAGTATCCTGGTTGGCAGTGATGAGCGATTCTGTCATTTTGACATTTTAATGATGAGATTTGTTTTAAGAGGAGCTTAAGTGGCTCTGAACATTTGGCCTTTACACTGAGGGACAAATTCACAACAGTATCAAGTATTTTAAGGAGAGTCTCATTTCCTTTATGTCCTGAGATCTACAATGGGATAAGACGCATATCCCCAGTAACTGTATATTTCCTTAACCTTGAGAAGATACAAGGTGTACACTGTTTTCCAGAACTAATGATTTACTGTCTGATTCAGCAATGTTAACACGATTTCCTAAGTGACCCTTGAAAAGACCCCTCCTTACCTGGGGTCACGACCTTCGTCTGACTCACAGCCCCCCGTGTCATTTTTTTTTTTTTTTTAACTAAGAGGACCACCGGTGAACATGCCCAGTAATTTCTTGTGAAGAAGGCATCTCAACCCTTCCTTTCATTGTTCCATTTGCCAAACACCTTTTTAGAAAAATCTGATCTTTAGTGTTTATTCATTGATACAACTGTTTCTCCAGATGAGTGGGAAAGCATATTGAAAGGAAAGCAAACACGTTTCCAATCTCTGTACCTCTGGTTATTTTCAAAGACATGGAAAAGGCCAAAGAATCGTGTGCTTGTATTTTTTAATTGAATCTTTTATTTACGTTCACCTTCTTTTCTTATAATTTATCCAATAAATCCCCTAAAGATATATTGTAGTCTTCGTGTACAATGAAGAAGCAGTGTCAATCTTACGAGTTCTGTCTCAGCTGAGTGGAAACACCTAGAGTTCTGAAATGAGTATTTCTGGTCTTGAGCCACCTCTGAGTTTCGGAATCATCCAGTTAGTTTGATTTTCAGACCTTTGAGGAGACTTTGGTTACAAGGAGTCTTCAGTCAAGCACAGGAAGTACAGGTGAAAACATGGACGACATGCAGGCTAAAGAAGCTGCTCCTAAAATACCTTTGACAAAATCATTGAGCAAATCCAAAAGGAGATGAAAAAGAGAGCTCGAGACAAACGACTGTGAAAGTCAAGCATCTAACAATCGAAGGGCTGCCACAAAAGATAGTTCTCAGAGGGACATTCATTGTGACACAGGCCTTCCTGAAAACGGAGAAAAGCCTCCAAGCAACACCCTCACCTACCCCCTAAAAGGATTAGAAACAGAAGGAGAAAGAAAACCTACAGTCAGCAGAAGCAAGGAAATCATAAAGATCAGTGAATAAATGAATAAAATGGAGATTCCAAAAGCAAGAGAAAACAATCCATAAAAGCCAGAGGTGTTTCTTTGAAAGGGTAAACAAAATTGACAGTCCTCTGGCCAACTCAATGCGAAGAGAGAAAAACGCAAATCAAAGAAATAAGAAATGAAAATGGAAGCGTCTCAGATGACCGTGCAGAAATACTAAAACACCTAAGAGAATACTGTGAACAATCGTATGACAACAAATTTGATGATTTCGAAGCAATGGACAACTTTCTAGAGACATACAGCCCAACAAATCTGAATCAGAAGAAGTAGATCATTTGAACACACCGATCACTAGAAGTGAGGTTGAAGCTGTTCCTTTTGTGGCACAGTGGAAATGAATCTGACTAGGAACCATGAGGTTGCAGTTTTGATCCTTGGCCTCGCTTCGTGGGTTAAGGATCCAGAGCTGCATGAGCTGTGGTGTAGATCGCAGACATGGCTCAGATCCTGCATTGCTGTGGCTGTGCGGCAGGCTGGCAGCTGTAGCTCTGATACAACCCCTAGCCTGAGACCCTCCACATGCAGTGGGTGCAGCCCTCAATAACAAAAAAAAGGAAAGTGAAAAAGCAAAAAAAAAAAAAGAAATAAAAATGGAAAACCCCAAAAAAACAAAAAAGAAAAGAAATTGAATATGTAATAAAAATACTCCCTACAAATAAAAGTCCAGGACCAGGTGGCTTAACAGGTGAATTTTACCAAACATGAAAACAGAACATATACCCATTCTTCTTAAACTTTTCCAAAAGGTTGAAGAGGAAGGGACCCTCCCAAAGACATTCAGTTATGCTGCCATCACCCTCATAACAAAACCAAAGATACTACTGAAAAGAAAATTAGTGGTCAGTAACTTTGATGAGTGTAAATACCCAACTTCTCAAAAAATGTCAGTCAATGTCATGCACCACATTAGAAAAGAAAAGTCAGAAACCACACGATCATCTCAGGAGATGCCGAAAAAGCATTTGACCAAATCCCACATCCATTCACATTAAAAACTCTTACAAAAGTGGGTATATAATAAAAGCCATTCATGTATGACAAACCCACAGCCAATTTACTACTCCGTGGAGAAAAGCTGAAAGCCTTCCCACTAAAATCTGGAAGAAGACAAGGATGCCCACTCACCACTGTTACTCAGCATAGTATTAGAAGTCCTAGGCACAGCAATCAGATACATTAAGGAAATAAAAAGGATCCAAATTGGAAGAGAAGAGGTAAATTGCCACTTTCTGCAGATGCCATAATACTATATACAGAAAGCCTTAAGGACTCTGACAAAAACTGCTTGCACTGATCCATGAAGAGAGCAGATTGGCAGGGTAGAAGACTAACATTCAGAAATGGGCTGCATTTCTGTATACTAACAATGAAATCCTAGACAGGGAAGATAAAGAACAGTGTATTTTGAAATTATACCCCCCTCCAAATTAAATACCTGTGTATAAACCTGACCGAGGAGGTGAAAGATTTATATGCTGAAAACTGTAATACATTACTGATGAAATTCAAGAGCATTCCAAGACATGGAAAAATATACCATGCTCCTGGACTGGAAGAATTAATATTGTTTAAATGGCCGTGCTACCCAGAGCAGTCTACAGATTTGATGATATCCGTATTCCATTATGCATGACACTTTACAGAGAAACAAACAATGTAAAAGTTTATATGGAACCAGGAAACACCCAGATATATCTCAGCAACCCTGGGGTGGGGGGTAATGTGTGGAGGAACAGGCTCAAGAGTAAGTCTCCCAGATTTCAGACAGTGTAACAGAACTACAGGAATCGAGACAGTGTGGTCCTGGTAGAAAAGCAGACATCAAGACCAATGGAAAAGAATAGAGAGCCCAGAAGTAAACACAGACACCTACAGTCAATCAATTTTCAAGAAAGGAGGCAAGAAGATAAAGTGGGAAAAAGACAGTCTCATCAGCAAGTGGTACTGGGGAAACCGGACAGCAGCATGTAAGGAAGTGAAATTAGAACACACCCTCACACCATGCACAAAAATAAACTCAAAGTGGTTTAAAGACTTAAAGACACCATAAAACTCCGAGAAGAGCTCATAGGCTAAACATTCTCTGACATGAAGCATACAAGTGTTTTCTTAGGTTAGTCTGGCAAGTGACCCTATCAACAAAATAGAAACAGAGTCACAGTCATGGACTTGTGGTTCAAGGGCCACGGGGAGGGAGTGGGATGGATGGGGAGTTTAGGGCTGGTAAATGCAAACTATTAGGTCTAGGTTGGCTAAGCAATGAGGTCCTTCTGCATAGCTCAGGGAGCTATCCAATCATTTATGATAGAATACGATAGACGATAATATGAAAACAAAGGGAATGTGTTTATGTACATATATATGTGTGTGTGCGTGTATACACTATATAAATATATGTGTCAGAGTCACTCTGCAGTACCTCAGAAACTGACAGAATATTGTAATTCAACTCTCATTACAACAGTTTTTTCAGGAAATTATCACAGAAGAAGATCCTGCTGTGGCTCAGGGGTAACGAACCCAGTTAGTATCGATGATGACCTGGGTTTGATCCCTGGCCTTGCTCAGTGTGTTAAGGATCCAGGGTTGCTATGAGTTGTGGTGTATGTTGCAGACACAGCTCAGGATCCCACGTTGCTCTGGCCGTGGTGTAGGATCACAGCTGCAGATCTGATTGGAACCCTAGCTGAGACTGCAGCTCCCCCCCCAAAAAAAAGTTATCACAGACAAAAACTCAATAATTTTGTGAAATCAACATATTTTTGCCACTTGAGAACCAAGGTAAAGGGATCTTCAGCATACATCTTCATTTGGCCACTTCCATTCATGCTCACAAGGACTAAAAATGCTATTTTTTGCTGTTGTTCTTCTGTGGGTCCCGAATTCATTTTTTTTCTCTTTTTTTTTCAGTGATTTCTTTGTATGTCATCCTATATAATCTTCTGTTGTAAAATATATGTTGGGGTCTTCATGTCACCAAATATCTTGGGATTTTTTTTCTCGTAGCTTCCTGTTTCAGCAAATTTTGAACAGGGGGCTGTGATCCTTGCGAACACCTCTTGGCTTCCTGTCCGCACCGCTTGCATCTCTCCTTATATAACTTCATCATTCCAGGTTTCGCTCTTGGAGTCCTTCCAGCATGTGTTCCTTGGGGGTGAATGCTAAGATCATTCCACGTTTGGAAGACCTTTCTAACTGCCAGTCAAGGGGAAGATAAACAGTAATTATTGTCAGAGATGATGGCCACGGGTTGGTGTTGGTTCTCATTAATCCTCTTAGAGCTGAAGGAAGTCATAAGACCTTTAATTCCATCTCTTTCATGAAGGTTGATGATCAAAATGCAGGTTAATTGTATGGAAAGAAAAACGGGACATTCCTACAGAAACATTGCTCTTGGTACCTCTGCAAAATGATGCCGAGCAAACCTGTGTAGCTCCTTCAGTTTCTTCCTTCTCAAGTTTGTCCAGGTTCCTGGAACCGGGAAGCCTCGCTCTCCAAGGCCTTAAATTTCTGACTTCTGTACCTGTTTTCTCTGTGATCATGGTTTTGACATCTTCAGTTTCACGGTCGTATCTCCATAGTGCAAGGAAGCTTTCGAGCCTGGTCACTGGACCCATCCAGTTCCCTCAGGGATTCCTGACCAAGGTTCAAATCGACTTAGAATCTCCATGGAGATAATTCATCCCAAGCCCACTGTTTGAGATCTGATCGCGTGTAATTCTCTTCAAATGCATGTCAGATGACAGCATGCGCAATGATTCCCAGAGACAATTGTATACGCCGCTGGTTCTGATGGAGCAGATTTAGTGTTGTGTGTGGAACTCTGAATTTCTAACAGGTCCCCTCGGGAAATGCCATTGTTTTTGCTCTCAATCCACACTTCTAAACAGTGAGGTTTAGAGCTGTTTTCCCAAAGCCTGGCCTGTTTTCAGTGTCCCTGAGGTACTGGTTCCGTCTGTAGGTTTCTCTGTTCCTAAAGTAGAGTTTTGATTTGACCAGATCTGGGAAGGCTTTGCACAAAACCTGCTTGTTGGGGAGCAGGTCTCAGTCGAGCACTGCTCTGCCTCCCAGGCACATGTATGGTGACAGTTTTTGTTGTCATGATGTGAGAAGTGGGCATTGACGCCGTCCCTCTGGTGGATAATGATAAAGCATGCTGCTAAACATCCTACTATGTGCAGGGAGACTCTCCCAAGAGAGAGTTATCCACCAAAGTGCCAACCAGGGGGAGGCTGAGAAATCCTGATTCACATACATTAATATACTTGCCTCACACAGAATGCACCCTCCATCCTTACAGGAACCGGCAGATTTCTGCACGGCAGGAGACCCCTGTTCCCCCTACCTCCTTGGCCCTCCCCCCTTTATGTTCATTTTTCTTGTTTCATAAGTAGTCTTCATTCATTAAAGAGTAACTTCTTCAACGTCATTGCCTTTGAACTTTGGTGGTGGCTGCATTGCCGTGCAGAGCTGGTTAATAAAGGAACCAGGGTGGTCATTCGTTCTTGAGGCTGGGGTGCCCTGGACCAGGTGTGTTTCAAAGGGAATAGGAGCCTTCCAGCCTCCACCGCCCTCCAACTAGTTGTACCCGAAATTCCCAAAGAGGGAATGATAGCCGCAGTGGACTCTGTAATACAGGGGAGGATGTTCAAAGGTAAACCTGGAAACCGATTCACAGGGAACAGGGATTCCTTTAGGAAATAACTCCGCAGCTTGCACACTTCAGCAGAGCTTCCAGGGGTGCCTCATTAGGCTGACTCAGGAAAGCCTGGCCATTTTTTCCATTAAATGTCAGGGGAGCTGGAAAGACTATGAGGCAGCACACAGACCAAGGAAAGACCAGACAAACACTCAGTGTCAGTAGAGGAGTCAACATCTATCCATTTTCATCCTAGAACTCTTTACTCATTCGACTTCCCTTTAATTTCACGTCTACTATTGAGATCCTCTCTAGCTTATCCAGGTGGAAAGGGAAAGAGTGCTGTCATAAGAAAAAAAAAAAAAAGGACATATTCCATAACCTTCCTAATACTTCTGGAAACTTTTAGTTCTGCAGGTAAATCTACAGGACTGCATTTCCTACCAATGTCAGGGAGAGCAGCTTCCAGAAAGCAAGGTCCCGTTGACCCTTTGGTGTTCTGTTCCTGCATGGGTATTTATCAGTTAGTGTCTGCTTATCTTTGTCATAATTTCAGAGTGTGTGTTTGTTTTACTCCACGATGGACACTTAATTCCTGTGTGCCTACTTTAGACAGTTAGCCTCTGGACACAGTCCTTGGTGAAAATGTTTCTTGTCAGTTCAGTAGAACTAAGCTTTTTCCACACTGCCACCGTGCCCTAGTAATTGGTGCCTGTTGGCTCACACCACGTTGGGGAATAAGCCAGCATGAAGAACAGTGGTTCCCAGACCAGCGTTTTTCAGGTGTTCACACTCAGTGAGAGAAAGTCTCAGTTTTCTGTAAAAGACTGGATTTTCCTTCAATGTACTACAACTTATTTGGATATATGTAATTTAGTCCAGTCTGGTAGAAACTTTTATGCGTATTTTCCTTTTAAAGGTGTAAGTGTGCTCAGTAAGATTCTTCCTCTCCAGTGTTTGCTCTGTGTTCATTAAATATCGCTTTGGTGCCATAATTTCCTAAACCTTGCAAATCAGAGTCCATTCCTCATCCAGGACGCTGCCTTCCCATGAAAGGGGTCAGAGGTCAAGCCAGTAAACCAGCAATTGCAGATCACCTGTTTGTGAGTTGTGGGATGGAAAACAGGGCGAGGTAAGACCAGGAGTGTGTGAGCAATCCATTTCAGAAGGAGACCTGGTTTCCCAAAAGGAGGGTTTCAAGTGAAGTTCTGATGGTACTTCAAGCTGGGTTAAGTGTGTATGTGTGCGAAAGACATGCTGGGAAATGAGCAAGTGCAAAGTTTTTTTGAAAGGTTATTTTGGTGTTAACTGTCAAGACGCTGAAGGTGTCCTCCCTTTGAGAAGGTGATGCCCTGTACAGAAATTCTAGGGTGCTTGAGGCATCGAAACATTCACTGGTTTGTTATTTGTCGTGTTGAAACATTTCAAAATAAGTTTAAGAGTCTAGTAGCTCTGACATATTCAATGTGGAAGATGTAGTAAATTAATCATTTGGATCTCTATGAATCAACATGTGAATAACCTCTAAAAATATCGCTATCTGAAAAAGAGCGGAAATAGGATTCTGATCATCTTTTAATTCTCATGCAGTATATGTGTAAAAGAAAAACAGCACTTCAACAAAATAGTGTGTTTTTTCAATAAAAAATGGCATGTTTTTGTTTCAAGGAATATGGGTGCATATGATTAAAAGGTACATTATATCGGTCTGTCAAGAGTTCCTTAATCTGTCTAAGGAATCAAAGAGCAGCTAGGGGTATGAGATGTTTTCATAGGAACTTATGTGTTTATATTTGGATGTCTTTATTGGATTTGGGACTTCAGGTTATACTGAGCTCAGGAAATGAGTAGAACAGACTTTCTCCTCATCTCCTTCTGAAAACTTTGACTGAGTCGAGCAATTTTTCCTCCTTATATATGAGAAAAGTTTCTCTAGTGAAATCTTTTGGACCTGCACGTTCTTAATGGAAATGTACGTGATGTCCGATTCCATTTCTTTAATCGAACCAAGGACTTTTTAAATGTTCTGTTTCATCTTATGTCAACGTTGTAAGAAATGTGTCCATTTCATAGAAAATGTTTGGTGAAAGTAACTTTGTTTCTAGTTTTCTCCTACATTTCTCTTCGTTTCTCTAGCATTTCTGGTGACGACCCTCTTTTTCCTGGTTAATGTTGGTGAGATATCAAAAAGCACGTACTAAGTAGATCATGATGCTTTTGTTTCAGCCAGATCCTCCCTTTCGACGTCCCTTAAGAAGTTCACTCTGTATGCAATTGCTCATGTGTGTATCCACAGACTCAACCCCAAATTTCCAGACACACTGTGTAGATCAGAGCCAGAACTCTAGACACATACGCTCTTTTCTACAAAGCAGGGGAGTTTAAATATTGTCCTTGATATCTGCAATACTTACAACTAAAGCCATCCTTACCTTCATCACTGATGACTTTGACAGCAGTAGCCCATTTGGGGGCCATGTCTGCGTAGCATCTAAAATGTTAATTCTGGTAAACATCACTGAGGTTGAGTTTTTTTCCCAAGCGTTTGAACCAGGTCTCTGAACTTTGGGTCAGGCCTTTGGAATAAGGTTTGCATCTAGGGTGCTCAGACACTTTGGTTGTAAAACCTTGGATACCGAGGTGAGTTGAAGCGTGTGCTCACCCACTTACAGTGGGAAAGGTCGTTCTTTGGAAATACTAGTGTCTCCTGCTTTTTGAAACATAAAAGGATGGAACACCATCTGTGGATGTTGTGAGCTGTGTGTGCGGTCACCACTTCCTAACCTAGCTCTCAGGTGCACTGTCCCTCCAAGCTCTATGTTGATGGCACTGTGCTGTGGATCGACCACGTCTAGTTACTGCCCCATCTTTGATTCTTAGTATCCCAGGGGTTAAGAAAGAGAGTTCTACAGCACAGTTTCAGAAGTTTGGTTGCTGTCAGAATAAACGTTTCTTCCTATTATGGCCCATGGCATCTTATACTTGCTCTCTCTGAATCTCCGTGAGCCAAACACAGGTTTCTTTCCCTGTGAGTAATGAGTAAGAATCCCTCTAGGGGGCGTTTTTCATGCTGAGACTTCCTCATCCCACTTCAATACAATGTTCATGACCCTTTCCATGGTCCATGACTGTTTAATCCTTTTTCTCAATATCTCCTTGATACCAATAGGACATCTGTATGTAATCCTCTTCACAATTGTCTCTGATCGAACGTCCATGCTATTAAAGGCATGTTTTCCTGGATATTCAGTGGGGACATTTGTGTGATGGAATCAAAGTAGGTAAGTTTCTACAGAGAGGCATGTTTTCCAGATGCGTATTCAATCAATGTATTTGAACTCTCGGAAATCAAAAACCACCAAACAGGATAGGAATAGCGACCAGGAAAGATGAAATGGGAAGGGGGGGGTGATTGTGGAGAGAAGATGATGAAGTTCTACAGGAAGCGTGGACTTTGGCTGTTTGTCTTAATTGCGCAGAGAAGATCTTATGCCTGGTTCCCAGTGACACACCCTGTAGAGGAATGAAACAGGACAGTAGGTTTAGGGGAGTGTATTCTGTGAAAGCTGACAGGGGTGACGTCAGGCAGTAGGATTTAAATTACTGGGTCAAAAAGTGTACAAAATTTGACATCCATGCAATTACAATGTCAGCCAGTTGATTTCTTTGCTGGGGCAGCCCTGATAACAGGTCGTTTTTACTTACACTTAGGTGATGTTGCAGTCACTCTCTATTCACTGCTGGGACAGTCATCTGGGAACAAATAATAAGGGACAGGAATGAAACCACTGAATGTGCCATGTCCCAGTACTTCCAAGGTTTGCTTTTTTACGTAAGGGATTTTGTCAACAAATTGCTTATTTCTTTATAAAAATCCAGAAGGAAACCTTTTAGGAATCAGTGTGCTGACAGCCCATATACAGACCGAGTGAATGATGTATTCAGGAAAAGTACAGTACTTTACCAGTTTTGAGGATGTGCACAATATTTTCTTCTGGAATCCCCTTCTCTCTCGTCAGCTCCTTAAACTTCTCCAAGTCTTGGGCTTCAGTTTTATTTCCTTTGCCTGGAAATCACCGTGCATACAACAGAATTGACCCATCAGTCCCCATAAAGATAGCTGAATACAGAACGAGAAATTCAATAGGCAAATCAAGCTTCACTTGGAATAATTTGAGGGACTCTCAACCACTTTCCATTTGCTGTGATGCAGAGGCCTGTTGTCTGCCTGAAGAATCCATCCCAGTCCAGCTCGCTGACTGCACACCCTCCAGTGTTAGCGGTTGAACCCCAAAGTCTCCTCAGGCGCTCCATGCATCAGAGCCCAGTGCATCATAAATATGAACCCACCTGCTTCTCTGTCAGCTTCCTGGTATCTATTCATGAATTCGTGCCTTGTTCTGGACCCAAATAACTAGGAAAGTGGGATCTCCCTTTCCAGAGACATAGTCACCCTTCACCCTCGTAATGGGAGACCGTTTCTTCTTTCCTTCCACCCCAGTTCTGCCTGATACCTTCTTTGAAACCAGCAGTACTGTTCAGGGTGACAGCGCACCTCCCAGGGCCCCTCCGTGGTTTTTTGGGTTTGACAGCAACATTCGTAAGAACAGGGCGTCAGGAACACAGAACTGGATGAAGATGTATTGCAGACAGTTCTGTTCCAGGGCTCAGAATGCACTGAAAACTAACATCAAGTAAAGAGATTGCTTTCGGCCTGATTAAAGCCATGGCTTGAGATAGTCGACAAGGTAGGAACCTGTTGGCAGTAAAACTCTTCTACTGAATTTTACTTTGAACAAGTGTGACTTTTTGGAAACATCTGATGAAAGCCTTCTCTTCTCCCAGCTCCCGTTTTCCCTTCTTTCTCTGTAGATTACATTCCTGAATCCTTAACTCAAGGAGCCTAAAGACGCAGGCGTTGTATATGGAAAATCATTATTCTGTGCACATACTACATTTATGATGGAAAATAATGACAAGGCAAATGTTTTATGACAGTGACACTGGGGATATTTTTAGCATGCATACAGACCAAAGAATATAGTCATTTTGGTGATCTTTCCTTCTTCATCCACGTTTTCGTTATATCCTATCAGGGCATTTTTGGAGACGTGAATAATTTTAAATTTGTTTTTACCCGCATCTGTGAGAAATAGAAACTATACACGTTATCACGCTGCGTTAAATATATTTAAACAACATGACCATATATTATCAAATCAAGGTTCGAAAATCTTTTATATTTCCATTATCCCAGCCACGGAATTGTTTTTTCTTTATTACCAGAATCAACCTACCTTTCATAACTTTGGGCTGCTGAGTGTCTATTACTGTTACCAGCAGGCAACCTTCTGAGCACTTGATATTAATTATTGCTTTTCCTTAGTCTCTCAGTCTCGGTTATAACTTAAAAAATGTGTAGAGAGCACTACCGTGTCCATAGGTAATAAGACAATTTGAGTTGCCAGGCTATACAGGCATTGACTACAAAAAAGTTAATTCACATCCCCGTGGGGGCCAGCCCTCCACGTTTTTGTCTCTACCATGTGTATCTAGATAAGAATAAGCATTGTCCATCTTTGTGTTCCCTCTAAACCCTGGGAATGCATTCTCACTTCCAGCCCTCCCATAACACGTCTGTTGGGTTCTCGCATCAAGATCAGATTTTAAACTTCTCGTCTGCATTCCTGAAATCCCAGAAGCTCATTTCTGCCTGGCTCCCCATGGTCTGCAACGCTGAAATATCAGTAGTCTGCCTGACCAAAGACTATGCAGCAGCTGAAATGGTTTCACTGTTTACTGGCCCCACACCAGTGCATGCATCTTGCCCAAGCCCCCTCAGCGTCCATGAGTCCAGGCTTATGTGGGACAGTTAACATCAGGCTTTATGCCTCCCTTCAGACTCTCAGTAACCATCTACGACGGAATTGTGGTTTTACAAATGAGGGGTTTGCTGTCAATATTGCTAGCAGTCTGTCTACAAAACAGGAACAGACTCACAGACCTGGAGAACAGACTTGTGGTTGCCAAGGGGGAGGGAGTGGGGTGGACGGGGAGCTTTGGGGTTGCTAGAGGCTAACTGTGACACTGAGAATGGATAAGCCTTATGGTCCTGCTGTGCAATACAGGGAACTAGGTCCAGTTTCCTGGGATAGATCATGATGGAAGATAATAGGAGCAAGAGAATGTATATGTATGTGTATTACTGGGTCACTATGCTGTACAGCAGAAGTTGATACAACTTTGTAAATCAACTACATTAAAAAGGGAATATTTGTGTGTATATATATCTGACTATACATAATATACACATATTTGAAAACAGATACATATGTAAAATATACATATAGGTGAATATATATATATATATATATATGAATAATTGGTTCACTTTCTATACAGATATTGCCACAATATTTTCATCAACTGTATTTTATAAATAAATACATTAAAAATATCTCCTAATAGTGAACATCTTTGATGACCATGTCGGGAAGTATTTCAAGGACATATTTAGTTATTTCTCTTCATTGCCCAGCCAGGATGCTATTGCTTAGGCGAGTCAAGCATTAGATAACACATTTTTTGGGGTGGCTGTGCCCGAGGCATCCAGAAGTTCCTGACCTGCGATCAAACCCAGACCACAGCTGTGACCCGAGCCAAAGCCGTAACAGTACCACATCCTTAACCCACTTAGGCTCCCCGAGATCTCCTGGGAATACGTTGACATATTTCAACGTGAATCAAATATGTACCCCTTTGTCCACTTAAAATGAGTTACGTTGTTGAGGGCTTTCCAAAAGAACTTAGAGGTGTCACTCTTAGCCAGCACCCTCATTGCTTTGATTGCAAGTTGCATGTATGAGGCATTGCGGTTGGTATGGAAATTGCTCTGATTTCCATGGATTTTAAATTCAACTGCCATACACGGGAGAGATTGAGATGTTCTGAGATGATTTATAAAAGGTGTACGCTGCGGGGTGACATTAATGTGTACGTTCAAGGTAGACCCTTGAGACGCTCTTCCTAGGGTGGTCTTAAATATTCTAGAAACGGTTTCATGTACTTGAGAGCCTCATGAAATACTAGCTCTAGGGCCCCCCACTGAGGAACAGGTATAGCCTGGAGGTGCTGTCTGAATTCTGTGATGGAGCCCTTCATTCATGACAGCACAGTGCTTGGAAGATTGAGGGACTGTGGCCCGGTGACACCTGGAAATTTAGTAGAACTAGAATTCCCACGTATGGGCTCTTGAAGAAAATGCAGACCATGATAATAGACCTCCCGTCCTTTAAACAGTTAAACACTCACACTTACAGTCAGCATCGTAATCCTTGTTGTCTTTCTTTGTTCCCTTTATAGTGAATTGTACACATTTTCCATTCACCCTGAAAACAAAACATATTGGTTGATTTAGGAGAATAAAAATTGGACACATAAATGAGATATTCACTTTTTTAACCCCTCTAGGCCCTGTGTAGGTGTCATCTCAGTGCCTCTGATAAGTGGGACATTAAAAGGAAAGAAACTTGTTCTCTAAGATCAAGTAATCCCCAAGGGACAGGCTGTCTTGTCTGCACATTACGTCTGAGCGGAAGTAGTAGAGACCAATTGCAGATTCAAAATAGGTCACGTTTGAAACCAAATGAACATTTAAAAATGAGGAATTTTAGGGAAAAAAGGTAAAAAGCCTTTGCCAAAAAAAAAGGAAACAAAATGGAGAAACCGATTCGAAAAAAAAAAAAGTCTTTGCTTGAAACTGGGAGCCACAGTTATCAAGACAGACCTTAGCGGTTTCACCACTCTGGCAATGTATTCTTAGATGTTAGCCAAAAAAAAAAGGCAAAACATTGAAGGAAAAAATATGTTTTAATTATATCAAATAGACAAACCCGTCTTCTACCAACACATCATAGGAGAATTAAACAATGAAGGGCACATATCTGTATACAAGCAGAATCCCACACAGAAGCATACAGTCCAAAACACCTGCTCTGCTTGGGTGACGTGTGGAAATTGTGGACGTAAGTGATAAGGCTGGATTGTTACCTGTGTAACAGTATTCTTGAGTGACTTCCTCCATATCTAGCTGTGCGTGTGTATGAAAACGTTTTTTGACATATATGAAATGGTCACACGATAATAACATAAAAATAACTCAAGAAGACCTGGTTTAGTTACTGACCAGACCTATTGCAAAAGAGTGACCACAGTGAGCGATGTTCACTGTTATTGGTCGTTAAGTAAACACATTGAAGCGGTTCCGAACAGCCACCGAGTGGGAACAGTTGTGCAATAACCGCAAAATAGACACACATTTTTAGGTATTTCAACCAGCTCCTTTCGCTCAGCTTGTAGAAGGTGACTCCTTGTATATAGGGACACACAGAGACATTTGACAACGTTTTTGCTGAGTGAAAGGAGCAAGGGAATTGACATAGGGTGCATAAATTCCTCGTCCGAAGTTCTAGAAGAGATGAGACAGTCAAATCAGTACTTCCTGGTGGCTAGAGGGTAGTCCGTGGTGAAGGAAAGAAGTGCGATTTGGGGCAGTGATAGAAGAATTGTATATCACGACCGTTCCAGGGGCGAAACAGGTACACACGTGTCAGAACTTACTGAGCTGTGCCCTTCACAGTGGTACATATACGTCCACATAAATACATTAATGTTGGTTTCAGGAAGAGGGGCCATGGAAAAAGTCACACATACGGCCCCAAATTATAAACAGGAAGATAGTATGGTGTTCTTTAAAATATTACTGGGGACAGACATGTGTATTCCTGGGCTCAGATATATAGATGTGTGTATTGGGGTCTGTCCATGTGTTTGAATAATTATACTACCGAATTTGTGATACTTAAGATATACTCAGCTCTGTGTATTTGTATTTCTAAAACACGGTTCTCTCCACGCAAAAAACTTTTAGTATTGTTTTCTTAATATTTGAATCTTCAAAGTATGTTGTCTGTTTTGCGTGTCCCTCATCAGACGCCCGTGCTGTGGTAAGCATTCCACGGATATGTCTTGCTATTATGATGAGTTTCATGACTCAAATCCTGATTAAAAGTCTCAGAGTCACCCTTCAGGTTAGAGCTCCCTTTGTGCCCTGCACCTGCTCCCAGCCTCTGCGGCTCATTGTGAAGCCCGTCCCACAAATTCTGCACGAGAAATTCCCGCCCCTGGTGGGTACTGGAAGGTTTAAAGTCCCTGACCTCTTCCTGAGGCTTTGTCCCTCTTTCCTTGAGTGGCTTGATGCCAGTGGACCTTCTGCGACTTTCCTTCTAAGCCAAGGCCCCTGAACTTCTCTGGAGGCTTATGGCCGGAAGGACTCCAGTTCTCTGGGCACCCTTCTACGTTGTATACCTGAGGGGGTCCAGCTCCTGTGCCAAACCCAGGCGCTTCCCTGCACACGTGGAAGCCAGACCCTCCTCAGGGTCAGATATTTCTATGCGTTTTCCTTCCCTGTTTGGTTTACTTACTTGACAAAAAAGCGGAAGGATACTGTGTCTTTTGGGTTAGCAAGACAAATGCTACGGAAATAAACATGGAATGGGCCATTTTCTCTGGTCTTCTCTTGGTTACTGGCGGCGATATAGTGGGTTTTCCATTTTCCTGAAAGCTAAAGTCAAAAATCCGTCTTAGAAAGTTTATCTCTTTTGGTGGATCCTGACGTCGCTCATCAAGAGTGTCCCCTCACTTTGGCAAATCAGCACACATTATATGAGTTCGCCTAACCAAGCAGGATTTAGAAAATCCTGTGAAAGTGAAAACAAGCGTTTGAGATCGTTCAGAAATAGCTTACCCTCTGTTATCAGATGCAAGAATCCCCTCCCAACACTTCTTGGCTGATCCACCTTGTATTTTAAAGGAACAGTAAAAAAAAAAAAAGTGCATAGACCCCATTAATAGAAAGAGTGGCTACTTGAGAGAGTAACTCAGACAAGTCCAGGAGCCCATGATTGGAGCAATTCTGCTTTGGAGGTAGCTGGCTAGGCTTATGGATGCACATCACAGAAACCTCCAGAGACCCAGACACCCACACAGCCAAGACCTCTTCCCAGCCCAGCCCAGCCCTGGTACCTGCAGGGGCTCTGGCTCCGGTTGAGGTTCCTGGGCACAGACCAGGCCGAGTACCAGGCTCAGCAGCAGAACCTTCATCCTGGTGCTTTCTGTAGTTCTGCTTCTGGAGAAGTTGGGAGTGTCCCAGTCGTTGGGGGTGATCTGAATTCTGCCCCTTTTTATAGGACGGGTCTGTTGTCATGAGGCTTGATGAACCCACGGTTGTTCGGTTGTTAATCTGAACCTCGTTGACGTTAAGTCATCCTAACCTATCCTGGTTGGCAGTGACGAGCTGTTCTGGCATGTTTCATTTTATTGATGAGATGTGATTTCAGAGAAGTTTAAGTTTGATCTGAGTATCTGACCTTTAGAGCCAGTGATTAATCACAGTACATAGCAAGTATTTTAAGGACAGTAAGATTTATTTTCTTAGATATCCCAAGATATGAAATTGGATAAGCAATCCAAGACACATATCCCCAATAGCTGTATTATTTGCTTCATGTTGAGGAGATACGTCTAAACTCTTTTTCTAAACCCAAAGTGACTTTCTCTCTGGTTTTATAAGTTAAAACAATTTCTTAAGATTCCCTTGGAAAGCCCCCACTTTTTCTGGAATGATGACTATGTTATGACCTCCTTCTGACCCACAGCAGCCTCAGACTTTTTATTTTTTACTGAGAGGACAACCCATGAGCATGCCTGGTATCCTCATTTAACAGGCATGTCAGCCGTTCATTTTATTCCTCCATTCCCCAAACACCTTTTAGACAATCTAATCTTGAATATACTATGTACTCATTGGCTCAGTTGTTTCTCCAGACAAGCAAGAAAGCACGGTAGTAGTTCCTCTTATTTTTTTTGGGGGGGGGGTCTTAAAGAGATACACTTTATTTTTATTTTTATTTATTTGTTTATTTATTTCATTTTTGCATTATAGCCGGTTTACAGATTTCTGTCAAATTTTCCAACTGCACTGTGTGGTGACCCGGTTACATGTAGATATATGGATTTGTCACATGTGATTAGACATAGTTCCCTGTACTATACAACTGGATCTCCTTGCTTTTCCATCACAGAAGCACTAGTTAACCCCATTCCCTCCCACCCCCTCCCCCACCCTCATCCCCGGCAACCGCAAGTCTGTTCTCCAAGTTTGTGCTTTTCTTTTCTGTTGAGAGGTTCATCTGTGCAGTATATTAGACTCCGGTTATAAGAGATATCATATGGCCTCTGTCTTTCTTCTTCTGACTTGCTTCACTCAGTATGAGGGTCTCTAATTCCATCCATGTTGCTGCGAATGATATTATTTTATCATTTTTTATGGCTGAATAGTATTCCATCGTGTATATATACCATATCTTCCTAATCCAGTCATCTGTCGATGGACATTTGGGTTGTTTCCATGTCTTGGCTATTGTGAATAGTGCTGCAATGAACATGTGTGTGCAAGTGTCTTTTTCAAGGAAATTTTTGTCTGGATACATGCCCAAGAGTGGGATTGCTGGGTCATATGGTAGTTCTATGTATAGTTTTCTAAGGTACCGCCATACTGTTTTCCATAGTGGTTGTACCAGCTTACATTCCCACCAACAGTGCAGGAGGGTTCTCTTTTCTCCACACCCCCTCCAGCATTTGTTGTTTGTGGACTTGTTAACGATGGCCATTCTGACTGGTGTGAGGTGGTATCTCATGGTAGTTTTGATTTGCGTTTCTCTAATAATCAGTGATGATGAGCATTTTTTCATGTGCTTGTTGGCCATCTTTATGTCTTCTTTGGAGAAATGTCTCTTCAGGTCCTTCGCCCATTTTTCAATGGGGTTGTTGGCTTTTTTGTGGTTGAGCTGCATCAGTTGTTTGTATATTTTCGAGATGAAGCCCTTGTCAGTTGTATCATTTGAAACAATTTTCTCCCATTCTGTAAGTTGTCTTTTAGTTTTCTTTTTGGTTTCCTGGGCTGTGCAAAAGCTTGTCAGCGTGATTAGGTCCCATTGGTTTATCTTTGCTTTGATTTCTGTTGCTTTGGGAGACTGACCTGAGAAACCATTTGTAAGGCTGATGTTGGAGAATGTCTTGCCAATGTTTTCTTCCAGGAGTTTCATGGTGTCTTGTCTTATATTAAGTCTATAAGCCATTTAGAGTTTATTTTTGTACATGGTGTGAGAATGTGTTCTAGTTTCATTGATTTGCATGCAGCTGTCCAAGTTTCCCAGCAATGCTTACTGCAAAGACTTTCTTTTTTTCATTTTAAGTTCTTGCCTCCTTTGTCAAAGATCAATTGGCCAACAGCATATCCAAAATATCATACACCATGACCCAGTGGGATTCATCCCAGGTGCACAAGGATGGTTCAGTGTATGCAAATCAATCAACGTCATACACCACATTAACAAAAGAAGTCAAAAACCACATGATTATCTCAATAGATGCAGAAAAACCATTTGACAAAGTCCAACATCATTCATGATCAAAACTCTTACCAAAGTGGGAATACAGCGAACATTCCTTAACATAATAAAGGCCATATATGAAAAACCCACGACAAATATAATATTCAATGGAGAGAAGCTAAAAGCCTTCCCACTAAAATCTGGAACAAGACAAGGATGCCCACTCTCGCCACTATTATTCAACATAGTATTAGAAGTCCTAGCTACAGCAATCAGACAAATGGAAGAAATAAAAGGCATCCAAATAGGAAGCGAAGAGGTAAAACTGTCACTATATGCAGATGACATGATACTATATATATAGAAAACCCCAAAGACTCAACCCCAATATTACTTGAATTGATCAACAAATTCAGCAGAGTAGGACGATATAAGGTTAACCTTCAGAAATCAATTGCATTTCTGTATACTAACGATGAAATATTAGAAAAAGAATCCCCTTATTTTTAAAAGTTGGAAGGAAAACAAACAAATGTCCCATCTCTGTATCTCTGGTTATTTTTAAAGACATTAAAACTGCCAAAGAACCTCTTGTTTGTGTTGTTTTATTTAATGAAGTTTTAAAATTCATGTTCTTCTTTTTTTTCTAGTAATGTATCGAATACCCTAAAGATATATTTTGTTCTTAATGTACAATAAAGAAACCCTTATGAGTTCCAACTCAACTGAGTGAAAACGCGCAGAGTTCTGACTCAGGATTTTATGCTCCAGGGTGATCTCTAAGCCTCGGAATCATTCGCTGTGTTGGATGTCACATCTTTGAGAAGAGGGTGGCCAAAGAAAGCGCTTCTCCAGTTTACGTCTTCAGTTGACCCCAGCTTCATTCCCAAGAGGAGCAGAAATACCGTCTTTTTTTTATGTTATATTTTTCTTTGTCCCCCCAATCATTTGTTGTCTTTCCTCCATGCATTCCTCTGTATATCGTCTTATCTAATATTCTGTTATGAAATATGTATGACTGGAATCATCATGTCTCATCATATCCTGGAATTTTTTTCTCTCTGGGGTCCGGGTTCAGAAAACTTTGAACAGGGCTATGATCCCAGCTGACTCCTCTTGGCTTCCTGGCATCACTGCTTGCAGCTCTCCTTATGTAACTTCATCATTCCAGATTTTGCTCTTGGAGTCCTCCCAACGTGTGTTCCCTGGGGATGTGTGCTAAAATCATTCCATGTTTGGAAGACTTTTCCAACGTCCCATCAAGGGAAGATAAACAGTAGTTACTCTAAGAGGTGGTGGTGACAGGTTGATTTTGGTGCTTATTAATCCTATTGTATTTCAAGGAAGTCATATGCGGTTAATTCCAACTCTTTCATTTATGTTGAATGCAGGATAGAGTAAAATAAAAGTGGGACACTCCTACAGAATCATTATTCTTGTATCCTCCCCAAAATAACGACAAGCTCTCCTGTGTACTTGTTCCAGGTTCTTCCTTCTCAAATCTATCCAGATTTCTATAACTGTGAAGTCACTCTGTCTCCCAGGTTGTAAATTTCTGGTTTTTTTTTTCTGTTTTATCTGTGATTTTTTTTTTTTTTTGATATCTTAGGTTTCACAACTCCCATCTCCACAGTGCAAGGAAGATCTTATCTCCTGATCACCAGACCCATCCTGTTCCCTCAAGGCTTCCTGACCAAGGTTCCAATGTACTTATAATGTCAGTTGGGATAGTTAACCACAAGCCCACTTTTTCAGACCTCATCCTGGTGAAACTCTCTGCATGGTTTCATTGCAGTGGTCACCAGCTTGGTGACCGTCATGTTTAGTGTTGAGCCTGGAACCCTGCATTTCTAACCAGCACCCCAGGACGTATCACGGCTTCTGCTGTCACACCACACTTTTCAACAGCAAGGCTTAGAGCCCTCTTCCCAAGCTTGCCCTGTGCCAAGGGTCCCCTGGGATTCCTTGTGTCCATTTCTGTGTTCTTAACCAGGACGTTTGCTTTGACCGGATCTGGGTAGGCTTTCCACAGCTCTTTTCTAGGGGACTGGTTCTCGGCCAGGGTCAGCTGTGTCCCCCAGGAGACATGTTAGGGGTGTATGGTGATATATCTGATGGTCCCAGTGGGAGACGTGGTTGTTGACACCCTCAGCTGCTGGGCAGAGATAAAGCCTGCTGCTCAGCATCCTACCACGTGCAGGACAGTTACGTGGTCATGTGTCAGTTGCAGAGATGTTGAGAATTCGAGTTCCTGTGTGAGAACATGCTCCTGTGACACAGCATGACTTGTCAACCCGTCTTGTAACCCGCACGTCCCCAGTTCACTCCTTGCCTAATTCCCCTGCAACCACTGCACCTCTCTCCTGCTCTGATCCAGCCACACTGGACTGATGATGACTTGGATGGTTTGACCTACTTCTCCCCACAGTGTGGCAAGCCCCCACACTCCATATCCCCATCGCCTTCCAGGTTTTTTAATTTGTTTTCTACATTTATTTTTAGCAAAGTGTAGTTGATTTACAGTGTTGTGTCAATTTCTGCCGTACAGCAGAGTGACCCCGTCATACCTAATTTCTAAATTCTTTTTCTCAGGTTTTCTTCCATCGTGTTCTATCCCAAGAGTGGATATAGTTCCCTGTGTTTCTGGAGAGCAGGAACTCGTTGCTTATCCATTCTCAATGTGATGGTTTGCATCTTCCGCAACCGAACTCCTCTTCTATCCATGCCATCCCCATCCCTCTGGCAAGCACAAGTCTGTGAGTCTGTTTCTGTTTTGTAGCTAGGATCATCTGTGCCACAGTTTAGATTCCACATACAAGCGATACCACATGGTCTTGGGCTGTCTCTGACTTAACTTCACTTAGTATGAGAATCTCTTTTCCATCTCTGTTGCTGCAAATAGCATTATTTCATTCTTTTTATGACTGAGTAGCATTGCATTCTCTG
This sequence comes from Catagonus wagneri, assembly GCA_004024745.2. Taxonomy (NCBI): domain Eukaryota; kingdom Metazoa; phylum Chordata; class Mammalia; order Artiodactyla; family Tayassuidae; genus Catagonus; species Catagonus wagneri. The sequence goes on from PVHT021183672.1 coordinate 4,363,910, forward strand.
TAAGTACCATATCTTCTTAATCCATTCATCTGTCGATTGACATTGGGATACATGCAGCCGTGTATGTTCATTACAACACTATTGACAATTGCTAAGACGTGGAAATAATCCTAATAGCTATTTCGTGATCATTTTTTGACCCTATAGGTAGTCGTCTTCCACTAAAAAGTAACTTCTGCAATGTCCTAGTCTCTGGAGTTCAGATTTGGCTTCATCTCCTGTACCCAGAACTGGTTAATGAATGAAGCTGTGTGCTCACCTAGAGAATTTTACTCTTGAGAAGGAAATTTGGGCAACTTGCAAATAATAAGAGCTTTTCTTGGTAGAAAAAACTAAATACAACACCAAAGGACATGATGAGAACCAGAATTCGAATCCATGTCCGAGTGTCATTCAGTTACACTCATTGGAGTATGACTTATGTTGAAGGGCTCCTGGTCATCACTGTCCATTAGGCAAAGAAGCAAGTCTGTGGAAGGCTGGAGTGCCCTGACCCAGTTGTGTTTACAAGGAAGACTCACCCACCCAGGATCCCCAACTCAGGGACTAATTGCACCTGCATTGTGTGAAGAAACACGAAGCTGGTCAAGGCGGGTTGTAGAATACCTGTGGGGAATGTTGCATGCAGACAGTTCTCACCCAGAAGCAGATGAACACCGAAGAGGGATTCCTCTATTCGTGAAGTAGGCAGGTTGTACGTTTCAGCAGAACTTCCAAGGGTGCCTCACTAAGTCTTGACTCGGGAAAGGATCGCCATTTTCCCATTACATATGCTGGTTTTGCAGAGAGTTTTTTTGTAACACAAAGCCCAAGGGAAGAAACAATAAACACTACGGTGTGTATAACAGGCAACCTATGCACTTCTCATGCATTTTCTCAGTAGTTCTGAATCACCTGGACCTTACTTTAAGCCCAGGCTTGTCACCTGAGTCCTATCCAGGTGGCAAGGAGTAGGTTGTAAAATAAAAGAATCCTTTTGGATTTCATAATCCTCTTAATCCTTCTGGATTTCTGGAAATGTTTATCCTCGAAGATTGCTATGGACAGAAATAAATAGGATTTCCTACCGATGTCAGAGAAGGCAGCTTCCAGAAAAAAGTCTCCATTGTCTCTTGTGAATGTTTACCTTTGGTTTTGTGTGTTCCTCTGTTGGCATTTATGAGTTCATGCCTGTCTGTTCTTTGATTTAATTGCAGTGTGTATGTTTGTCTTGCTAAATGACGGACGCTTATTTCCTGTGGTGCCATTTCAGTCAGTCAGGCTCCGGGCATAGCTCTTGATCAGAATGTTCATTATCAGTTAACTGGGAATTGGATTTTTCCACAGCCTCGTGGTACCCTAATTTTGGGTGCCTGTTAGACAATGTTGGGTTTGAAACTCAAACCAACCTCAAGAGCGGTAAATCCCATTCCAGAACTTCTCACAGTTTATGTGTTCTCAATGAGAGGAATGTTTTCTTTTCTGTGGAATGTCTTTATTTTCCCTTAGCTGCAGGAACATACTGGGAAAGGAGTTTGGCACCATGTGCTCTCAATTGTGACCTATGTATGCATTATAAAGAACACTTGTTCTCTAAGATTTTACTATCCATTCTTTGGCCTGACTTCATTAAATACACATTTGGTACCGACAAGAGCCTCAGCCTCAGAATTCAGCAGGAAGCAGACCAACTCGTTTCACGATTCTTTGTTTCCCAGGCAATGAAACAGAAAGCAAACAAGCTAACAAGTAATTACCAAATAAAGTAATTACCAAATAAATATCTAGTTACCAAGTAACTAGATATAGTTCCCAGTGCTATCCTGCAGGATCTCAGTAATTCGCAAAAATGGATATATGAGTATGTATAACTGAGTCACTTTGCTGTACCCATGAAAATCAGGCAACATTTTTATTCAATTCTACTTCAATTTTTCTTAGAAAAGAAAATCAAATAACCTAAGGTCTCTTGAAAGTGCATCTAGGTTGGTTGTAGCTATCACAATTCTAGACATGCATTCACTTTGATAAGGTTTGTCCATTCATAAAAATAATGAAATAATTGGTCCATATGAAAGACAGTCACTGGTTTGTGTGTAGTGCTGTAACACATAGAAATAAATGTAACAGTCTGATAGCTATGACCCATTCACAGTGGAAAATGTAAGAAATTAAATTCATAAATGAGGTCTCTATGAATCAACACAACCTGTAAATATATTAGTACTTGAAATAAACAGAACTGTGATTCTCTTCATAACTTACCATGTGTGCAAAATCTGCTCTCCAGTATTTTAGTCTGTTTGTGCATTAGTGAATAAGCATGTGTGTGTATAATGTAGAATTTCAACAAATCTGTCAAAAGTGCCTAAATCTGCCAAGGCGGTTCCTCAGCAAATTAAGATTTTGAACATGTTAATATGAATTTGATGATCAGGTATCTATATTTCTCAAGGTTTAATGCTACTTTGGGTGTGCAATAATTTTTAGTTAAATCTTCTTGACTTGCAACTTTGTGGAACATTCTATTCAATTGAATAGAAAAGGACAGTAGAAATTTTCTGTTTCATCGTGTGTCAGTTTTAGTAACAAACCTTTCAAGAAATACGGACATTTCATTACAAGTGTTCATTTCATCAGCATCAATTCTTTATATTTTTGGCATACTAGGCTCTTTATCTGTTGGATTTGTGGTGACAATTTGCTTTTCCTTATTAATATTGGTGTCACAAATAACATGTAGTCACACACCTATATTTATATATAATTACCTATAATATTTCATAATTTTGAACTTGTTTCTGCCGAGTCCTGGCCTTTAATATTCCTTAAGAGTTTGACCTCCTGGGTGTCTAATCATTGCCAGTGTGTAAATTTGCCTACTTAAGCCAGCATTTTCAGACACACTTGTAGATGAGAGTCAGAACTCCACATGCATGCAATCTTTTATACAAAGCAGGAGAATTTAAGCATTCTCCTTGATATTGCCAATACATCCAGCTAAAGCCATAATAATCTTGATTACTGATGCCTTTGACAGCTGTCAGAGCTGAGAGCTGTACACCTTTTGGAGGTTATGATGCTGTGGTGATTCAAAGATTTATTCTGAAACTTATCACTTAGGATGAGTTTTATTTTCCCAGGGCTCAGAGCAGATCTCTGAACTTTGGCTCACCTCTTGGAATGTGTTCTGCATCCAGGGAGCTAGGACACTTGGATGGTAAAACCCTGGGTACCATGGGGAGCCAGTGGGAGTGCTCTGCCCATTAAGGTGGGAACGATCACTCCTTGGAAATACCAGTGTCTGAAGCTCTTTGGAGCATGACAGGATAGCGTGCCACCTGTAGATGTGGTGAGCTGTGTATGCAGTTACCACTTTCCAAGTGATGGCTCCGTCATCTTGTCCCTGCAAGCTCAAAGTTGACTTCATGATACTATGGACTGAACAAGTCTGTGCTGCTGTCCATTTTTGATTGTTAATGATCCAGTGGTTAAGAAAGGTTAGTTCTTCAGCTCCATTTCAGCAGTGTTGGTGCTGTCTGAATAGGCATTTCTCCACCTTTATGGCACATGGCATCTGACACTTCATGTATAAATCCCAAAGATTTGAGCACAGGTTTTCTGCTTTTTTTTTTTTTTCCCTGTCATGAGTAAGATGCTCACTAGGGGCTTTTTTCTTAACCAGGCCACCCATACCATTACAAAAAAATGTCCATATCTCTCCTCCACATCTCTTGATGGTTTAGTCGTTTCTCTCTCTTTCTCTCACCTTGACACCTATAGCAGACCTATCTTGACTCCTATTCAGAATTGTCCCTGAGGGAACATATATCCTATTAAATGCTTATTTTTCTAGAGAGCTATATTTCATGTGGATATTTCTGTGTTTTAAAATAGGGTATTGTCAGGATTTCCCATCGTGGCACAATGGGAATGAATCCAACTAGAATCCACGAGGATGTGGGTTCGATCCCTGGCCCTGCTCATCAGCAGGTTAAGGATCTGGTGTGGCAGTGGCCTCTGGTGTAGGTCAGACACAGCTCGGATCCCATTGCTGTGGCTGTGTTGTAGGCCGGCAGCTTAAGCCCTGATTCGAACCCTAGCTTGGGAACTTCCATATGCTGCCTGTTCAGCCCTAAAAAGTAAAAAGCAAAAGTAAACACATACATACATACCTGCATACATACATACATACATACATACACACATACATAGGGGATTTTCTACACACACATATGGCGTTTATGTATTAAATCAATTTATTTGAATCATCAGGAGTCAAGTATCACCATAGAGGACATGAGATTGATCTGGAGAGATGAAGTGGGAACTGGAGTGTGTTTCTAAAGAGGGAAGGATGATGTTCTGTTGGAAACAGGGACGTTGATTTTTGGCTTTGATTCCATGGAAAAGATCATATTCCTGGTGCTCAGTGACACAGCCTATCAGTGAAAGGAACAGGAGGGTAGGTTTAGTTGACTGTGAGACGGCTGGCAAGGGTGAGCTCACATACGGGGAAGTGCAGGGGTCCAGGAGCTGTTAGTTCATCCATTGTGCACATTCTGAGTGGACTTTATTGTCCGTGTCTGCGGTGAGGAAGGATACCTTGGCTCTTCCCAGCCAAGCAGCTGTGGCAGGATCTTTGCTATTGAGAGTGCATACTGACACTTTCAGGATTTCACAATGCTAGTTCATGGGGAGAGTTGATCTAAAAATGCCTGTGCGATCTGTGATTGAGTTACACTCCTCTCCTCGAATTCCAGAGGCTTTACCTTTTCTGGATTCAAGATTTTATTCACAAGGAATCTGGTCTTACTGATCACTCTCTTCTCCTCGCTTTCTTCCCAATGGCAAAAAAAACCCCAAACAAACAAAGAAAAAAAGGGTGGGGGGCAAGTGTAGCCTGGATTAGTGTCATTTGCCAAGGCTCTATTGTTTTAGAAAGTTGCAGGTTCCTACTTCAAGAGAACCACGTTCTGAAGGGGTTCTAGATGACACACCCCTATTTCACACCATGCGGTTGCAGGGCCTTGCATGGGGATGTCACAGTTGTGGGAATTCAGTGTGGCTTTGTGCAACTGGTGAGTTCTCTTGAGGTCCAGATCTCCCAGAAGTAGGGATGTGTGCGGACAAGCATCAGGTCAGGCCTGAGTGGGAAGCTAACTCATTGCCCCCGAGTGCTGTCCAGTTGCTTCTCTCTGAGGCCCGTTCTCGGTATGATTCCTGCACGAGAATACCTTCTCACCCAGACAGCTCAGCCATAGTGAGCACACCAGATTGCACTCGAATAGGTCTTGAGTTCAGAAGATGATGTAATAGAAAATTCTCTGGTGATGGAGTTTAAGTTTTTGGGGCAAATATCATTTTCAAAAAGGAGGCCACCTATGAAGTCCCCCTGTGTCCTAAGTGATTTATTTGCGGGAGCGGCTTTGATAACCGTCCATCGTTCCTTACCGTGGGTGGTGTGGAAGTCACTCTTCAATCAGGTTTGTGGGCAGTCGTCTGGGGAGAAAATCAGAAGGGTAAGAACAGGACAGCCCCCGAATACTACCATTCTCCAGTATTTCCACGTTTTCTCTTGTTAAGTTAGGGATGCTATAAAGGATGATTTGTGGAAGGAGACATTTAAAATCAATCGATTTTTCCTCTGAGAATATGTACAGATTGGGTGATTGATATATCCGTGAAAACGTATAGTTCCTTTACCAGATTCAGTGATATTCACGATATTTTCTTCTGGAATCCCCTTCATTCTTACCGCCTCCTTGAACATCTTAAAGTCTTGAACTGTAGCTGTTTTAATTCCTTTGGCTGAAAAAAAATAATCACCATGCATGCAGCAGAAATGTATCTGTTAGAACCCCTAAAAATGTAGGAGTTCAGGAATGAAAGAAGCGTATGTGGAATTCCTGTCTTCAGGTGACATGCCTGAACAGAGTCTCAAAGAGTTCACTTGGGCCAGCTTCCTCAACTGAGGTGCATGAGAGGAGTTCAGCCCAGCCCAGTCTGAACCCGGGTGCTGTCCACCCTCGGCAGGTGGAGCTCTCAGGGTCTCCATGAACTGGGGACCCGACCCATCTCAGAGAGGAAGTCTGCTGCCTCTTGTGCGAGCGACCCCGTAGATGCTCTCCCTGACATTCTCGCCTTGTTCTGGACCCAAAAATCTGGATACACGAGTCTTCCCTTCCAGACACACATGCACAGTTAGCCACATCGTGATCAGAGAAACACGATGCTTTCCTTAAACCACGGTTCTGGCAGTTCCCATTGTAGCTCGGTGGGTCCTGAACTGGACTAGTGTCTCTGAGGACGCCAGTGTGATCCCTGGCCTCGCTCAGTGGCGAGAGGGTCTGAAGCTGCCGGCAGCTGCACTGTAGGTCCCAGGTGGGGCTCAGACCCTGTGTTGCTGTGGCTGTGATGCAGGCCAGCAGCTGTAGATCTGATTTGACCCCTAGCCTGGGAATCTCCATGTTCTGCAGGTGTATCCTTAAAATACAAAATAAATAGATAGGTAGATAAAACACAGTTCTACCCAATACATTTTTTTTAAATGTTTTATGATCAGTGAGGGAACAATCCTTTTTCTCTCAGTGCCCTCTGTGGTTATTATGGGGTTGATATTTCAAAGTCGATAAGGACCATCATGGAAAGTATCAAGGTTCCCTTTAAAAGCTTCGTTCTGCGAATTGCTGTCTTGGCTCAGTGGTACCAAACCTGATCTGTTTCCATGAGAACACAGGCTCGATCCCAGGCCTTGCTCAGTGGGTTAGAGTATCTGGCATTGCCATTAGTTGTGGTGTAGGCTGCAGATGCAGCTCAGATCCCAAGTTGCTCTTGCTCTGGTGCAGGCCAAAAGCTACAGCTTCCATTTGATCCCTATCCTGGGAACTTACATATGCTGCAGGTGCAGCCCTAGTAAAAAAAATTAAAAAATAGTAAAAAAAAAAAATTAAAAGCTTCGGTTTTAAGACTTTCAACCTCAATATCCTTGCTTGGAAATTAGTTGCTCTCTTACCAAGCTCTTTCTAATAAACCCAATTACTAAAACTGATTCATTTTAACAAATGGTCTAGGATTTGAAGTGTCTCATAATTTCAGTCCCCACCAGCTCTTATGTTCATCGTGTTATTTGTAAATTATTTTCCAGCATCCTTAACACAATGAATATAATGACCTGGAACCGGTACGTCAATAACGATTGTACCTGCTGCAGGTATTTTGGCACTGGAGTGATTCCACAGCAATGACAGTGGGTGTCTTGTGAGGATGAATACTTACCCAGCAGTGCAATCATTACAGTTTTCTTGCCTGTTAAATCCACATTGATGTCATATGCTATCAAGGAAGTGGAGGACACAGGAAGAAGTTGTACCTCATTTTTACCTGCATCTGTGAGAGAGAAGATGCATACTGTTTAGACCCAGGTTAAGTTATGTATTGTAGATGACCTTCGTCATGGAGAGTATAGCCTTTTGGCAACCACAGTTTTTGTACTGATCCCTGTCTCCATCCGTGGGTACAGGGAATAATGCTACAGCTGCTTATGAGAGCAAGGAAGCAGGGAAAAGCTATCAGATACAATAATGCTGAGAAGTTACTCTTTAATGGGTTGAGGAACAGGTCAGGAATATATTTCAAAAACTGGGATTCTTTCGGGAATGACCTTCTGAACTGTTTGATGGATTCCTTTGATCAGGACAACAAAGTGGTTTGAAAATTGAGGGACGGGTGCCTGGTGACACCTGCAGTTTTGGTAGAACTAGAATTCCCATGTATGGGGTCTTGAGAGAAATGGAGACCATGATTTCTGCCCCCATCTTCCTTTACCAGTAAAGCCTGATACTTACAGTCAACTTCATAAATAGAAGGTGCTATGCTTCTTCCCTTAGTAGAAAAGTATACGCATTTTCCATTCACCCTGAAAAACAAAACGTCTTTCCATGGATAACAGTAATTCAGGTTGGACATACATTAGGACTTCAGTTGTTTTCCCCTCTTGAGACCCTGTGTCAGGGTTCCCCTTAGTACCTGTGACCAGTGGGATGGAAGTGAAAAGAAATAGGTTTTCTAGACCGAGTAACTAACAGGATGCCTCATCTAGACTTGGAATCTGAGCAGAAGTTGCACGACAAACTGCAAATACAAAATCAGTCCATTTTGAAAACCAAGGGACCTGGAAAAATGTAGAATGTTTGGAAAGAAGAACAGCCTTTGATTTAGTCACTTTTTGAACCTGAGAGGCTTCACTCCGAAGGCAGACCTTAGTGGTTTCAGAACCATGGCCATATATTCTTAGCTGTTATTCTAGCCCAAAAGTGCAGACATCTTTTTAAAATGTGTTTGTAGCAAAAGCAAGCTCTTCTTGTATAAAAACACCCTCAGAAGATTTAACACTGAAAGGCATGTTTATGTGTACAAGCAAAGATACAAAGTAGATATTACATTACTAAAATAAATGATAATTATATGTAGGTCACTTGTATAAGAAAATGCTTTATGTTTGTTTATGTGTCTCTGTGCATGTAGATATCTATGAACTAGTCACTTCAGAAGGAACATGATAGAGGATAATGTGTGAAAATTGTGTGTGTGTGTGTGTGTGTGTGTGTTTGTGTGTGAGAGAGAGAGAGAGGAGAGCAGGTCATTTTGCTATAAAGTAGCAAATTGACAGAACACTATAAAGCAAGTGTAATGGAAAAAATAAAAATCATTAAAACAGGAAGAAAAAGAAACTAACAATGTATTTTGCTCTATGAAAAATGAACAGGGAACTAATATTAAAAGGTAAAAAAAACAACAACCATGAATCATTGGATACATTCTTGAACAGACACATTGCAAAAGAAAAGCCACAGTGACCTGTGTTCGCTGTTATTAGGCGTTAGGGAACTGCATCAAATTCTCTCTCAACAACCAACAGTGGGAACAAAGCAATCATCCAGTGCCTAGAAGAGGTTCTGATTTTCATATACGCCAACAAACTCTCTTCACTTGGCTGTGTAAAAAGTGACTGCTTGTATGTGCAGACCCAGAAACATCTTTTAAACCTGCTGTTTGTAAGAGCAGGGGATGTAACTCCGTTGTCTGAAGCTCTTGAAGAGGTGCTAAAGATCAGCTCATTTATTACCTGTGACGTGATGGGTAGCTGTTTAACTGGGAAGAAAGACAGGAGAGTTTGGGCGGTGATGGAAGAATTTTATATCTCGAGGGTCGATGTGGTAAAGCCGTGTGTACATGGGTCAAAAGCCATTGATCTATGCCCTTCACAAAGGTGCATGTAATCACATGTAAATACCCAAATGCTGATTACAGAAAGCATGGCCGGATGCAAAGTCATGAAACATTGTACACACACAAAATTTTTTAAATGATGCAACCAAAGGAAGACAGTGTGGTTGTTTAAACCATTACTGGAAAGAGAAAAGTCATAGTTTACAGCAGAGCAGAAACTGACAGAACGTTGTAAATCAAGTATAATTTTAAAACATAAGTGACTTGCACAATGAGAACCCTACACTTAAAAGTAAAGAATGCGGGACAGCTATAGGAGAAAATGCCGTACTTCCAGAAGTCCATAGATTTTTTTTCAAAAAATAAAAGCGTAAACGGCTCGGTCACCCCTCACCTTCTCCCAGACTCTGGGGCACAGTGTGAAACCTCTCCTACCAGCTCTGCAATGAAAGCTTCCAGTCCCTGGTTGTCACAGTAGGGTTTAGGGCATTGCCCTCTTCCTGCTGCTTTGTCCCTCTTTCCCTGAATGACTGGATGCCATAGACTTTCTGGGACTTTGCCTGGAAGCCAAGGCACCCGACGTTCTCTGGAGGCTTCGGGTGGAAATGACTCAGGGTCTCCGGAGACCCTTCCAAGCTGTACAACCCAGGGAGGCAGACTGCTGTGCACAACCCAGGCATTTCCCATGGCAACCAGACCTTCCCTCAGGGCTGGGCATTTCCATGTGTTATCCTACCCTGTTATTTTTACTTACTTGATAAAAAACTTAAAGGATATTTGGATGTTGTTGCTGTCAACGCTAATGCTACGGAGATAAACCTTGAATACACTATTGTCCCTCGTCGTCTCTGGGTCAGTGGATGCCATGTAAAGGGTTGTCCATTGTCCTGAAACCTAAAAACAAAGTTACCTTCAGAAATGTCAGTCCACCTCTTGATTTTGTCTGACCTCATCGCTCATGTACTTTCCTTCACTTTTACTTCGAGAGACGCTGACTTACTTGAACGAAGAAGCCCTATTGATGAGAAGTGATGTGCCAACTCAAGATACAGGTAATGCAGGGAACTGAGATATTTCTGAGGTAGCTTAAGTTCTGTTATCAAAGGGAAAAAGTCCCCTGAAAGGCAGTTCTTTGGCTGCTGCTACTTGTCTTTTCCACAAACAATAGATACGTGTGATATCCAATCAATAGACTCTCTAGAGAGTACAGTATAAATTCAGTATGCATCGGGCATTTTGGGCTTAACCTAACCCCTCTAGGAACACACAGACGCACACACACATACTCTCACGATACCTGTTCCCAGACCAGCCCATCCCGGGTACCTGTAAGGGATCTTGCAGAAGCTGAAGTGCCTGGGCAGAAAGCAGACCAAGCACCAGACTCAGCAGCACAATCTTCATCCTGCTGGTTCTTATAGTTCTTCTGCAGAAGCGGTGAGTGTCCTAGCGATGGGAGAGGACGTGAACGCCTGTCTTCTTTTATAGGACTGGTCTGTCGTCATGACACTTGAACCAGTGGTGGTGAATCACAGGACTTTGGTTACATAGAACCATCTTATTGGTATCCTGGTTGGCAGAGATGAGCTTTTCGGCCTCCTGTTGTATTTATGCTGAGCTTAGTTTTAAGCAGAGATTAAGCTGTCTGGACATTTTGTCTTTTGGCTGAGAGAGAAGTCTTAATGCATAGGATGTACTTGAAGGACAGTAGTGTTTATTTTTTTGATGTCCTGAGATGGCATTATCAGAATGTAATACCTGTGTTATTTCTTCAACGACGGGGAAGCAGGGTTCAGCCCATTTCTTAGGCATAAAGGAGTCACTGTCTGGTTTAACAATATGGAAAAACTTCCTAGGAGACCTTGGGAAAGACCACAGTTTCTTAAAGGTGATGAGCACAGCAACTCAAAGCATGCTTCTCCCCGCCTTTCAGTCCCACAGTGTAGTCTGTCATCCTTTTACTAAGAGAACCACCCATGCACAGGCCAGCTAACGTCATCTGAAGGAAAGCCTATCAGCCATCCATTTCCATCACTCCATTTCGCAGACTCCTTTTAGACAGTCTCGCCTTTAATAGATTCCTTATTCCTAGATGCAAGTGTTTGCCCAGGTGAGCATAAAAGCGTGATACTCACTCCTGTAATTTTTAGAAGTTCACAAGAAAAAGACAGTCTATTCCCCTGAGAGACTAACACAGAGATTTTTTAGGCAGGGCAAATAAAAATCACACGTAAAATTCTGTTTGGGGTCTTCTTCCCTCCGTACTGTGCAGAGTGCATCTGCCTTCCACAGCACCCAGACCTGCTCGAAGGCAAGAGTCCCTGCTTGACCATGAAGATCCATCTTTTTTCTTTCTTCTCAAACTAGCCATAGAAGTTCAAAGATGTAGCGTTCTTTCCCAGTTCTGTAGGGGGTCCTGGCGACTTGCTTTGTATCTATCTGCTCTTGCTTTGTATCTATCTTCTCCTTAGCTAGACGATATAACCATCGGTGATCTTTATGTCAAATATCAGTCATTCATTTGATGAATGGTACTTTGTCTCCAGAATATACAGGATTGTGCCTGCACCTTCTAACAGGTTAGGAGGCTCCTTAGAGCTTTCCGAGAGTCTGCTTTCTAGGTTATAATCATCAGTATGGCTCACCTTAAATTACATTTCTTCTTCTTAACTGGAGAGGTCAATTGTACTTTTCATTGACACTACAGGCTCTTCCCTTTTGGTTACTCACAAGCAGAGTGAAACAGCCAAAGATAAACCTCCTTCTTTCTCTCTCAAGTATTTCTTTACGTTGGTGTTCTTTCACGGTCAGTTTTTCAAATAAATCTCCTAAAAGATATTGTGTGTTCCAGCTGTAGAAATGAAGGGAAAAATGGTACTCTTAAGAGTTCCTCATTCAGCATCATGAAGACACGTGGAGTGCAAACTCAGCGTCTTCTGCTCCAGGGACCCATCAGAGCTTCAGAATCATTCTCTTGGATTGGTGTTGGACCTTTGTGGAGAGCTAGACTAAAAGGAGTCTTCAGCTCCCCTCTTCAGTTGAACACTTGCCATCATTCTGCAAAGGACAAACAGGGTTCCTTCAGTGATTGTGTCTTTCTTTACTGTGTTCTTTTTCCTGTTGATGCCAAGATAGGTTTCCGTCTGTCTTTCTTCTGTTCCTCTGTACTTAATCTCTAGTCTGACTGGATTGTCTGACTTGATCTCCTTCTGGGGAAGGTAAATAATAGAAAGCTTCCACATCTCCCCGTATGCTCCCACAGTCAGGGACCTCCCTGATCTGGGGGTAATTTTGAGCAGCTGTGTGCTTTCAGCTACATTCTCTCCCACCCGTCTTATCCCCATTTCTCTCTCTGTTTAGGGACTTCTATTCAAATTCCTACCAAAATGTGTCCCCTTTGGATGGATCCAAAGGTCACCCCTTCTTAGGAAAACCTTTCCAACTGCCCATGAAGTTAAAATTCATCAGTGTTTATGCTAAGAGATGATTGCAACGGGTTGACATTCGTGTCTTCTTAATCCTTTAGGTTATATCTAAAGCAAGTCCTACAACCATTCTTCTGAATTCCTTTTGTTAATATGAGGCAACATGCAGGTAACAGTATGACAGATAAAAAAGGACACCTCAGACACAAACATGAAACTTTTAACACCCAAGTAATGTTAAGCTATGATTTGTACATCCGCTCTTTCCTTCTCAAATTTCTTTACATTTCTCTAACTATGAATGCTTTCTCTCAAGTTTTGAAATGTCTGTCTTCTTTTTCTATTTCTGTGTCATCCTTCTGGTTCCATTGAAAGTACCACCATTCCTCTCCAAATAGTTCCAGGAAGGTGTTAGGTTTGCTAAGGGAGGAGCACATCAGGCCAAGTTAATGAAGGCAGAGAGCTTTGTGAAGGCTTCCAAGGCGCGTGGGCTGAGCACAGAGGGTACCAGCTCTGACCTGAGAAGGTGCTAAGCTTCAGAAGGATCAGTGGTGGAAATCTGTGGCTGGATGGGGTTCATGGCAGGAAGTTCTGGCAGAAATCGCTGAAGTAGGAGGGGAAGGTCGAAGGCAGGGCTAGGGGGTCAAGTGCCATGAGAGAGAGCAAGTAAATCGTTGCAGGAAGATAATCTATGCAGGCAGCTGTTTTCCTCAGGCCTTTGTTTCTTGCTGCCCAACTTGAGCGTGCACATTCAGGCAGAGGGTGCCCACAGCAAGTCTCCAAGGTGAGTGCCCACATTTGAGGGTTGGTGGGGGGAGGGATGGTTCTGTCTCCATCCTCCAGGGAACCTTCTTTTATATAGAATACATGCGATGGCCCACTCTTCTGTGGCTACTTCCTGCTGGCTAGGGGTGACGAGTCCTGGGTGGCTGGACAATGGGAGATTCCTACCATAGAAGATGGCTAGAAAAGAAAAATAAGATTACACAAGAGTTTGGGATTTAGGTTGATACTGGTACTATTGAAGGAGGAGTATAGCTTTATCTAAGTCGGTGTTAACTTTTGGTGTGGTATTAACAGCAGCTATTGGTCATTACATACGTTGCCTCATTTCTGTTGTTATAAGAGGAGACCTTGACAATGTAAGGTCTCAGCTGCCAGCTGAGGCTGCTTTGAGGAAAGCTGGTGGCATCAAGTCTGACAGGGCACCTAAACCTTACGTTCTTCGCAATACAAAGACTTGTCTAAACTTCCTCCCATACTATTTCCTAGTATCCCTTGGATGTCTGACCCAGAGCTACTCCATTCAGCCTTTTTTCTCTGTTGGCCAATGCAGAGATGCCACTGTTAATGATTTCTGCTTTTCTAGGTCAGAGAAGATGTAAGAATTTGGGCCCTTCAAAGCCCTGACCTGAAAGTCTGACTATCTGAAGGCCTGTCGGGTCAGTTTTCCCAGAGCACAGAGGGCCGCACTCCTGGTCTCCACTCTGAGCTGCTCAGGGGCTGCTGCGGGTCAGCCGCTGCAGGGGCTCAGGTTTTACTCCACGGAGAGGCTGATGGCAAGTGCCAGACTTCAGTTCCCAGTGCTCCCCATGGTCATAAACTCAACCACAGTTTTGAGAGGCATTTCATGACCATTCTGTCCCATGGCGCTAGGAATGAGCATTCCTTGGTCTGGCCAAGATTTCGCTGATGGGCAACTCCGTGTGCTATTACTGGATGAGACCTTTTATCAGTAGCCAAAAGTCTGTGGACCACCTGTCTTCCTAGTCTCTTAGGATCCAGGAAAATAGTTCCTCTTGCTGCCTTTTCCCTTATCTAGAGATCACTGATCTCGTATGGAACCGTGTACCATTTTATCAGAGACTCAGTTACATATTTGGCCATGCAACAAATAGCAACTTTGTGAACAGTGAATAAATAATAATGTAGACAGAAGTATTAGGTCATTAATAAAAATTTAAGGTGAGAACTTTCACCAAGTACAGCCCAGTGTATTCCTGTCCAGCAGGCTTTGTCTGTACCTTAGCTTTAAGGGAAATTATATGCTTGCTTGGTCTTTTCAGCTTGATTTCTCTTCAGCCTAGCATTATTAGTGTGTCGATCCCTAGGTTGTTTTCAGCATGTGGGGGACTTTCAGTTAAATTAATGTAGCCTGGGAGAGTCCTATCCCTTGGCTGAAACCTTGTTGTCAATTGAGCGTGAGTATCGTTAGAAGAAATCATATTTATGGCCCAGGTCAGAGCAGGTATTCACAGAGCAGGCGAGGGGATTCCAGCTGGTAACATCCATACTAAGAGCCTTGGAGGGGAGAAACCCACCGGGGTAAATGAGAAGCGAGACAAAGAAGCATATGAGTCAGGTGTGGCCATCTTAGGGCTGTGGTCTTCTTTTCATGGGGGTCTTCTTTTTGTCTGGGCGTTGGCGTTTTTCTTCTTAGAGCCTTGTTTTGGGGGAGTTTGAAGTCAGTCGTTCTGTGTATAAACCAGGCCAATGGGAAGTGTAAATTTAAGCGTTAATATCCTTCACTTTCTTTGTGCTCACGGCACTTAAGAATTCCTGATAAGAGACCTTTTCTATAAGCTGCAGACAACCCTTTAAATGATACTTTTCTGGAACATACGTATAGTCCTCAGGGGCCATGTGACATTCACGCAGAGGCAGATCACAGCGATAGGCTTCACAAGCTTAGAATGTTTTCTTAATAACTCCTTTAAACCTGACAGTAATGTGACACACCAGCCAAGAACTATTTGGGAGGTGAGTTTCAGACAGAAAGCCCTAACTTAACACACAACACTAGACTATGAATCAGAACAATCTTTTTCTTTAAAATTTCCCTCCTTTGAACCAGACGTCACTAAATTAGGACTGCCAAAAGTATACCCCAAATGGAAAACACATTTTCTAACCACTCCTTTTTCATTATTGTGTTGGCCAGGCAGCCGAGAAGAACCAAGCGGAGATCTTGGATGTCCCGTACTGTTTAACTTCCCTGTGTAATTCACGGCTATCGTTTACCTATCTAAGCTTCTCTGATTTAGGAGCAGACTCTTACCACGCCACAGGGGTCTCAGGATGGCCAAAGTCTGACAGTGAGGGGTAGTTCTTTGTGCCATGCTTTTCATTTGACAGTGTTTCCCCTGTAATTTATACTGAAAGTTTGGAAACAAATACAGGGAAAATTTTAAAGATACCTGGTCAGATAGAATCATAGACTATCGCTTAGCATTGCTTATTCATTCAACCCCGGCAACAAAGGATTTCAAAAACAAATACAGATGAAAGGCACGGAAATTCACATAATCTGTTATCAAGTACAGTGTTTTAAGAAATCCTTGTATTATCAGAGAGACTGAATCCAAATTCAGGTTTTGCACTAGCTTACTTTGAAAATTAGTTTCCTGGAATTTTAAACGCAGTCAGTCCTGACCATGCACAAAATTCTTTTCTCGGTGTCCACTTCCCAACAATTTTTCCTCCCTTTCTGTATGCATATTATTCTGTCCCCTATCTTTCCATTCAAAACAGCAAGCTAGAAGACAGATCTCCTTTCTGTTCCCTTAATAAAATGCGATTCCATTCCTCCTTCCTTTGCTGAAAACACACATCCTAGTTTTCTGAAGTAACTGTGGACTGTATTTTGTGATTTGTAAAAACATTCACTTTCTTGTAGAGACCCTCTCAGGATGGCACCAAACATACCGATGAATAGTCTTAAGTGACTTTCGTTTCTCTTTTTAGTAACTGAAGTCTCAGGATCTCATCTGACATCTATGAAAGCTGGGTATGGTATGGTATTTTACTTAATGTTGATGTTTCTAAGGACATGTCGATATTAGTAAGATCAACAAACTTTAATATTAGATGTTAATTTAATACTCAGTGTTTTCCGGTTCACGTGAACCTAAAATTAATTTACCTTAGGGATCTTGAGAATTTATGGAAGTGCTTCATTCCCTTTAAGCCAGTGACCTAGAGCTCTTTTAGGAATTAATGTTGGCAGTGCCATACCTGCACAACTCGTACAAAAACACTTGCAAACAAGCCAGACAAAGACCTCCTATTTCCCATTCCGAAGTTTAAGCCACGAATCACTTACAACTGTGTAAAACCTGTCAGTTACAAGAAAGACTGAATTCCGATGAGCTCTCTGGCAGATGGCCCATAGCAACCTCACCTGTCTAGATGGTGAAAGCCCTTTTTACTAACCTTTATGAAAAAGACATAGGCTCTCTCTGTGTCCCCGAGAATTCAGCTTCCCACTTGTAGCCCTTTTCCTGAAATCTGTGTTTCAAAAATGTGGTGGGATCGGGGTTCCAGAGGGCCAGGTCAAACATGTGCCTCTCACAGGCCACAGGCAAATTTTCTCCTGGAATGACTTTGTTCCTTTAAGGACAGAAAACATTTCCCTCCATACTTAGAAGCCTCTTCCCTGAGACTGAAAGGCCATGTCTGGTAAGACCAGGAGTGGAGTTTGTGGGCCCTGTTCTAATTTTTGTAGCTTGTGGCTGTCAGGGGAAGCCTGGCTTATAAAATGGACTGCGAGAATGGGGGTCCTTCGCTGGTCTCAGGGTCTGGATTCCTCTAGAAATGAGACATGGAAGGGGATGCGGGCCCTGGTTGTGCTTAAACTCCCATTAGCAGCTTCCCTCGGGGGCCTGTATTGGGGTTGGCAGGGGTATGTGGATGGGTTTTTTAACTCGGCTTGAACGGGAGTATGATGCTGAGCTATGGGACAGATGGAGGTCTGCCATGCCCGGGGTGAAAGACTGGAGGCTGGGGGAGGGAGCTTATCAGGACCTGGATGAGCAAGGAGGAGGATGGAGGGGTCAGCCAAAGAGATGGGAGTGAGAAGTGGAAGGCAGGCTCTGAATTTCAGTAAAGTGTCTCTGCCAAGAATTGGGGCTGGACACCTCACTAATATCATGACAAAATGGCTAAAGGATATTCCTGATGAACTGTACTTTGCAAGGGGTGTTTTTCAGGGTTTGGAGAGTAGGCCTTCAGCCCCCACAACAGAGACTTGAGAAGGGCGTGTGGGGTCTGTAATTTTAGATCGTGCTGAGGACGTAACCTCCGTGTCAATAAGAAAAGAGATGGGCTTACTTGCAACCAGCGGAGTTATCCGAGGCTCTGATGGAGTGATGGGCCTCAGGGCCCGGTGGGGGGCCGTGGGCACTGTCAGTCTTCTGCAGACAGGTCGGGGTTGCTTGGCAAGTTGAGGTTTGATAATTCCGGTCTTTCCGCAGGGAGGGATGTGGCCATCTCCAAGGGTTTGGTCGCAATCGCCATTTTAATGGCCAGTCTTGCTGCTTGTGTAACATTGGCCTGGAGGGGCCTTGGGGAAGTTGTTATTGTCAGGGAGCCTTTGCTTTGGGCAGTTGCCAGCAGGTGGTGTTTCACCTCGTCTCTTTTTATTTTTGGCTTTTAGCTTCTGTATCCCGACGATTAAAGATCTTGAAGGTGAGCCCCAACAGATCCCGTTCTTGGGTTTGAGGGCCATCCGCCCAGTTTTGTAGTCTGTGCCTTATGTCAGGTGGAGACTGAGGAACGGGGTGTTTAAGAAAAGGCTTTCTTCTACTGAGGAAGGGTCTCAATTTGTCTGTTTTTGCAGAGCCTCCGTCAGGCGAGAAGGAAAGAGGGCAGGGTTTTCATCTGCACCTTGGCGAATTACTTTTAGGTTTTCAGTGTTAACAGCTCTGTATGCTGCTTTCTGGAGCCCTGCCATGAGACAAGTTACCACGTCGCTCCGCTGTCTGCGAGCAGTGGGGTCTCCCCGAGAGTCCCAGTGACACCAGAAACATGTTCCCGGAATCCGGGTTCTCGTTCACAGAGGGGAAGAATGACCTTGGCCAACACTCAGGCAGCAAGGAGGCAAAGCGTTTATTACAGAAAGCAAACAGCTCCCAGGGTGGCTGGGAGGGGAGAGAAGGGCTGCCTCCTCTGTTGTCTTATAGGGGTTTTTGCTCCTTCAAGATGGGGTTGCAGACATGGGGTCCAGAAAGAAGGTACCTTGCCCAGTCTCTTATGTCAGTCCTTGTCCAACAGGGGTCTTGGGGGAAATACCCCACAAGTCTCACGGTTTCTTTGCCCGTCTCTTCCCATAGACTGAGTCGCAGTGGGTTAGGGATTAATGTACACGTGGGCTCAGGTGCACTGCGTGGACTGAACAAGGCCTGTGGGGATGTTACCCCTGGAGCCCTGAAGTCACAAACGTTCATCAATGGCCGTATCAAAGAATGCGTGGAAGCCCACGCTCCTACGCTGACTCCCTGACTTGGGGTTCTGCCTTCACCCCCTTCTACGGGTGAACACTCAACTGTGGGGACAAGGAGCGACTGCTCCGCGTGCTTCCCGCTGAATGGGGCGTCGTTAGGGGAAAGTGGTAAAGTCTGCAGTCATCGGAAGGTCGAGTGGGCTTCGATGCGTTGCGCTGAGTACCCCTTCTGTCCCGTTTGGAGCTTGAGAGCTTCTAATCAGGATGTAATGAAGCCGGAAATACACTTAATTGTACAGGGTCCGCATGGAATTTATAGTCCCCGTTCTTGTAGGTTTCTCATAATTGGGAAGCGTCCCTGTCATACTCTGGGTCTCAGAGGAAACTGTTTTAGGCAAGGAAATGAATGTTGATCTTTAAGACGTATTCCTGGAATTGCCATAGCGGCTCGGTGGGAACAAATCCAACTAGTAGCCTTGAGGTTGTGGATTCAATTCCTGGCTTCGCTCACTGGGTGAAGGATTCGGCGTTGCCATGAGCAATGGTGTAGGCCACAGACGTTTCTGTGGCTGTGGTGTAGGCCGGTGGCCACAGCTCTGATTCAACCCCTGGCCTTGGAAATTCCTTATGCCCTGGGTGAGGACCTACAATTAAAAAAAAATGTTATTTCCACTGGCTGACCATTTTTTATGCTTTTCCTGTCTCTCCTCCTGTTAGTCAATATCAAAGGCAGGCGCAAACCTTGATTAGCTTCCATTATCATGTGAACTGAGGCTTTAACCTTTTGTGAAATATTTTTTCTCAGAAGAGGAGTTGGGCTATCTGGAACAATGAGAAAAGCATGAGAGAAGAAAATGGACTCCCTGTCACAGTTCCAAAGTTATGTAAATAATTTCGTAACCCGCTTGCCAGAATTACCCCCAACGGTGGCATATTTATTGGAGGAGGGCCCAGGGTTGGAGAGCAGGAATGAAAAGGTTGCTGCCATTTGCAGGAGGAAGTCAATAGGCTGTCGTCCTACATTTAGAGTCACCTGGGGCTCCTGGGTGTGATCAGGACAGGAGCCAACATGGAAAGCCCCGGGTCCCGTCAGTCTTGATCCTGGGCCTGAGGGGTCGACCCCGGGGACTTGTGTCTTTGGGGGCAGTCCCTCCTGCAGTGACCTCCCCGACATATGGGACACGGCCTAGGTGCTGTGGTCTGAGCCTCGGGGCATTTCCATTTGAAGCATCCCTCTTCTCCACGGAGGAAACGGGCTCCGGGCTTAGGTCTCTGCCCTAGTCCTTTTGCCTGGGAGGCACCCAGGCTGACTCCCTGTAGTGACCATACCTGGAGCCTCAGCCTTGGCTCTGGCTCTCAGCTTGTCCTCCCTTCATTCTCGGTGGTCCCTGTTATAACACACTTGAGTTGCGACTCTCAGGAGATGCTCCAGGTCCTGATCTGGGCCAAAAGCCAATGTTTGGAGCTTTCTCCATATATCTGGTGCTGACTGAGTTACAAATTTGTCTTTAAGAATTATTTGGCCCTCCATTCATTCTGGGTCCATTGGTGTAAGCTTTCTCAGTGCTTCTCTAGGTCCTTCTAAGAAAGCTGACGGACGCGCTCATTCCCCTTGACAAACTTCTGAGCGTTTGGAGTAGTTAAGGGGCTTTACTCATGCAGCTTTTAGGCCCTCAGTGGTACGTGTAATAAAATGATTTCTATGCCAGCTGTCTTTATCCCCCTCATTAGCAGACCAATTAGGATCGCTCATAGGAGTTGCCTGACACTGGGGAATCTTGTTCATTCCTCTTCTGATCTGCCTTTGGCATTGATGGCGTACCACCCGTCTCCGTAGCCTTGAGCATTTCCTAAGACTATTTTTATCTTGACTTACAGTCAATGTCTGGTTTGATAATAAGAAGAAGTCCTTCCAGGCCAACTAAATGGGTTGTGTGAGACCCCGAAAGACCTCGATATATCTATCTGGGTCATCCTCACATTTTCCCAAGTCTGTATTTATCTGCCTTAAGACCTGAAGCAAAAAAGGTGCATGGGCCCATGTTGGTCCCCATTCTCCGTTTACTACCTCTTGCAAAGGGAGTAAAGAGGGATGTCCCTTTGGCACTGGACGGGGAGAGGGGGAGCCTTGGGCCGCACTGGAGAAGGCTGATTAACTTTGGGAGGGTATGAGCCAGTTGGGTCAGGATAAGGTGGGTGCCTAGGTCCTGAGGGAGCTGGCGTAACACACTGCGGAAGTCTACAGCCCTTCCTCAGTTTGGTACCTTCCCTCATTAGACAGCGCAAGCTTGCTGCCGCTCACTGTGGGAGCGCTGGCATATTGGATCGGATCCCGGCGAGCCCCCAAACGATGAAAGATGTTACCGGAATCCGGGTTCTTGTTCCTGCAGGCGAAAAATGACCTTTGCAATTCCACAGGCAGGAAGCAAACAAAGTCTTTGTTATAGGCAAGCAAACAGCTCCCAGGACAGCTGGGAAGGCCGAGAAGAGTCCCCCCTCTCTGTTGTTCTATAGAGGTTTTTATCCCTTAACGATAGGGGGATGGTACCAACGTGGAGTGCAGAAAGATTTGGTTTTCTCCCAATGGCTTTGCCCGGTTACCCATGTCAGTCCCTGTCCAATAGGGGTCTTGGGTGTGGAATTGTCCCATGTCTCATGGTTTCTTTGCCTTTTTCTTGCGGTAGACTGAGTCACAGGGAGCTCGGGATTCATGTCCATCTGGGTGGAGGTATACTTCCTCTAGTAAACAAGCCCTGTGGGGATGTTGCCCCCTGGAGCCCTGAAGCCACAAATGTTCATCAATGCCCATCTCAAGGAACGCATCGAAGCCCATGCTCCTACACCGACTCCCTGAGTTATTTTCCTCCCTCACCAATTTGGATCTTGTCTGGGGACAAGCTGCTGCCCCCAACCGGCTGGTGGTTATCTTGCCAGTAGAGGTCATCAGCTTGGGACTGAGTAGCTAACCAGGCCCTCTCATTTTCCTTGGTGGAGTGGATACAGGATGAGATGCTAGAGGGGTCATGCCAGGTAAGGTCATAGGACTGAGCGAGATATTCAGATCGCTTCATGTAGGTGGAAGGTCAGAAGAGAAGGAGCCTAATCTTTTTTTGAATGTGAGAGAGGTCAGACATTTGAAAAGGGACCCGGGCCCAGACAGTCCCTTCAGTTCCTACCTCTTCCCCTACAGGGAGCGGAGGAGCTGGTTGGGAGGCATCTTGGGCAGCCGGAGGGTGGTTCCAGGACCCTGCACGAGGAGAGAAAGAGGTGTTGGGATCTGGTGTTGGAATCCTGGGGAGCTGAGGATGCCAAGAGTGAAGGAGGGGAGGATTATGAGCCGGTGGGAGAGCTGGCTGCATGGACAGGGTTATACGGGGAAGACGATGATCTGCAGGATCAAAGGAGGAGATAGCAGAACCAGAGGGAGATGGCTGAGGATGACGGAGAAGAATTTGACAGGTGGAGTGAGAAGAAGACAGGGAGGGTTGGGAGCGGAGGGTGAAGGAAGCCTGAACCAGGGAACTTTGGGTCGCTCGCCATTACAGCGACTGAAGTTATCAAGGTCACGCAAGATAATCAAATCAAAAGGGCCGTTTGGGGGCCAAGGAGAGACAGTGTCCAATCTGTGTTTTGTCCAAGCGGTATGACCAATTTAAAAGGCTTTACCCAACGTCTCCTCTTAGTCCAAGGGGTATCTAAAGTTTCTAAGAGGCAGCCAAGAGATATGTTCCCAGAGGAGTGGAGGGAGTGGTCCCCATGATGAGAAGGAAACAGAGGACTAAGTGGGGATGGATGGTAGGTACGGGACCGCCTTTGGGAGTGCCACTCCTCAGGCTGGCCATCCGTAAGGTCTGAGTAGTGGACCTGAGAAGAGAGAGAGCTTGTGCTCTGGTGGCACTCTCCCCCAGGTCAAAGGAAGTGCCCGTGGAATCTTCTGACCTAGCTGGGATTTGTATGAGACAATCAACTACGATAGGAAAAAAACCACCATGAGATATATCCTCACGACTTTTCTGAGAGGGCTGTGCTCTGATGTGTCCGGGGAACCGGGGCCCGGTAGCCGTGCAGACAGAAGACCCAGAAAGGGGGCAATGACTCACCCTGAGAATTAGGAGGCCCAGCCAGTTGACTGCAGCGTCGGTAATGGAAAGGCGAAGTTCCCGGTTGAGTGTTCCTCCCTGGCTGGGCTTCAGAGAGTTGGCAGAGAGGTGCCCGGATCAGGGCCCCAAATCTGGCTGGGATCCCGAGGTTAGCCCAGGATGAGCTGCCCCTGCCTGCTGCTCTCCAGGTTGCTACCCGTTCCCTCGGCATTCCCTCCCGGGTTTGTCAACAGATGTTAGGTTTGCTGAGGGAGGAATGCAAAAGGCCAGGTTTGCACAGCCCAAGACATTTCCTAGGTCCTCAGAGGGGCATGGGCTGAGCTCAAGACAGCGCCGGCTCTGACTGAGGAGGTGCTAGGCTTCTAAAGGATCTGAGGCAGGAATCTGTGCCTGGAGGGAGATCGTGGCAGGAATCTATGAAGAAGGAGGAGCGGAAGGTCCAGGATGGGGCAAGGGGATCGAGTCCCACGACAGAGGGCAGTTCATCCTTGTTAGGAGGTTAATCTCTGCAGGACGTTGTTGCCCGCAGGCCATTGTTTCTTGCTGCCCAACTTGAGCGTCCACTTTCCCAGAAGCAGGTGTCCACAGCAGGTCTCCAAGGTGAACAGCCACTTTTGGGGGGTTGGGGTTCTGTCTCTGTCCTCCGGGGGACCTATCGGAAGGATTTGACTCTAGCCATCAGACACACCCTGTTACTGCAAGGCCTTTTTTTTTTCAACTTAGATAATTAAATTTTTTTATTACATAATTTTAAGTTTGCTCCAATTATAGTTATTGCACAACACTGAGTGTATTCCCCAATTTGTATAATACATTCTTGAGCCCAGCTTAAATGCAATCATCTGTCTCACTTGCTCCCCTCTCTTGATGTTGCCCCTCCCAGCAGTAACCCCTAGTTTCTTCTCTGTATTTGTGAGCCTGACTCTTTTCTGTTACATTCACTAGTTTGTTATATTTTGTAGATTACACATGTGCATTTACACAGCATTTATCTTTCTCTGCTTTACTTCATTTAGCATAATGGCCCCTAAGTCTATCCATGTTGCTGCAAATGGCATTCTTTTATCCTTTTTTATGGCTGAATAATACTCCACTGCCCAGATGTACTCTTTTTCCATTCCTCAGCTGATGGACACGTGGGGTGCTTCCATGTCTAGGCTATGGTAAATAATGCTGCTTGGAATATTGTGGTGCATGTATTTTTTTGAATTAATGTGTGTATTTTTTTTCAAAGATATACATGAGAGTGGACTTGCTGGGACATATGATAATGCTGTTTTTAATTATGAAGGAATCTCCATAATGTTCATAATGTTCTCCATAGGAGCTGCACCCCTAACTAACATTCCAACCGATAGTGCATGAGGGTTCTCTTTTCTCCACATCCTCTCCGAAATTTGGGATTTGTGTTTTTTTGAGATTTGGTCTTCAGAAAAGTTGTGAGGGTTTATCTCATTGTGGGTTTTTTCCTATTTTAGTTGATTTACATTGTCCTATCATTTCACATTGTACAGCAAAATTACCCAGAATGTTTGCATATGTAAATGTGTGTGTGTGTGTATACACACACACACACACACACACACACACACACACATTCAGTTTCTCACATTATCTTCCATCATGTTCCATCACAAGTCACTAGATAGAGTTCCCTATGCTGTACAGCAGGACTTCATTCCTTACCCACTCCAAATGCAATAGTTAGCATCTACTAACCTCAAACTCCCAGTCCATCCCACTCCCCCCCTCCATGGCAACCACAAGTCTGTTCTCGATGTCCATGAGTTTTTCTCTTTTCTGGAGAAATGTTCACTTGTGCCACATATTAGAATCCAGATATAAGTGAAATCAAATGGTATTTGTCTTTTTTTTTCCTGACTTACTTCACTTCATATGAGAGTCTCTAGTTCCATCCTCGTTGCTGCAAATAGTCTTACTTTGTTGTTTTTTTCAGGCCGGGTAGTATCCCATTGTGTATATATACCAGAACTTCTTAATCTGTCCATCTGTTAATGGACATATGGGTTGCTTCCTTGCCTCAGCTATTCTGAATAGTGCTGCAGTGACCATTCGGGTGTGTACATCTTTTTCAATGAAAGACTGTCTGGATGTATGCCTAAGAGTGGGATTGTGGGGTCATATAACAGTTTTATAGTTTTCTGAGGTATCTCCATAGCGTTTTTCTTAGTGGCGGGTGTACCAATTTACATTCTGGACAACAGTGTAGGGAGTTCCCTTTTCTCCACACCCTCTCCAGCATTTGCTTTTTGTTAAATTGTTAATGACCATTCTGACTGGTGTGAATTGGCACCTCACTGTAGTTACGATTGGCATTTCTCTAATAATTAGTGATGAGCATTTCTTCATGTGCCTGCTGGCCGTCCATATATCCTCTTAGGAATGATGTCTATTCAGGTCTTTTGTCCATTTTTCAATTGTGTTTTTTTTTTATTGTTGTTGTTGAGTTATATAAGTTGTTTGTATATTTTAGAGAGTAAGCACTAGGCAGTTGCATCATTTTCAATTATTTTCTCTCATTCTATTGGTTGTCTTTTTAGGTTTTCTTATGCTTTCTTTTGCTTTGCAAAAGCTTTTAAGTTTGCTTCAGTCCCATTGATTTATTCTTCATTTATTTATTTTGTCTTGGGACTGACCTAATAAAACCTTTGCATGGTTGATGTCAGTGAATGTATTGCCTGTGGTGTCTTCTAGGAATTTTATGATGTGTTCACTTTTGTTTAAGTCTTTAAGCCATTTTCAACTCATTTTTGTACATGGTGTTAGGGTATGTTCTAGCTTCATTGCTTTTTATGCAGCTATCCAGTTTTCCCAGTGCCACTTGATGAAAAGACTATCTTTTTTCGCATTTTATATACTTGCCTCTTTGGTCCACAAATAATTGACTGTAGTTGTCTGGTTTATTTCTGGCTTCTCTATTCTGTTCCTTTAGCCTCTATATTTATTTTTTGTTTTTAATTTTTAAGCATTTTTTCTTTCCATTGTAGCTGGGTTGTGGTGTTCTGTCAATTTCTACTGTACAGCAAAGTGACCCAGTCACATATACATATAGTCAATCTTTTTCTCACATTATCCTCCATCATACTCCATCGTAAGAGATTCAGTATAGCTCCCAGTGCTATATAGCAGGATCTCATTGTCTATCCATTCCAATGTCAATAGTGGGCAACTCTTAACCCCAGATTCCCAGTCCATCCCACCCTTGGCAACCACAAGTCTGTGTTTCTTTTCTGTGGAAAGGTTTATGTGTGTTTTATGTTAGATTCCAGATATTAGTGATGTCGTGGTATTTTTCTATCTCTTTTTGACTTCCTTTCCTTAGTATGAGAGTATCTAATGCCATCTATGTTGCTGCTAATGGCATTATTTTGAACTTTTTAATGGTATTCCGTTGTATATATAGACCATATGTTCTTAATCCATTCATCTGTCAGTGGTCATTTAGGTTGCTTCCATTTCTTGGCTATTGTGAATAGTGCTGCCATGAACATACAGGTGCAGGAGTCTTTTTCAAGGAACATTTACTCTGGATATATGCCCAGGAGTGGGATTTCTGTGTCCTATGTTAGTTCTATATTTAGTTTTCTGAGGTACCTCCATACTGTTTTCCATAGCGGTTTTAGCAGTTCACATTCCCACCAACAGTGTAGGAGGGTTCTCTTTTCTCCACACCGTGTTCAGCATTTTTTATATGTGGACTTATTAATGATGGCCATTCTGACTGGTGTGAGGTGGTACCTCATATTTGTTTTCATTTTCATTTCTTTGATAATAAGCGACATTGGGTGGTTTTTCATGTGCTTGTTGGCCATCTGTATCTTTTGTCCATTTATCAATGGCTTGTTTGCTTTTTTTTTTTTGCTGTTGAGTGGTATAAAAGTTGTTTGTATATTTTAGAGTTTAAGCTCTTGTCAGTGGCATCATTTGAAACTTTTTCCTCCCATTCTGTATGTTTTCTTTTTTGTTTGGTTATGGTTTCCTTTGCTGTGAAAAAGCTTGTCAGTTTGCATAGGTCCCATTGTTCATTTTTGCTTTTATTTTCTGTTGCCTTGGGAGACTGACCTGAGAAATCATTTGTAATGTTGATGTCAGATAATATTTTGCCTATGTTATGTTCCAGGAGTTTGATGGTGTCTTGTTTTATGTTTAAGTCTTTAAGACATTTTGAGTTGACTTTTTTTTGGCCTGTTGTGAGGGTATGTTGCAGTTTCCTTGATTTACATGTGGCTGTCCAGTTTTTCCAGCACCATTTACTGAAAAGACTGTCTTTTTCCCATTTTACATTCTTGCCATTTTTGTCAAAGATTAATTGACCTTACGTGTCTGGATTTATTTCTGGGTTCTCTATTCTGTTCCATTGGTGTGTCTGTCTGTTTTTGTACCTGTACCACACTATCTTGACTACTGTGGCTTTCTAATATTGCCTGAGGTCTGGGGGGAGTTGTTCCTCCTGCTTGGTTTTTGTTCTTTAGAATTGCGTTGGAGAAGATGGTATGCCTTCTCAACTGAGAACCAGGCATATCATCTTCTCCATCTTGAGTTGTGGCTTACGTTAGAGCTAGAGCTTTGATCCAGTGTTGCCGTGGCTGTGGTGTAGGCTGCTTCAACTGCAGCTCTGATTTGACCTCTAGTTTGAGAACTTCCATATGCCCCAGGTGCAGCACTATAAAGATTAATAAAAGGCAAAAGAAATAAAGGTAATTGTCTGCTGAGTATGACATATTCATAGTACAAAATGTAACAAATGAGGAGTTCCCTTCATGGCTCAGTGGTTAACGAATCCGTCTAAGAACCGTGAGGTTGCAGGTTCGATCCCTGGCCTTGCTCAGTGGGTTAAGGATCCAGCATTGCTGTGAGCTGCGGTGTAGGTTGCAGACGCGGCTCAGATCCCGCGTTGCTGTGGCTGTCGCGAAGGCCAGCAGCTTACAGCTCCTGTTAGACCCCTAGCCTGGGAACCTCCACATGCCGTGGGTGCAGCCCTAAAATGACAAAAAGGCAAAAAAAAAAAAGTTCTACATCTAGGGACCTAGGACACTTTGATGGTAAAACCTTGAGTACCATGGGGAGCCGCTGGATGTGCTCTGCCCGTTATCATGAGAAAGGTCACTCCTTGGAAATATTAGTGATTTTTGCTCTGTGGAGCATGAGAGGAAGGAAAACCACCTGTAGATGTGGTGAGCTGTGTATGCAGTTACCACTTTCCAACTGATGTCTCTGTCTTCTTGTTCCTCTCAGCTCTAAGTTGACTTCATGTTACTATGGACTGAACAAGTCTCAGCTGCTGCCCATCTTTGATTTTTAGTGGGTTAAGAAAGGTCCCTTCTTCTGCTCAAATTCAGCAGGTGCTGTGCTGTCAGTGTAGGCATTTCCCCCACATTTATGGCACATGGCATCTGACACTTTCATGTATAAATCTCAATGATTCGATCACAAATCTTTTTCCTTGTAATGAGTAAGTTACTCCCTGGTTCCTTTCTTCCTTCCTTCCTTCCTTCCTTCCTTCCTTTCTTTTCTTTCTCTCCTTCTTCCTTCTTTCCTTCCTTCCTTCCTTTCCTTCCTTCCTTCTTTCATTCTTTTTATGAGCTGCCAATCCTATTAAAATAAAATGTCCATAACCCTCCTCCCCTTTTTTATGAAGGATTAGTCCTCCCCCCGCTTTTTCCCTCTCTCCCTGACAACTATAGCACAACTCTCTCGACTCCTATTAAAAATTGTCCCTGAAGGAACATCTAACATATTAAAGGCATATATTCCTGCAGTATTATATTTCATGTGGATATTTATGTGTTTTAAAATAGGACACTTTCCGCACAGACACACATAAGTCATGTATTAAATCGTTGCATTAAATCAATATATTTGAATCATCAGAAAGCAAGGATCACCAAACAGAGTGGGAAGAGTGAACAGGAGAGATGAAATGGGAATTGGAGGGTGTTTATAAAGAGAGAAGGGTGATGTTACACAGGAACCAGGGGTGTTTATGGTTGGTCTTGATTCTGTGGAGAAGATCATATGCCTGGTTCTCCATGACACCCCCTATAGGTGAAAGAAACAGGACAGTAGGTTTAGACAAGTTGACTGCCATGGCTGACAGGTGTGAACTCAGGTAGGAGGATGTGTAAGGGTCTAGAAGCTGTCAGTTCATCTACTGAACAAACTCCGAGTGGCCCTTATCCTCCGTGTCTCTGATAGGGGAGGGTATATGGCATTCTTCCAGGGATGTGGCTGGGGCAGGGTTTTGCTATGGACCACGCATACGAGAGTTACCTGATTTCAGAATGCATAGTCATGGGAACGGAAACTCAAAAGCTGATTTGCAGGATCTATGATTGAGTTACACTCCTCTCCACTAACTGCAAAAGTTTTGGACCTAGCGACTTCAAGACTATATCCAACTAGAAACTTGTCTTACTGTTTTCCTCTCCATTTCTTCCCAAGAGAAAAGTGATATATTACCGTCCTATAGACTAGAACCGTGTCATATTCTGAGGCTATACTTTTTTTAGAAAGCTTGAAGTTCCTCCTTCAAGAAAACCACATTCTGAAGGGGCCTAGAAAACCAACCCCTGTTTTAAACAGTGTGGTTGGAGAGCTTTGAATGGGGCTGTCACAGTTGTGGGAATTCAACATTTTTTTTTTTTTGCAGAAAAGGTGAGTTCTCTTGAAACCCTTTTCTCCCAGAGCAGGGATGTATGTAGACAACCATCTGATCAAGAATGACCTGGAGACTAACTCGTTGCCACCGACTGTTGGCCTTTTGCTTCTCTCTGAGGTCTGTCCTCTGCATGGTTCCTCCAGGACAATGCTTTCTCACCCAAACAAAGTCAACCCACCAGTTTGAAATTTAGTAGGTCTTGAGGTCAGAAAATAATGTAACAGTAAATTCTCTAGTGATGGAGTTTAAGTTATCGGGATAAAAATCATTACCTCAAAATATATCACCTGTGAAGTTAACTTGTGTCTTAACTGAGCTATTTGCTGGGGGTGCATCGACAACAGGTCACGGTACTTACCATTAGCTGGTGTTGAAGTCACTTTTGCCTCACTCTGTGGGACAGTCATCTGGGGAAAAAATCAAAAGCACGGGAATAAAACATTACTACCATTTCCCTGTATTTCCGTGTTTTCTGTTTTCAAGTTAAGGGATGATACACAAAGTCAATGAAATTGATTTAAATGAATCACTTCTCGCTGCTACTATGTTTACAGGCTGGTCGAATGCTATATCCAGGAAAGATTATGGCTCCTTTACCCGTTTCAGTGACATTCACGATATGTTCTTCTGGAATCCCCTTCTTTCTCAACAGCTCCTTGAACTTCTTAACGTCTTGTTCTTCACCTTATTTCCTTTGCCTGCAAAATCAGCATGCATGCAGTGGAAGTTCTTCTGTTAGAACCCCTCAAAATTTATGAGCACAGGAATGAAAGAAATGCATGTGGAATTCCCGTCTTCATGTGGTGTGATTTCAGAGAGTCTCACATAGTTCATTTTGGCTAACATCGCAGATGTCTGTTTGCTCACTCAGGTGCACGGGAAGAACTAAACCCAGCCCAACTCTGTCCCTGGGTTCTGCACATGCTCAGCAGGTGGACCTCTCAGAGATTCCAGGAATTGGGGGCCCAACCCATCTCAGAGAGTGAATGTACTGCATCTTGAGCAACTGCCTGGACCCTCTCCCCAATGTCTTGTTATGGGCCCAAGACTCTGGATATATTTGTCTCCTGTTCCAGACACACATTCACCGCTACCCACATTGTGATCAGAGACAATGTATTCTTTCCTTAAAGGGCAGTTCTGGGAGTTCCCTTTTTGTGGCTCAGTGGGTTACGAACCTGAGTAGTATCCATGAGGATGTAGGTTTGGCCCTTGGCCTTGCTCAGTGCGTTAAGGATCTGAATTTGCTGCCAGCTGCAGCATAAGTTGGAGATGCAGCTCAGACCTGGTTTGGTTGTGTAGGCTGGCGGCCATAGCTCTAGTGTTGACCCCTAGCCTGGGAACTTCCATATTTTGCAGGTGCAACCCTAAAGAGCAAAAAAAAAAAAAAAAAAAAAACCAAAAAACAAAATAAAGCAGTTCTACCTAATGCTTTTTTTGTTTTAAGTTTTGTGATCAAAGAGGCAACTGCTCTTTTTCTTCTCAGTGTCCTGTGTGATTATTATGGGCTTGAGATTTAGACTATCATGGGAAGATTTATAGCATGGGAAGGGTTACATAGGAAAGTTCCTTTTTTTTTTTTCTTTGTCTTTTTAGGACCGCATATAGAGGTTCCCAGGCTAGGGGTTGAATTGGAGCTGCTGGCCCACGCCACAGCCACAGCAACACCAGATCCGAGCCTCGTCTGCTCCCTACACTACATCTTATGGCAACACCTGATCCTTAACCCAGTGAGTGAGGCCAGGGATTGAACCCATGTCCGTATGGAAACTAGTCAGGTTTGTTAACTGCCGATCCATGATAGGAACTCCAAGAAAGTTCCTTTTCAAAGCTTCAGTTCCAAGGCTTTCAACCTCAAACTTCCTTGGTTGGAAATCCATTGACCTCGTTAAAAGCTCTTTCTGGTAAAACCCAATTACTAAAAATGTTTCATTTTAACAAACGGCCTGTATTTTGAAGGGTTGGATAACTTCACTCCCCACAAGCTCTTCTCTTCATTTTTTTTTTTTGATTTGTAAATTATATCCAACATACTTAACTCTCAACAATTAAAAGTATCTGGATCTGGTACATCAAAATAGATTGCACCTTCTGGGTCCTCTGACACTGGAATGATTCCATGTCAATGACAATAGGAAGACTGTGAGGGTCAGTACATAGCATTCATTGCCATTATTAGGGTTTTCTTGCCTTCTTCATCCACATTGATGTCATACGATATCATGGAATTCTTGGACAAATGATCAACGTGTAATTCATTTTTACCTGCATCTGTGAGAGAGAAAGAATATGCATATACTTAGCTCCAGGTAAAATAACTTAGCATAGATGAGTTTCACCATGGAGAATTTAGCCCTTTGGCAACATCATTTCCTGTGTTGATCATAGTCTCCCTCTGTGAGTCTAGGGAATGGTACAGCTGCTTATGGCAGCAAGGAAGCAGGGAAAATGACCGAGACACAACAGTGATAAAAAATTACTGTTTAATGTGTTGAGAAACATGACAGGCATATATCTGACGTATTGTGGGTTTTGCATGGCCACTCTGCTATTGCTTATGTTTGTGAAGTTTTGGAACCACAGGTTGATGTGTTGAAATTTTATTTTATTTTATTTTATTTGTCTTTTTGCCTTTTAGCTAAAGCCACACCCACGGCATATGGACGTTCCCAGGCTAGGGGTCTAACAGGAGCTGTAGCCGCTGGCCTTTGCCACAGCCACAGCAACGCAGGATCCGAGCCGCGTCTGCAACCTACACCACAGCTCACGGCAACGCCAGATCCTTAACCCACTGAGCAAGGCCAGGGATTGAACCCACAACCTCATGGTTCTTAGTCGGATTCATTAACCTCTGAGCCATGAAGGGAACTCCAATGTGATGAAATTTTAATCACATATGTACCACTTTGTCCTTTTAAAATTTGGACCATTGCTTGGCATGCTTATAAATAACTTAGACATATGAACTTAGCCAGCGTCCCCATTGCTTTGAACAGCTCCTGTATTTCCGTAGAATGTGCTTGGTGTCTGAAATCATTATGGTTCCTTGGACTGTAAATTCATCCATTATACACTGAATCGATGAAGACAGGCTAGATTTTTTTCAAAAGGGCCATCCAGAGAATGACATTGATGTGTAAACCCAAGATAGACACTTGGGAATTTAGTTCCTAGGGCTCTTTTAAATTATCTTCTCTTTTGTGTACCTAAGACCCTCCTGAAAGACCAGTGACCACTCAGAGTCAGGATGGCCCTTCTGAACTGTGCAGTGGAATCCTTTGATCATGACAGCAGAGTGCTTTGACACTGAAGGACTAGTGCCTGGTGACACCTGCAATTTTAGTAGAACCAGAATTCCCATGTATGTGGTCGTGAGAGAAATGGATAAGAAGAATTCCACCCCCATATACATTTCCCAGTAAAACTTCATACTTACAGTCAGCTTCATAAACATCATGCGCTAACTTTGTTCCCTTAGCAGATAACTTCTGTGCATTTGCCATTCACCCTGAAAAACAAAATATGTTTCCACGTTGATAAAATAATTAAGTTGGACACAGATGAGGATTTCCTTTGTTTCTCCTCTCTAGACCGTGTGTCAGGTGTCACCTTGGTGCCCACGAGCAGTGAGATGGAAATGAGTAGAAATTTGTTTCCTAGATCAAGTAACTAACAGGAGGCAAGAATGTCCCTTATAAACTTCAAATATGAGCAG
Organism: Catagonus wagneri; assembly: GCA_004024745.2. Lineage (NCBI taxonomy): Eukaryota > Metazoa > Chordata > Mammalia > Artiodactyla > Tayassuidae > Catagonus > Catagonus wagneri. The sequence continues at coordinate 4,397,259 of PVHT021183672.1, forward strand.
AAACTCCATGATAAACTGCAAATACAAAATCAGTCTATTTTGAAAGCAAATAGATGTGGGAAAATCTAGAATGTTAGGAAAGAAGAAGAAAAGGAACATCCTTTGCTTTAGTCATTTTTTGAACCTGAGAGGCTTAGCTCTCAAGGCAGAACTTAGTGGTTTCTGAACCCTGCCAATGCATTCTTAGCTGTTATGCTAGGCAAAAGCACAAAATTTTTCTAAATGACCTTATTTTATCAAAAACAAATATTTCTTGTAAAAAGCAGCAAAGAAAGTTACACACTGAAAAGCTCCTGTATGTATACATTCACAAATAGAAGCAAACATAGAACATATGAAGTTGTGATTGTCCCAGCTGTTGTAGAGAATGTGAATTCCTGCCTCATTTTATAGGATTGGTCTGCTGTCATGACCCTTGATGAACCAATGGTTGTTAATCACAAGACACTGATTGAGTAGAATCATCTTCTTATATCCTGGTTGGCAGTGATGAGCCTTTCCTGCAGTCTGCTGCTTTTATAATGAGATTAGTTTTAAGAGGAGATTAAGTTGATATGGACAATTTGCCTTTTGGACTGAGTGAGAAATCACCATACATATGAAGGATTTCAAGGAAAGTAGTATCTATATGTACTTTGATATTGAGAGTTTCTAGATTGTATCACCTGTATTATCTCTTCAACATTGAGAAGGTAGGTTTCCGCTTAATTCCCCATAGCAGCCTCTGTCATCATTTTACTAAGAGGGCCAGCCACGCAGAGACCAGCTAACCCCATCTGAATAAGGCATATCAGCCATCCATTTTCATCACTCCACTTCCCAAACACCGCTAGACAGTCTCATCTTTAACATATCACGTATTCCTAGATCCGTATGTTTGTCCAGGGAAACAAGAAAGCATGGTGATCATTGCCGTCATTTTTAGACGTTTGTAAGAAGAAGACAGTTTTCCTCCTGTTACACTCACAGTTATATTTTAAGACAGGGCACCTAAAAACCAAACTTAAAATTCGGTAGTGGGTCCTCTTCCCTCCCGACGGTGCAGAGCGCATCTGCCCCCCACATTAACCAGAGCACTGCAAAGTCGTGACTCCCTGCTTGACCATGAAGAGCCATCATTTTTCTTTCTTCTGAAACTAGCGATGCAAGTTGTTCAAAGAAGCAGGCTTCTTTCCCAGCTCTGTAGAGGGTCATGTGGGACTTGCTTTGTACCTACTTGTTACCTGGACCACGTATCCTTGGTGATCTTATATAAAATATCAGTAAATAATTTGGGGGACGATACTTTGTCTCCAAGATGTATAGGATTGTGCCTTCGACCTCAACACGTTCTGAGAAATCTCAGATCTTTCAAAGAATCTGCTTTCCAGGTTATAATGCTCAGTTTGGCTCACCACAAGTTCGCTTTATTCTTCTTAACTGTATAGTTCATTGTACTTTCATTGATGCTCCACGCTCTTCACCTGTTGGTCACTATCAAGGCCCATGAGACAGCCAAAGATCAACTTCCTTGTTTCTGTTTCAATTTTTTGTTCATTTTCATTTTCTTTTTGGTAATATTTCACATAATATCCTAAAGAGATACTCTGTTCCAGGTTTAGAATCAAAGAACAATGGCTTTGTTGAGAGTTGCTGTTTCAGCATAATGAAAACACACGGAGTGCGACCTCAGTATTTTCTGCTCCATTAGAGCTTCAGAATTTTTTTCTTGGTTTTGCATCAGAACTTACTAGAGAGCTTGACTAAAAGGAGGCTTTAGCCTATATCTTCAGTTGAACACTTGCCTTCATTCTCAAAAGGAGAAACACGGTTCCTTTAGTGATTGTGTCTGTCTTTAATCTCTGTTCTTTTTTCTTTTGATGGCAAGATAGATTTCTGTCTTTCTTCTGTTCCTTTATACTTTGTCTGACTTAATCTGCTGTGAAAACTAAATAATAGAAAGTTTTTATGTCTCTCCCAGTGTTTCTCAGTGACCTCCCTAATTTGGAGGTAATTTTGAGCAGGTGTATGCTTTCAGCTACATACTCTCCCACCCGTTATCACCATTTCCATCTCTGCATAGCTACCTTTGACATTCCCTGATTTTCTATTCACATTCCTACCAAAGTGTGTTCCTGGGGATGGATCCTAAGATCACTCTATCTTAGGAAGACCTTTCCAACTGCCAATCAAGGGAAAACTACACAATAATCAATCTAAGAGATGATTGGAACAGATTGATTTTTGTATCTTGTTAATCCTCTTATGTTATATCTAAAGGAAGTCATATGATTTTATTCCTAAAATATGAGGCAACATGCGGGTAACAGAATGACAAATAAAAGTGGACACGTCAGACACCAACTTTAAACTTTTAACCCTCCCCCAAATAAGCTCTGCTTTGTATCCTTTTCATATTTGTTTAAGTTTCAGTAACTATGAAGCCTATATCTCCTAGTTTATAAGTTGCTGTCTTCTTTTTCTGTTACTTTGTAATTCTTGTTTTTATTTGTTAGGTTTTACAAACTCTGTCTATACAATGCAAGGAAGGTTTTGACCCTAGGCATCAGTAGCAACCTGTTCCTTCAAGGATTCTTTACCCCTAACCTAGATAATTAAATTTTTTTTTACCCATTTTTCTGTTGGGTTGTTGGCTTTTTTGCTGCTGAGTTGTATAAGTCATTTGTATATTTTATAGACTAAGCCCTTGTCTGTTGCATTGTTTGCAACTATTTTCTCCCATTCCGTAAGTTGGTTTTTTGGCTTTTTTTTTATGGTTTTCTCTGCTGTGTAAAAGCATGTCAGTTTGATTTAGTACCCCTGGTTTATTTTTGCTTTTATTTCTGTTGCTTTGGGAGACTGACTTAAGAAAACATTTGTAAGGCTGATATCAGAGAATGTTTTGCCTATGTTCTCTTCCAGGAGTTTAATGGTGTCGTCTTACATTTCAGTCTTGAAGCCATTTTGAGTTTATTTTTGTGCATGGTGTGAGGGTGTGTTGCAGTTTCATTGATTTACATGCAACTGTCCAGTTTTCCCAGCAACACTTGCTGAAGAGACTGTCTTTTTCCCATTTTATGTTCTTGCCTCCTATGTCAAAGATCAATTGGCTGTAGGTGTCTGGGTTTATTTCTGGGTTCTCTATTCTGTTCCATTGGTCTGTATGTCTGTTTTGGTACCAGTACCACACTGCTGTGATCACTCTGGCCTTGTAATATTGATGGAAGTCTGGGAGAGTTTTCCCTCCTGCTTGGTTTTTGATCCTCAGGATTGCTTTGGCAATCCTGGGTCTTTTGTGTTTCCATGTAAATTTTTGTTTCATTTGTTCTAGTTCTATGAAAAATGTCATAGATAATTTGATAGGTATTGCATTGAGTCTGTAGATTGATTTGGGTAATATGGCCATTTTTACAATATTTAATTTTTCCAACCCAAGAGTACAGAAAAATGGGCAAAAAAAACTGAATAGACATTTATCTAAAGAAGATATACAGATGGCCAACAAGCACATGAAAAAATGCTCAACATGAGTGATTATTAGAGAAATGCAAATCAAAACTGCAATGAAGTACTACCTCACACCAGTCATAATTGCCATCATTAATAAGTTCACAAATAACAAACACTGGAGAGGGAGTGGAGAAAAGGGAACCCTACTGTGCTGTTGGTGGGAATGTAAATTGGTACAACCAATATGGAAAGCACTGTGGAGGTACCTTAGAATAATGTACATATAACTACCATATGACCCAGCAATCCCTCTCTTGGTCATATCTCCATACAAAACTTACCTTGAAAAAGACACATGCATCCACATGTTCATTGCAACACTATTCACAATAGCCAAGACCTAGAAACAACCTAAATGATGAATGCGTCAAGAAGATATGAGATATATCTATATATCTATATATCTATATCTATATATATAATATCTATCTATCTATCTATCTATCTATCTATCTATCTATCTATATAATGGAATACTACTCAGCCATAAAAAAAGAACAAAATAATGCCATTTGCACCAACATGGATGGAATTAGAGGTTCTCATACTAAGTGAAGCAAGTCAGAAAGAGAAAGACAAATACCATATGATATATCTGGAATGTAGTATATGGCAAAAATGAACCTTTCCACAGAAAAGAAAATCATGGACATGGAGAAGAGACTTGTGGTTGCCAAGGGGGAGGGGGAGGAAATGGGATGAATTCGGAATTTGGGGTTAACAGATGCAAACTATTGCCTTTAGAGTGGATAAGCTATGAGATCCTGCTGCATAGCACTGGGAACTATGTCTAGTCACTTATGATGGAGGGTGACAATGTGAGAAAAAAGAATGTATACGTGCATGCATAACTGGGTCACCTTGCTGTACAGTAGAAAAATTGACAGAACACTGTAAACCAACTATAATGGAAAAAAAATTATAAAAACTTTGAACTACACCATTTTAAAGGTTATTCTCCATTTATATTTATTACAAAGTATTGGGTATATTTCCCAATTTTGTATATTAAATTCATGAGCCTATATCATAGCCAGAAATTTGTATCTCTGAGTCCTCTCCCCAGATGTTGCCCCTCTGTGTCTCTCCGCAGTAGTAACCACTAGTTTGTTCTTTATGTCTGGGTCAGATTCTTTTTTTTTTTTTTTTGGTTTTTTTTTTTTTTTTTGGTATATTCACAAGTTTGTTATATTTTGTAGGCTGCACATATGCTATCATAGAGTGTTTGTCTTTCTCTGACTTATTTCATTTAACATATTCCCCCCAAGTCTATCCATGTTGCTGCCAATTACATTATTTTATTCTTTTTTATGGCCGAATAATATTCAATTGTATAGATGCACCACAACTTCTTTATCCTTTCCTCTGTTGATAGACAGGGTGCTTCCCTGTCTTGGCTGTTGTAGATAGTACTGTAGATAGAATATTGGGGTGCACACTAATTTTTGGAATTAGTGTGTCTATTTTTTAAAATATATGTATGCTTGACTGGGATTGCTGGGTCATATGATAATGCTCTTTTTAATATTTTGAGGACCATCCATAGTGTTCTCCAAAGGGGCCACCCCCCCCCATTTACATTCACTCCAACAGTTCATGAGAGTTCTCTTTTCTCCACATCCTCTCCAGAATTTGGTGTGTGTGTATGCATTTTGGGGCCACCCGCATGTCATATGGAAGTTCCCAGGCTACGGGTCGAATTGGAGCTACATCTGCCAGCATACTCCATAGCCACTGTAATGCAAGATCCAAGCTGCATCTGCAACCTACACCACAGCTCATGGCAATGCCAGATCCTTAACCCAGTGAGTGAAGCCATGGATCTAATTTGCGTCCTCATGGATGCTAGTCAGATTCGTTTCTGCTAACAAACCATGGGAATCCCCTCACTGTGTTTTTTGATTTGCATTTCCCTGACAATTAGTGGGGTTGAGCATATTTTCATATACCCATGAACCTTCTGCTCCTCCTCTTCAGATAAATATCAGTTTGGTTCTTCTGCCCATTTTAGAATCATGTGGTTTCATTTTTATAAGTTCTTTAGTATGAGTTGCTTTATATATGTTTGTTATGAATTCCTTATCAGTCATTTCATTTGCAAATATTTTACCCCATTTAGTGGATTGTCTTTTCATTTTACCACTCTTTACCTTTCCTGTGCAAATACTCTTAAGTTTAACTATGTCTTATTTGTTCATGTTTAGTTTTATTTCTTTTGCTTTAGGAGAAAAATCCAATAAAATGCTGTTTTTGTTTTGTTTTGTTTTTGTTTTTTTTTGTCAGAAGTGTTCTGCCTTGTGTTTCCTCTAGCAGTTTTAGAGTAGCTGGTCTTACTTTTAGGTCTTTAATCCATTTTAGGTTTATTTTTGTGTATGTTGTTAGAGAATATTCTTTTTTTTTCCGCCTAGAGAGGTTCCTTTAGTACTTGTTGTAAAGCTGGTTTAGTGTTGCAGAAATCTCTTAGCTTCTGCTTCTCTGTAAATGATTTGCATTTCCCTGATGATTAGTGATGTTGAGCATCTTTGCATGTACATATTGGCATTCTGCATTTCCTCTTTGGAGAAATGTCTATTCAATTCTTCTGACCATTTTCAGATCAGGTTGTTTATTTTTTATATGTTGAATGGTATGAGCTGTTTATATCTGTTTGATATTAATTCTGTATTGGTCATAGCCTCTGCAAAGATATTCCCCCATTCACTGGATTGTCTTTTCATTTTGTCACTGTCTGCCTTTCCTGTGCAAATGCTTTTAAGTTTAATTATATCATTTATTTTTTCTTTTATTTCCTTTGCTTTGGTAGGCAGATCAAGAAAAATTGTGATTTTGGTCAGAGTGTTCTGCCTATGGTTTGCTCTAGGAGTGTTAGAGTATCTGCTCTTAGTTTTAGGTCTTTAATCCATTTTGTGTTTATTTTTGTGTAGGAAATTGGAGAATATTCTTTTTTTTTTTTTGCTCTGTAGAGCCACACTTGCATCATATGGAAGTTCCCAGGCTAGAAGCTGAATTGGAGCTACAGCTGCCAGACTGTGCCACAGCCATAGCAATACAGGATCCAAGCCATGTCTGTAACTTACACCACAGCTCACTGCAACATCGAGTTAGACTGAGTGAGGCCAGGGATCGAACCTGCATCCTGATGGACACTAGTTAGATCATTTTCTGCTGAGCCATGGTGGGAACTCCTGAGAATATTCTAACTGCATTCTTTTACATATAGCTTTTCAGATTTTCCCAGACCATTTCATTGAATAGACTGGCTTTTCTCCATTGTGTGTTCTTGGCTCCTTTTTCATAGATAAATTGACCATAGGTTCATGGGTTTATTTCTGGGATTTCTATCCCGTTGCATTGATGTGTATTTCTGTTTTGTTGCCAGTACAGCATACTGACTTGGTCACACATATATGTACCCTTTCTTTATATTATTTTCCATCATGTTCAATCCCAAGACATTGTTTACAATTCCCTGTGCTGTAGAGCAGGACCTCATTGCTTATCCATTCTAAATGTCATAGTCTGCCTGTACTCACCTCAAACTCCCAGTCCATTTCACTTCCTCCGTGCTCCCACTTGGCAACCACTGTCTGCTCGCCACATGCCTGATCTGTTTTTATTGTGTACCTAATATGTGCCGCATTTTAGATTCCATATATAAGTGAGATCATATGGCATTTACTTTCTCTTTCTGACTTACTTCACTTAGTAGGAGAATCTCTTGTGTCCATGTTACTTCAAATGGCATTTTGTCTTTTTTTGAGTGAGCATTAGTCCACTGTATATATGTACCACATTTTCTTAATTGATTCATCTGTCAAATGACATTTAGATACATACATCCATGTAATTTCATAGCAGCATAATTCACAATAACGTAAACATGCAAACAACCCTTCCAGTTCTTAGGATCATTTTTTTCTTCTTATAGGCAGTTGTTCTCCACTAAAGAGTAACTTCTAGAATGTCACAGTCTTTGGACTTCAGAGTTGGCTTCATCCCGAATGCCTAGAACTGATTACTGAATAAGTCAGTGTGCTTACTTTGGAATTTTTATTCTTGGTGGGCATGTGTGCAACACGTGTATAATAGGAGGTCTTCATGATGGAAAAAAAAATCCCAAAGGACATGATTAAAACCTAGAACCTAGGGAGTTCCCTTCCTGGCCAAGTGGTTACGAATCTGACTAGGAACCATGAGGTTATGGGTTCGATCCCTGGCCTTGCTCAGTGGGTTAAGGATCTGGCACTGCCATGAGCTGTGGTGTAGGCTGCAGACGCGGCTTGGATCCCGCGTTGCCGTGGCTGCGGCGAAGGCCAGCAGCTACAGCTCCTGTTAGACCCCTAGCCTGGGAACCTTCATATGCCGCGGGTGCAGCTCTACATAAAGGCAAAAAGACAAAAAAAAAAAAAGCCTAGAACCTAGAACTCTGTCCAAGGATCATCAAGTCACACTCGTTGGAGTATGGCTTAAGTAGATGGGGTCAATTTCAGCACAGTCCGTGGGGCAGTGATACAAAGTTCTAAGGCCAAGGCACAGGCTCACATGTATTAGAAAGAAGTGCATGTCACTAGCACTCTACACTCTGATTAGTTGGACCTGAAATCCATGAAGACTGGGAAAGATATTCACGGCGGCGTCATTAACATCAATGGGGGTGTTTAAGGAAGAAAATTCCCACTTAGAAACAGATGAGTGCAAAATAGGGATTCCTCTATTAGTATATTAGTCAGGTTGTGCATTTCAGCAGGGCTTCCCAGGCTGCCTCAGCAAGGTCTGCTCGGGAAATGATCGTCACTAAATATCTAAAGGATGTTTCCACTAAACATCTTGGTGGTTTGGAAACAACTCGAGGTGCCAAACAGCTCAGTAAAAGGGGTTAGAAAGAAACTAATTGTGAACAGCAGCGACCAATCTGTCCCTATCTTATAATATTTCCTCACTAGAAATCCTCACACTTTGATGCTTTTTAACATTCATGCTTGCCATTGAGAATGAATCAATCCCATCCACATAGCGAAGAAAATAAACATTGAGGAACAACCAACAGATTCCGTGACCATCTTAATCATCCTGCACACATTTAGATAAGAAAATCGATCAGGATAGAAGTAAATGTAAGAGAGTAAACCTTTCAGAAAATAGATTCCATCGTGAATCAAACTCTTCACGACATGTTCCTACACTGGTATTTATCAGTAGGTTTTATGTTCATTGTTTCCATTTAAGCATGAATGTTTGTTTTGCTGAGTGATGGACAGTCTCTTTCCGTTGTGAAATTTTAGGCAGTCCACCATTGAACATAGTCCTTGATGAAAATGTTTCTGGTCAGTTCACTATGAATTGGTTTTTTTCCACACCCCCGTTCTGCCCTGGTAATTAATGTGTGTTTGCTAACACCATGCTGGTGAAAAAGCCAGTGTGAAGAACAGTGAGTCCAAGGCCAGCCTTTCTCCAGGTGTTTGAATGAGTGAGAGAAATGTGTCAGGGCTCTGTAGAAGGACTGGGCTCTTCTGTCCTTTACAGTAACTTAATTCGTAGAAAGTGTATTGCTGTCCAGCATGCAATAAACTTTTATCTACATATCCATTATAAAAGAGTGTCTTCTAAAAGATCCTACTGTTCATTTTTTGGTCTGTGGTTGAGAAATTTTTCTTCTTTTGTCATAACAGCCTAAGCCTCTTAAAGCAGTCCCCATTTTTGGTCCAGTGAAGGGAGATGGAGAAAAAGCCAGCTAAGCAATAGTTGCCAAACATATCCCCTGTTTGTAAGTTGTAGAATGGAAAATATGTCAAGGTAGGCACAGCAAGTGTGGTTGCAATCCATTGAAGAAGGAGTCACAGTCTCAAAAAGAAAAAAAAAAAGGTTTTGAGTGAAGCTCTGATAGCAGCTGGAAGAATGAATTAAGCCTGTGTCTGTTGGAAGGACCTACTGGCCTGTGGGAATGTGCATGGAAAAGTTGTTTTGGGACGTCCTTTTGGTTGTGTGTATCAAAGTTCTAAGACTGTATTCACTTTTCTTAAGCTACCATTTATAGAGATTATGCCATAATTAATATCAAAAACCGTAATCTGGTTTGTCGATTGCAGTATTAAAAAGTTTAGAAAGAAATTTAGGGAGTTCCCAATGTGATTTAAAGGTTAAGAGTCCGACTTAGTGTCCATGAGGATGCAGGTTCCATCCCAGGCCTCACTGAGTGAGTTAAGCATCCTGCTTTGCCTTCCCCTGTGGCTTGTCTCAGAGCTATAGCTCAGTTCCAGTGTTGCTGTGACTCTGCCATAGGGCTGCCACTGCAGCTCTGATTTGACCCCTACCTTGGGAATTTCTATATGCTGGGGGTGTGGTCCTATCAAGACATAAAAAAATTGCAATAGATACAATACAGGGGATGTAATATTCCAGCCCTGATGTACCTGGTATTACTGTCAGTGACATAAAAATGGGACACTCCTACATAATCATCACTTGCGTCACCCCCAGATAATCCAACCAGCTGTGTAGGTCTTTCATGTTGTGTCTTCTCGGATTTTCCAGGTTTCTAGAACTGTGGAGCCTCCCTCTCCCAGACTGTAGATTTCTGACTTCCGTTTGCTCCATGGTCATTGTTTTGACCTCACAGGTTTCCCAGCTCCTAACTCCACAGGGTAAGGAAACCTTGGACCCTGGTCACCAGACCCATCCTGTTCCCTCAAATATTCCTGACCAAGTTTCCAATACTTAGAATGTCGGCTGAGGTAATTAACCACAAACCCACAGTTTGAGATGTGATCCTGGTGAAATGCTCTGCAAGTGTGTGTCACGTGACAGTCAGCCTGCTCAGTAATTGCCGAAAAAAGAGTGAGTAACACTTCTGTTTCCGATGGAGCACATTTCGTGTTGTGTGTGTGGAACTGTGAATTTCTTTTTTTTTTTTTTTGTCTTTTTGCCTTACCTGGAGCCGCACCCGCGGCATGTGGAGGTTCCCAGGCTAGGGGGCTAACAGGAGCTGTAGCCGCCGGCCAAAGCCACAGCCACAGCAATGCAGGATCCGAGCCGCGTGAGCTGTGGGGCAACCTACCCCACAGCTCACGGCAACGCCAGATCCTTAACCCACTGAGCAAGGCCAGGGATCGAACCTGCAACCTCATGTTCTTAGTCAGATTCATTAACCACTGAGCCACGAAGGGACCTCCCCTGGAACTGTGAATTTCTAATAGGTAACCCTTAGGAGGTGTCATTGCTTCTGGTCTCAGTGCACACTTTTTAACATTGAGTAGAAGTGCTGAACTGAACGATAATTCTGTTTTTTGTTTTTTTGAGGTATCGCCATACAGTTTTTCATAGTTGTTGTGCCAATTTATATTCCCACCAACATTTTGCAGTTTTCATCTCTTTACCCCGGTGTTCTGTTCTTGTGTTGGTATTTATCAGTTGGTGTCTGCTTGTTCTGTGTTAGCATATGTGTCTTGCTCCATGATGGACACTTAATTCCTGTGTGGATATGTTAGTCACTCAGCCTCTGGCATAGTCCTTGTTGAAAATGTGTCTTGGCAATTCAGTAGGAATTGATTTTTCTATAGCCCCACCCTGCCCTAGTAATGGGTGCCTGTTAGGTAATGGCATGTTGGAGAAAAATCCAATGTGAAAAAACAGTCAGTCCCAGACCAGCCTTCCCCAGGTGTTTACATGAGAGAAATCTCAGTTTTCTGCCGAAAGACAGGACTTTTCTTTTATAGGAACTTAGTAGGATGTATAAATAGTGTGCAAACAGTATAACTTTTTTTCCGTATATACATTATAAAGAAAGTGTTCTCTGTAAGATTCCTCCTGTCCGGTGTTTGTGTTCAACAAATATTGATTTGGTGCCATGAAAGCTTAAGGTCGAAACCAGACTCTGCTCACGGTGGAGGATATAGTCTTTGAGTAAATGGGGACAGAGGAAAAGCAAGATCACCAGTAACTGCAAAATAGCTCACCTGACTGTAAGTTCTAGGATGAAAACTAGGGCAAAGTGCAAACCAGGAGTGTGTTTGCGATGTATTTTGGAAGGAGAAACAATCTCCAAAAAGAAGCGTTGCAGGTGAGGCTCTGATGATAGTCGGAAGGTGAGTTAATTGTGTATCTGTGGGAAGGACTTGGTGGGAAATGACAAGAGAAGGTAGGAAGGTGTTTTGAAAGGCCCTTTTGGTATTAGCTGTCAATACTCTAAAGATGTCTTCACTTTGAGAAGGCAGTTCCATGCACAGAAATTCTACGGTGATTGAGACCTAGAAATATCACTCACTGGTTTGCTGTTCATAATGTTGAAATATTTGAAAATAAATTTAATTGTCTGGTACCTATAGCACATTCATAATAGAAGATGTAATAAATTAGCAAGTTGGATCTCTATGAATCAGCATATGCCTAATCTCTAAAAACGTTATTATCTGAAATAGAGCAGAGGTATGGTTCTCTTTATATTTTAACTCTAGTGTAATATATGTGTAAAACAATGACAGCACTCCGATATATTTGCTGGTTTGGGTTCGAGGAAAATGCATGCCTGTATGTCATGGGTAAATCATACCAGTCTGTTGAGAGTTTCTCATTCTATCTCAGGGATGCAGCAGCAGATTAAAGTATGAGAAATTTTCCTAGGAACTCATGTGTTTATGTATATTTAGTTTCCTTTATCAGATGTGGGGCTTTAGTTCTGCTGACATAAAAGGAGTAGAACCATCTTACTCATCATCTCCTTCTGAAAACCTTGACTGAGTAGAGTGCTCTTTTTTTCTTTGACTATTTGAGAGGATTCTCTAGTGAAAATTTATGGGCCAGCAAGTCCTTCATGGAAAATTGTCTGATGACAGATTCCATTTCTTTACTAGAAAAGGACTATTCAAATTTTCTTTTTGCGTCAGTGTTGACAGCAGATCTTTCCAAAACTGTGTCCATTTCATCAAAAATATTAGTGTGG